>OZ005737.1:241802366-242189866 GCA_963930755.1 Eudasyphora cyanicolor | reverse complement strand
CATCGGCATATCCAACAAGCTTGCAATTTTTGGGTAATTTTAATCTCAACAACTCGTCATACATTAAATTCCATAAGAACGGTCCTAGTATTGATCCCTGAGGAACGCCTGCTGACACATTGTACTCTTCCATACCATTATCTGTTCGGTACATTAGTACCCTGTCATCCAGGTAGCTGTCAATTATCTTTATAAGATATTGCGAGAAGCTTTTCTCTCTCATTGAATTTTTTATTATATTCCAGTTCGCA
The DNA here is from genome assembly GCA_963930755.1 of Eudasyphora cyanicolor. Taxonomy (NCBI): domain Eukaryota; kingdom Metazoa; phylum Arthropoda; class Insecta; order Diptera; family Muscidae; genus Eudasyphora; species Eudasyphora cyanicolor. Next base: position 242,189,615 of record OZ005737.1, on the reverse strand, counting down.
GTGTTAAAAGCATTCTTAATATCTAGCGTTACTATTACGCAGAAATGTTTGTGCGCTCTCGATATCTCCGTAAATCGGACGACTTCAAAAATAGCATCAAGAATTGATTTTCCTTTAACGAAACCAAATTGCATTGATGAAAATCCTCCTCTGTCTTTCAACTCTTCTTCGAGTCTGTCAAGTACTAGACGCTCTAGGAATTTCCCAGCTGTGTTTAACAGGCAGAGTGGTCTAAAGGATGACGCTTTGTCCAAAGGCTTATCTCCTTTGCGCAGCAAAACTAGAATTTGTTTCTTCCATTCTTTTGGAAATATGCCATTCACAAGACATAGGTTGTATACATAAGCTAGTAGTTCAGGCCAGTATTCTCCCAGTACGGCGATGATTTCATTCGGTACTCCATCTGGGCCAGGTGCCTTCCGCTTTTTTAGTTTTCCACATTTTTTCTTGATTTCGTTATCAGAGATGGGTTCATTTACTGAACTCATTGAGATAGACGACAATGTATTATTATCTTCTACTTTGGGGAAAAGCGAATTTACAATTGTTTTTGCCCAAATTGGATCTGTTATACCTGGTATCTGTCGGTTATTTCCAACCTTCTTCATTACTATACGATATGGGAGGCCCCACGGATCACAGTTTATTTCTTTGCAAAGATCTTCCCAGGCTTTTCTTTTGGCATCCTTTATAGCGCGCCTTAGAATTTTTCTAGAGTGTCTGTATTGCTCCATGTAGCAGTCATTACCTCTATGTCTTGTTGCTAGACGTTTTGATTTGTGACAGTTTTTTCTCAATACGGCTATATCTCTGTTCCACCAGTATGCAGGTTTCCGTCTAATTTTGTTAACTTTTGACATTCCGGCGTTACATGTATCATTAAGTATCTCGTTCAAGTATAATGATATTTCATCCACGTCTCCGGATTCAATTATTTCAGTGGTAGTTACTCTAGACTTATAGTCAAGAAGTACATTTTTACATGCATGGATATCAATGTTGTTTGTATTCCATCGCGGCCTTGGTTCCATGGGTTTTGAATCACACGTATGCATATCAATTTCGATTGAAATATATTGATGATCACTTAACGTTTCGTCCTCTAAAACTTGCCAGGTAAGGGTTTTCCTCGCGACTGATGAAGACGCAAAGGTTAAATCAATAATTGAGCCCGTTGATCCCCTTCTAAACGTATGGGAGCTTCCTCTGTTTAGGCATATCAATCCAAGACACGAAATCATGTCTCCTACTGCTTCTCCTCGTCGGTCAAGGACATCACACCCCCATTCCGGGGATTTCGCATTAAAATCACCTCCAATCAGCACTGGAGTGTCACTTTTTCGAATGTCTGCAGCCAATTTATCAAGAGCCGTAATGAACTCTGATATCTCAACACTGGGTGAGAAGTAGCAACTATAAATCCTCAGACCTTTGGTTTGTGTTACCACAAAATATTCCAGCTCTTCGTTCACTTTCTTCACTATTATGTTGCTGTTCAATACACATATCGCAGCTTTTCCTAGTTTATCTTGAAACCATGCACTATTATCAGTTCTCCTATATTGCTCGCTAATTATCAATATGTCTATCTTCTTTTGGTATCCACTAGACATCATAAGGTCTTGGGCTTCACGTCCTCTGCCCAGATTTATTTGTTTAAGTCTAAGTCTCATTTTTTGTTGTTGCATGCTGCGGTGCTACCAATGTAGTGATTAACTTTTTGACGACCTGCATCTGCACATATAATACAGCGAATCGAGTTTTTGCATTCTTTGGCCTTATGACCATCATTTCCACATTTACGACAGCTATTGCTACGATCTTTCCCATTGCACATTCTAGCAATGTGTCCCGTCTCCATGCATCTATAGCAGCGTTTAATTGGAATTTTCATTTTCACTCTACAGTTTATCCAACTTATTTTAACCCTTACTTTTTTATTTATAATTGCAGCTGCGCGGGCTGAAATCTGCACGATTGCCTGTTTGGTTCCACTATACGACACCCGAATATTATGCACTTTAATGTGTTCACGTTCAGATACACCTACTACAGTCGTTAGACCCTTAATTATATCTTCGGCAGTAGTAGATTCCTCCATATCTTTAATTTCCAGTAGGTGCTTCTCTGACAAAGTTTTAACCTGTAGGTCATCGCCCAAGGAGTTTTTGATGGCATTTTCTAATTTCTTAGCTTGTCCTTCACCTTTTGCTAACTCTACTAATAGATCTCCTTCTCTAGTTCGACGAATATATTTTATGTTAACCCCAACTTCTTCTGGGTCTATCTTCGTCTTCATATTTTTAATTAGGTTAGATTAGGTTAGGTTAGGTTAGGTTAGGTTAGGTTAGGTTAGGTTAGGTTAGGTTAGGTTAGGTTAGGTTAGGTTAGGTTAGGTTAGGTTAGGTTAGGTTAGGTTAGGTTAGGTTAGGTTAGGTTAGGTTAGGTTAGGTTAGGTTAGGTTAGGTTAGGTTAGGTTAGGTTAGGTTAGGTTAGGTTAGGTTAGGTTAGGTTAGGTTAGGTTAGGTTAGGTTAGGTTAGGTTAGGTTAGGTTAGGTTAGGTTAGGTTAGGTTAGGTTAGGTTAGGTTAGGTTAGGTTAGGTTAGGTTAGGTTAGGTTAGGTTAGGTTAGGTTAGGTTAGGTTAGGTTAGGTTAGGTTAGGTTAGGTTAGGTTAGGTTAGGTTAGGTTAGGTTAGGTTAGGTTAGGTTAGGTTAGGTTAGGTTAGGTTAGGTTAGGTTAGGTTAGGTTAGGTTAGGTTAGGTTAGGTTAGGTTAGGTTAGGTTAGGTTAGGTTAGGTTAGGTTAGGTTAGGTTAGGTTAGGTTAGGTTAGGTTAGGTTAGGTTAGGTTAGGTTAGGTTAGGTTAGGTTAGGTTAGGTTAGGTTAGGTTAGGTTAGGTTAGGTTAGGTTAGGTTAGGTTAGGTTAGGTTAGGTTAGGTTAGGTTAGGTTAGGTTAGGTTAGGTTAGGTTAGGTTAGGTTAGGTTAGGTTAGGTTAGGTTAGGTTAGGTTAGGTTAGGTTAGGTTAGGTTAGGTTAGGTTAGGTTAGGTTAGGTTAGGTTAGGTTAGGTTAGGTTAGGTTAGGTTAGGTTAGGTTAGGTTAGGTTAGGTTAGGTTAGGTTAGGTTAGGTTAGGTTAGGTTAGGTTAGGTTAGGTTAGGTTAGGTTAGGTTAGGTTAGGTTAGGTTGGGTTAGGTTAGGTTAGGTTAGGTTAGGTTAGGTTAGGTTAGGTTAGGTTAGGTTAGGTTAGGTTAGGTTAGGTTAGGTTAGGTTTGGTTTGGTTTGGTTAGGTTAGGTTTGCATTTTGTTCTACCTTCAGCAACAACAACTATTTCTGCGTGTTTTGAAATGACATTTAAATATTTACCTAAAAACTTTTGATGAATGCGATATTCGATACAACAATTTAAACACGTTCTGCGTAGATTTTTATATAATGTTATAATTTGTATTTTATTGAACCCGCTTAAGGTGTCATTTCAATGGTGAGATCATTAGATTGATCTCACTATATCTTTTTTTTCGATAAAGCGATTTTGATGCTAAACTGCTATTTTCAGTTGTCAATTATTTGAATTATTTTAAAGTATTACAACTCTAAGCACTGTCCAGCCCTATGGCAGTATACGCTTATATGAACTACGGAAATTGCATCATTTAAAGCTGGAGGAAGATGCAAAAAAATACCAGGATGCATCTATGAAATGTTATTTAATGTGTTTATCAGCATGAAGAGAATAAAGATTCGTCAATTTACACATATTCACAGTATAGAGGAGATAACTGCATCAAATGTGGCTGCACGGACGTTACGGAAAAGCAAGCTGCATTTAATGCCTCGTTTAAATGCACCAACATGCTGTGTCAGATGCAGAAGCAGCAGCTGTTGGTGCTGATGCTTCAACGGGCTTACTACATACATACATAGATGCTAAACAATGTGCACAATGTTGGTAGTAATAAAGCTCAGTAGTCCCACTTCTCTATATGTGAAAGGAAGTAAATCAACTGAATAACCTCATTCACTGCCATCGCTCGCAGAACGCGCCTTGTTACATGTTCATTGCTACCAATGTACGCACCATGTGTATGCGTGTGTGTGTGGCCATATCACCACGCCCGGATGGGTTTGGGGATGTGGCCCTACGCCCCATTGTGCGTTGCCTGGATATGAGTGCGTTCGTTATTCTGTTCATAATTCAATTTATGTTCATGAATTCATATATGATGTGTACGTTTCACAATCAATTGCGTTAGAAAATATCGAATGAAGGAACAGCATCGAAATTCCCAGCCACGATGTGTTCCATCAACGCATATTCTACACAGACATTTTTACTCCGGCAAGTCGAGATATATACGCATACATTGAATTAGGGATGTCGGTCGTGTTTGGAAGACATTGCTCATTATATGGGGATAAAATAGAAGAAAACAAAAAGGAAAATTAGTATTTTGGGTGATTTGTGTGATAGATACCCGAGCCGGTGGGACGATGTTGCTCACTCATTGTCCAAATTAGTACGTTCTGCCAAAACGTATGTACACCGAAGTGGTGGACCAATTGAGGTGTAAACACCAGAAACGGCTAATGGTGATTTCGTTTATGCAAAAAAATTTAAATTTTTTTTTAAGTTGAGAAAGCTGTGCGCAGTTTGGGCGCCGCATTTGCTCACAATGGAACAAAAACAACGTTGTGAAGATGTTTCAACAGATTTTTCGGCAATGTTTCACCGCAATAAGGTCGAAACATATATTTTTTCTTATTGTTTTAAAGACACTTGCGAAACCCCTGTCGCTTTTTATACCTCCCACACAATTGGTAATTTTGTATAAAGTGGTTATTGGTGGCTAAAATTCGTTACAGTGCAATGTCTTTGAAATATCTACTGTTCAGCGAATAATAGGCGTATTCTTCAAGCCTCCCATAACTTCGGCAGCAATCATCTAAATGTTTTAATATTTTGTATTTTAGGCAGCATTTCCAATGACTATAGACCTACAAAGAACGTAAAATTTTTTCAACGGTCTGACATCATATTTAAGGTTGAAATAATGCGTGTATATTATTCAATTTGCCGCCTTGAAGGGTTATTTAAAGAAAAATTTAATCTAGTGATCAGCAGTCCTATAACGAACAATGGAAAGACCAAATCGGTCTCAAAGGTATTTCCGATTTAATAAAAAATATAAAAAAGGTTCCTTCATATTGAAAAAATGTTAGAGGTTATTTCGATCGCGAATCGCTCCCAATTAGACAAACGCAGAAACGAAATAATTTGTGAATATGCATAAAACATACCAATTTTTCATATAAGCTTTGAACATCAGAAAATTTTGTTTTGAGTAAATTGACGTTTTTTTGGTGCATTTCATTTGACATTTATATTTTTATAGGTTAATTTTGGTTGGTTTAAATATGGTTTAAAGTATGTACATTCGAATTGAATTTGTTATATATTTTTATTTTTTGGTATTTTGTTTTGTTATAAAAAGTTTGATGATTTTATGTTGAAATAACTCTGTAAATAATTTAAATTATGTATTAATAGTATAATTATAAAAATATATGCTACCTAAGATGATTAATTTGTCTTTTACAAATTACTTTATATTGTATTTTCAGATTTAATTAATTGTCGCATTTTCCGAATGTCGTATACGGGACCGAATATGTAATAATCACCTGCATTATGTCATAACTCATTCGCCTGTTGCGCCGGATAAATCGAAGATGTTTTCTACATAATCTACATATGCAATTTCTTAACAAAAAAGAAATTACATATCACAAATTTCCACTAATATAATAAAGTGTCCGCCATCAAACGTTTTTTTTCAACTAGTGCTTATTTCGTGAATGGTAACACTTAGCTCATGTCTGATTTGACAGATAATTAGTTTTATCCTTCCGCTGAACGAATATGTGTATATTGCGACATTACTTTGAAAATCATGGAAATGTTGCAGAATGTGTGCGAAAATTGCGTACGGATTTTGGAAGAAGAGAAGCACCGTCAGCTCCGTATGTTCGTTATCTTGTGAAAAAAGTGAAAGAAACTGGCATCCTCATCGATAAACCAAAGCGTGAAAAGCCAAAAACAGTGCGTACAACCGAGAATATTGCTGTGGCAGAAAGTTTGCGTGAAGCGCCATCAACATCAATTCACCGTCGTTCTCAACAATTGAACATTTCGGAGACATCATTGAGACGAATTTTGCATAAAGACCTTGGTATGACGCCATACAAAGTCCAATTGGTTCAGGAGTTGAAGCCAACTGACCATCCAATGCGTTTTCAGTAGTTTTTTTATAGCATTTTCAAAAAAAAAGTTATTTGACGGACCCTTTACAATTTTAATTGGTTTTTAATGCGCAAATATTTTTGTAATGATAGAATTTCTTGAAATAGGAATGATGTGTTAAACAATAAGAAGATTTTCTTGATATTCACATAAATTTGTAAAAAAAACGGCAAAGAAACTATTGATATTTTATGTATTACAGAGTATTCGTATATAAGTTATATGAGTAAATGATTTCTCAATATTACACGAAACGTTAACCCTTCGTTGGGATGTTACCAGAAGGAGTGGGTCAATATTGTCTTTTGTCGCACTGAAACCAAATTTAAAGAAAATATTACAAAAATGTTGTGGAACATTTCATTTTTATTAACGATTTGATAAAATTAAGCCAAAAATTACCATTATGTGGGGACCTATATCTGAACCTACTATCAGAGTAAAACTTTGAATAGGCATCGTTAAAGGCAGTGAAAGTCTAAATGTTGCTAAATTTATTTCAATGATGAAAGCGGGCAAGTCTCCCTTTAAATTTTCTCTGAAAAAATGCGCAAAATCAATTTACAGCCAAAATATTCAACATACACTAAAATACGAATTTGAGTTAAACCAAAAAAATCCAATTTGTTACTCCCGATAAACACTTTTAGAAACTGAAGTCAAGACTGAGTCAACTTTCGATGACCTCGAAAATGTTGTACTGCTGTCATGGAATCAGATGGAATCATCTACAGAAGTTATGGGGAAATGATTTCCATGTGCATTTGTCAATTTTTGTAGGGGTAAGGAATTTGCGCTAAATAATAGAAACATCATTAATATTGCACTATACCGAATAACAAATGTTTTGTGTGTTGAATATTGGTAAAAAATGGTCCTGGCCATTTGCCTCGGGTTCATTGGTGTTGAAAATACGGTAACTACGTGTGAAACAATTCGAAATATGGGTTATAAGGAATTTTATACTTCACTAAAAATTAGCCCTTTTGTAGGGGGCTTCCAGAAGCAGTATATATGGCCCATCTATTGAATTATTCTGAGATAGATGATATTTCTATGTTTGGAATACACATTTTTAATATCCAGCCCAAACAGATTTATAGTTAATAGATCATTAAATCAGTACATATTAAACCAGGTTGGCCTCCATGTAAAAAAAAAGTTACAGAATGCGAGGTGGAATATGAAAGCTTACCTCGAAACAATCCCAAAAACATTTTTTTAATTTTTTTCCTAGCCCGTGGAATCGGCCCAACATCGTTTTTTATCGTATCTTTTTGTAGCTCGATTTTCACATGCAACACAATCAATGTGTTGGTCTCGATAAGCACTAAATTTGTCTCATAGAGGACGCTGATGTACAACGTCATTTTCTAATGTAGACTTCACTTACAGCAGTTTCTACCCCTAAAATTTAAAATTATTTTTCCTTAGGATTAAAGGGCTTTAAAAACTATGAACATTTTGCTTTGGGCGTAAGCACTTTTATCTAAAAACAAAAATGTTATGGCTTCATTAGAAATTTACGGGGTACATCGGCAACATCTATGCGACAATGTAGTACTCGTCGAGACCAACACATTATTGTGTCGCATGTGACAATCGTCCTACAAACAAAAAAGTTACGATAAAAAAACGATTTGCGGCCGATTCCGCAGGCTCTGAAAAAATTAAAAAAAATATTTCTGCGATTGTCTCGAAATGAGCTTTCATATTCCGCCTCGAATTTGATAACTTTTTTTGGTAACCCGATACGATAAAAAACGATTTTGGGCCGATTCCGCGAGCTCGAAAAAAATTTTAAAAAATGTTTTTGCAATTGTCTCTATGTGGGCTTCCAAATTCCGCAACTTTTTTTGGTCCAGGGATCATAATTTAGAGTAACCAAATGGTACAAAAATCGTTCTAAAAGGTACTTTTTCGACCCAAAAAGTACCAATTTTTAAATTTATTTAAATTCTTCTTGAAATATTGAGATACAAATTAGTAAAATCCAGTAATCAATTTCTTAATAAAAAGCTACTAAAATCTTATATAGGCAAATATAAACCGATATTTATGGAAAATGATACAATCGGACCATGTTTTTATTTAGACTCTACATACATAGAGGTGCCTTCCGATTAGAATTTTTGACTCTCTAGAGAACGAATATTTAGCCGATTATGATGAAAAATGTTTCATATTGCATAAAATCATCAGTAAACCAGTAAGGAAAGGCAGAAAGTCGGGCGGGGTCGACTATATAATACCCTACACCTCCCTAACAATGCGATAAGGGTCATTCCCATAATAATTTGGAATAATTGGTAAATGGGTAGAAACATATTATCTAATTCTGAAACGATAATCGCTAAATTAAGCAATATTCGTTCCTAAATTGAGAAACATCTTTCTGGAAAATTTTATTGATCGGAAGTAAAATACAACTTCTATAGCGGTTTGATACCAAATCAGGAGGAACATATATATGGAGCTTTAATATAAATCTGAACCGATTTTCCCTGAATACTCATTCACGTAAAAAGACATCTTTCTGTCGAATTTCGTACTGATCGGATATAAAATACAGTCTCTACAGCGCTTACATGTCATCGGGGGTATCGTATATATGGGGGCTATATCTAAATCTGAACCGATTTCTTCCAAATTTAAAAGTGCTCATTCATATAATAGGAAACCTCTTTCTGAAGAATTTCATACTGATCGGATATAAAATAAAGTTTTTACAGCGCTTACATGTCAAATCGGGGGTAAAGCATATATGGGGGCTGTATCTAAATCTGAACCGATTTCATCCAAATTTAAAAGTGTTCATTCATATAATAGGAAACCTCTTTCTGCCGATTTTCGTACTGATTGGATATAAAATACAGTTTTTACAGCGCTTACATGTCAAATCGGGGGTAACGTATATATGGGGGCTATATCTAATTTGGCAGTATTCCTTCATGTAATAAGAAACCTCTTTTTGCCGAATTTCGCACTGATCGGATATAAAATACAGTTTCTACAGCGCTTACATGTAAAATCGGGTGAACATATATATGGGGGCTATATCTAAATCTGAACGGATTTTCTCCGAATTCGGTAGTGTTCATTCACGTGACAAGAAAACTCTCTCTGCCGAATTTCGTACAGATCGGATATAAAATACGGTTTCTATAGCGCTAACATGTCAAATCGGGTGAAACATATATATGGGGACTATATCTAAATCTGAACCGATTTTCCCCGAATTGAGTAGTGTTCATTCATGTAATAAGGGAAATCTCTCTGCCAAATTTCGTACTGATCTGATATAAAATACAGTTTCTACAGCGCTTACATGTCAAATCGGGGGTAACATATATATGGGGGCTATATCTAAATCTGAACCGATTTTGACCAATTTCAATAGGGATCGTCCTTGGGCCAAAAAAGAGCACTGTGTTAAATTTCATCACAATCGGACCATAAATACGACCTGCACTTTGATTACAAGAATACCTGGACAGACGGACAGACGGACAGACGGACAGACAGACGGACAGACAGACAGATGGACAGACAGACGGACATGGCTAAATCGACTCAAAAATTGATTCTATGACGATCGGTATAATAAGCTATGGTTCTAGTCATAATACCCTGTACCACAGTGTGGTATAGGGTATAAAAAGGTAATTCATGTCGTTACAGTTTTAATATAAAATTAATTGACTTTACATTGTATTTTATCCAGTATCGCTCCTTGTTAGAATTGTTTTACGTTTTGATATACGATTATATATGATGGTTCCAGACGAATTCGAGTTTTGGGTGTAAATGCCACGTTTTACAACCTACGTGCCTTTAATCTTTTCTTATAGGTTTTTAGTTTCGTTAAAAATCCATATACAATAAAAAGAAACTGAATTTTGTTGTAATACAAGAGCCAAACATATTTCTTGGCGTTGCGTAGCTATGTCGAACCATGTGGAAAGAGCATGTGTACGACTTATATAATATTTTTGAAAAAGTGTATATTATTTTCGTGCAGATATGTTTGATAAAAAAAAGTATCAAATGTGTCGCGGGAGTATCACGGTACTTTGAGGGTCTAAAAAGTACCAAAAAAAGTACTAAAGTATCAAATTTATCATCTCTGACCCGGTCTAGTACATATCATACATGGTAGCGAATACGTAATGTTCATTTACATTTCGCCATAACTGATTCGCACACAGTGCCAACACTGTCCATCTCAATTGACAACTCACAGACAAGTCACATTTTTATTATTGTGACGACACAGTTAATATCTTTTGATTAAACCCAATGGTATATCTATTATAAAGGGTTTTCCATCAAGAGATGTTATTTTGGTATTCAAAGAAAAATTCCATTTTTTGAGATAAATGATCGGATGTTTATTTCATAATAAAGCGGAACGTATGCCGTTAATAATGAAAAACAACATCAAATGGCGACCACGACCACGCTTACAGAACCATATCCTTTTCATGAAGTTTTCCATAACCAAATCGAAAAGTGGCTGCCCTATGTCCTCGATATCCTCACGAATTCTATCTTTGAGGACTTGAATCGACGCTGGGCTGTTGGCGTAGAGCTTATCTTTCACGTGGCCCCAAAGGAAAAATTCGCAAGGTGTTAAATCACAAGATCTCGGTGGCCAATTGTGATTACCTCTTCGAGCGATAACACGGTCCGGAAATTTTGTCCGTAACAGAGCAATGGTTTCGGCGTTTGTGTGGCACGTAGCGCCGTCTTGTTGAAAGTAAACGTTGTCCAGATCAATACCATCCAACACCGCCAATAAAAAATCATTAATCATCTCTCGATAGCGCAATCCATTCACGGTGAATGTTGATCCAACTGTCCGACTGTTGATGGAGAGGCTTCTCAACAATAACTCTTGGGTTTTCCGAGCCCCAGATGCGACAATTTTGCTTGTTGACGTAGCCACCGAGGTGGAAATGGGCCTCATCAGTCAAGATAATATTTCGATGGAATTCTGGATCATGTTCATGCATTTCAAGGACCCAATCAGCAATGACACGACCTTGTTGATGATCGGCCTGCTTGAGATCTTGTGTTAACTGAACTTTGTAAGCCTTAAGACCCAAGTCTTTATGCAAGATACGGTGTAATGACGTTTGTGGAATGTCCAATTCCAAAGCACAACGAGGAATGGACAAAGGTGGTTTTTCTTCAATACATTGGGCTACAGCAGCAATATTCTCAGTTGTTCTTGAGCGACGTGCACGGGTTTTATTCTTCACATCACTAACTTGTCCCAATAGCTCGAATTTTTCCACCAATTTCTGTATTGGGATACGACAAGGTGCTTCACGACCCAAAAATGCATTAGTTTTGCGAGCTGTGACTGCAAGATTTTCACAATTATTGTAGTAAATTTTAATAAATTCAGTGTGTTGTTGAATTGTGTATCGTACCATCGTACATCGTACTTGTATTTAAGAGGTTATCCATTAAAAAAAAATTAAATAAAAAATAAACGTTACCCCCCTTAACACATTATAAAACCAGTAAAGAAAGACAGATAGTCGGGCGGGACCGACTATATAATACCCTGCACCTCCCTAATATTAAAAAAATGGGCATTACGATAAGAATTTGGCAGTGTTCATGCATGAAATAAGAATTTGGTACTGATCGGATATAAAACGGGTGAAAACCAAAAAGGAAATTTAGTATTTTGGGTGATAGATACCCGAGCCGGTGGGACGATGTTGCTCACTCATTGTCCAAATTAGTGCGTTCTGCCAAAACGTACACCGAAGTGGTGGGACAATTGAGGTGTCCACACCAGAAACGGCTAACAAAATCCATGAAATGGTATTGGGCGATCCTTTTAAGATGAGAAAGCTCTGCACAGGATGGGCGCCGCATTTGCTCACAATGGAAAAAAAACAACGTTGTGAAGATGCTTCAATAGATTTTTCGGTGAAGTTAAAACATATATATGGGGGGGTAGTGTTCATTCGCGTAATAAGCAAACTCTCTCTGCCGATTTACGTACAGATCGGATGTAAAATACGGGTTCTACAGCGCTTAGATTTCAAATAGTTTGAAACATATATATGGGGGCTATATCTAAATCTAAAAGGATTTTCCCCGAATTTGGTAGAGTCCATTCATGTAATAAGAAAGTTCTGTCTGCCAAATTTCGTACTGATCTGGTATAAAATACAGTTTCTACTGCGCATACATATCAAATGGGGGGTAACATATATATGGGTGCTATATCTAAAACTGAAGCGATTTTGACAAGCTTCAATAGGGATCGTCCCTGGGCCAAAAAAGAGCACTGTGCTAAATTTCATCACATTCGGACTAAAAATAAACGATCTGCACTTTGATTGCAAGAATACATGGACATACAGACAGGCAGACTTACAGGGCTAAATCGACTCAAAAAGTGATTCTATGTCGATCTGTATAATAAACTATGGTTCTATTTCTTCTCATTTTGGGCGTTACAAACAAATGCACACAGTCATAATACACTGTACCACAGTTTTAATATATAGGCAAATAAAACATATACAGGCAACGTCGGGATAAATTGACTTTAAACTTGGTGCTATCATTTTAAACCATTTTCTTATTCCAAATTTAGTTCATTAATAAAACTCATAGGCTGTATCATAGTTTGACAGTAAATAAATGAATATATTTGTTTTATTCCATAAGTAAATATAATAAGTTTATATTTATAACAATTCGATTTAAATTAATTTCTTCTTAAGGATATATATATATGTACTCTATGTGGGGTCTGTATCTAATGGGAACCGATTTTTGTAAAATTTTCATTACTCTATAAAATATTCCTGCCAAATTTTATAATGATCAGATGTCTATTCGAAACCCTCCAGCGCGTACCGCCCTTAACCGATGTGGTTGAAATTTTGGGTCATAAATACTATCCAATAGCACTACTACTAACTTTGCATAACTTTCAGCGCGATCAGAAGACATTGTATTCAAAAGTTCATTTACTTGTCATGAAAAATCTGATGCGATATTGTTAATGTTCGACACATATGAATTACTGTTCACAAAATGTCATGCATTTTGGAAGGATATTATAGCTGCTCTAGATGATATCAGCTGAATCGAAGGTAGAGATTTTCAAAATTTTTATGAATTTTAATCAAAGAATCGAGCAAAACACGTGTGATAAATTTCAAAATGATCAAAGGAAAAATATAGCATCTGTAGAAAAATATTTAAATCGTACATATATATGGCAGCTATATTTAACTCTGAACCGATTTTGACAATTTGCAATACGGTTTGTCCGTGTACCTAGGAACACATGTGTGCCTGATTTCATAAAGGTCGGTGGCAGAATATAGATTCCTCAGCGAAAAAGTCAACTCGCAATTTCCATAGCAATATAACAATAATTACGAAGTGTATTACAAGAATACATAGGCGTCGCAGAATCAAAAATAAACGTAATATGCGATAGGTCTATCTCATCTCCTTTTAGGGGTCTCCCTTTGTAGCATAATTCAAATTTTTCGACTTTTGCTCAAATTTCTGGGATTTAAGTTACATTACACAATCCCTGAAAATACGCTATGATATCTCTGGAATACGCATAGATGTTTGCAAGAAGTTTGTTAGAGAAGCAATCAATCAATATTTTTGTATCGTCTAAATTGCAATATTTGGAATTATGATGTTCGAAACAGAAGCGTAAATGAACGTTATTCAATTTCTTGTATATTTTCTTGCAAATATTTAACAAATAGGGAAATTTCTGTAGAAAAAATTGTCTGAATTATAGCCTCTCACTTTATGAGAAATTCCATATGGAATTTGGTACTTTATGTGGCAGTTGTTAGAACAGTGAAAACATTTTGCTATTTCTTTTCAGACTAAATTCATCAAAAGCCAGTAAGCAAGGCAGAAAGTCGAGCAGGGCAGACTATATAATACCCTACACCTCCCTAACAATGAGATAAGGGGCATTGCGATAATAATTTGGAATAAATGGTAAATGGGTAAGAACATATACTCGTATATGTGGATATAGCCGATAATCGCTAAATTAAGCAATATTCGTTCCTAAATTTAAAAACATCTTTCTGGAGAATTTTGTAATGACCGGAAGTAAAGTACAACTTCTATAGCGCTGTGTAACCAACCCAGGAGGAACATATATATGGAGGTTATATATAAATCTGAATCGATTTTCCTTGAATACTCATTCATGTCGAATTTCGCTGTGATCGGATATAAAATACAATTTCTACAGCGCTTATATGTCAAATCGGGGGTAACATATATGTATATGGGGGCTATATCTAAATCTGAACCGATTTTCTCAGAATTTTGTATTGTCTATAAGTGTATCACGAGACTACTCTCTGTCAATTTTTGTACAAATCGGTTCAAAAATGTTGCTTATACAGTGCATATATGCCAAATCGGAGGTACATATATATAGGAACTATATGTAAATCTGAACCGATTTTAACCAAATTCAATAGGGATCGTCCTTGGGCCTAAAGAAAGATCATAATTGCGACCTGTACTTTGATTACAAGAATACATTTAGAGACAGACGGACAGACAGACGGACAGAGAGACAGACAGACGGACAGACAGACGGACAGACACACGGACATAGCTAATTCGACTCGGAAAGTGATTACAAGTCGATCGGTATAATAAACAATGGGTCAATCTCTTCTCCTTTTGGGCGTTACAAACAAATGCACAAAGTCATAATACCCTGTACCACAGTGTGGTGTAGGGTATAAAAATAGTCTAAAATACAGAATGTAGATGAGTGCTACAGAATTTATTGGAAAATTGGTTGCGTATAAATTGTTATTCTAGTAAGAGAGCGGTTGGTGCTTAGTTTAGTATAAAATGTAGGATAATACATTTATTTTTATTTAAATGTATTATAGTTACTATTATACTTAAAACTTTTAGTATAATACATTTTAGGGAAAAACTACAAAAAATCCGGATTTGGCATTTTAGAATTTACTTTGGGAATTGTGGGATTTTCCTTTAATAATATAGTAATTTTAGAATTATCCTTGATAATTATCCTTATATAGCAAAGTGAAGTTGTTAAACATTTCTAAAGAAATATATATTTTCAAAAAGAGTCCAAGCATCCTCTATTAAAAATAGTGCTCTGTATTTCATTGATCTTCATTTTTTTTTCAATAAAATGTAAAAATCCATTTAAATATATCTTCCTATGCTTTCACTCATATTATCTTTTATGTCTTTTGAGAAGTGCTTTCTCTTTGCTATATCTAACTTAAAATAACTAAAAGTCGTAAATATATTCCAAAGTACTAGATATTTAGAAAACTTCCATATACTGTAACTAAGCATTAATGGCAAAATATTGTGTCATTGACATTTTCGAAATCTTTGCAAATATCTATACTTTGCAATGCAAATATTTGTCATTACTATTTGATTAAAATTGAGTTCCGTTTGCATATTTATACCAATGTGTATGCATGTGGTTTTGCGAAACTAAACATACATACATGTACTCGTATACACATGCAAAATATTACATTTTATGGGTTTGTAAATTTACCACAATTGTTTATGATTGTGTGTGTGGGCATAGCATTATTTGGAGTCCTGTATTTGCATTTTTATTTCTACATATGTATGTATGTATGTATTTTACAAAAATCATTGAAGCATTAGGTTATACAAAAATGCTCAGACACTCTTTCGTCCATTTAACAATTTCAGGAGATTAAAGGACAAAACAATTGCAAAATAATGCCTTAAAAAACTAGAGCATGTTTGTTTAACATTTTATTCTTGTTATGTTTGTGGTTTTGTTCTAATAACAATTAGAATTGTTTTTATTTGTTTTTTTTTGACAATTATTTCATGTATTTTGAAAGCAATTGTTTTGTTGGAAATTTTAATATTTTTTATTTTAAATGACAAGGTTTTAAGATTTTTTAAAGTACTCGTATATCGTCATCGTTAAAGAAAAAGAATCAATGTATCAAAAAGGTGAATTTTAAGAAATACTGGATATATCAAAAAAATTATATGTTTTTATCGGTAAAAGTCATCAATATGGGACTTCTTGGAAAGTTTAAAAAGTATGTAGTTAAAAAGTAAGCCACATTTTGTCAAATGACAAAGCTAAAATATTAAAATCTTGACTATTTATACCCTATTATGACTTTGAGCATTTGTTTGTAACGCCCATAAAGGGAAGAAATAGAACCATAGTTTGTTATACCGATCGACATAGAATCACTTTTTGAGTCGATTTAGCCAGGTCCGTCTGTCTGTCTGTCCATGTATTCTTGTAATCAAAGTGTAGGTCGTATTTACGGTTCGATTGTGATGAGGTTTAGCACAGTGCTCTTTTTTGGCCTAAGGACCATCCCTGTTGAAATTGGTCAAAATCGGTTTGATATGTAAGCGCTGTAGGAACTGTATTTTATATCAGATCCGCATACTGATAAGTTCAGGGCAAATCGGTTAAGATTTAGATATAGCACCCATATATATATTACACCCGATTCGACATGTAAGCGCTGTAGAAACCGTATTTTAATCTGAACTGTACGAAATTCGGCAGAGAGAGTTTTGATTACGTGAATGAACACTACCAAATTCGGAGAAAATCCGTTCAGATTTAGATATAGCCCCCATAAATTATGTTTTGACCGATTTGATATGTATTTTATATCCGATCAGTACGAAATTCAACAGAGAGAGTTTTCCTATTACATGAATGAACACTGCCGAATTCGGGGAAGATCGGTTCAGATTTAAACATACTTCCAATATACATACAGGGTGGCACGAATTATGGTCTTCAAAAGGCCGACAAAGCCATCACACGCTGCACGAAAGTGGCTCTGCGGTATTTCGGCCCATTTCCGGCGAAGCGCCGTCTTGAGATGATCGATACTTTGGTATTTTTTAGAGCGAACCTTACTCTCTAAAATGCCCCAGGCGCAAAAGTCCAACGGATTGAGATCCGGAGATCTTGGTGGCCATTGTGCGGTAGAAATGAAGCGAGGAACCTCCTTTTTAAGGTATTCTTGGTTGACGCGTGCTGAGTGCGATGGTGCTGAGTCCTGTTGGAATGTCCATGGTCTGCGGCCGAAATGTTTGTCTGCCCAGGGCTTCAATACAGTGGGTTTAGGACATTTTCCCGATAATATTCGGCATTTATTTTGACCCCATGGTCGATGAATACGAGCGGGGAGCGACCATCGGCCGTTACGGCGGCCCACACCATTACCATCGGCGGCGCTTGAGTTCTGGTGGCCAATCGAAGGTGTACATTTTCAGCTGACCTCTTTGGCAAGTAAACCCGATCATTTTGTTTGTTCACAAACTGCTCAATTTGGAATGGCTTCTCATCGGAGAAAACCAAATTCGGTAACTGACCACTTTCGTGCAAGCGAAGCAACTCCTTGGCTTTTTTTGTGCATCGGTGAGCTCTTGCACTTTTTGGAACTTCAATGGCTTTAGTCCAAGCTCATTTGTTAATATGTGTTGTATCCGTTCTCGCGATATGTTCAGCTCACGAGCAATTTTTCTACCACTGCGGCGTGGATTTCGATCAAATCTGGCCTTCACTTTTCGGATCATTTCTGGTGTTGTTACCGTTTTTTTCCGTCCACTTTTTGGACGCGATGCAACACTGCCAGTATCACGGTAACGAGCAATGGTACGAGAAACAAAATATTTATTCACATTTAAATGCTGGAGGGCTCTAACGATAGCCACTTGTGTTTTTCCACCCAAATATAAAGCAATCACACTATCACGCTTGAATTCCATCACGAATAACTTTTTTTTCTGAATGCAATAGATCAAAATGCTTTTGTAAGCTTGTAAACAATAAAATGAACTGTCACTGAAATAAATCTGTCAGCTATCAGACTAGCGGTTTAGAAATGATAGCAACCTGAAGTTGGTTGCAATACATATCAGCCACCCTGTAAATCATGTTTCGGTCGATTTGCTCTTGCTGTAGACATGCTGTTGAGTGGACAGTAGCCTATGATCAATTTTAGTCCTAAGGTAACAACATTTTAATCTCTCCATGGTTTTATGGGGAAATGACGATAGACTATTTGCCGAAACTCCTTAGTTCCAGTGTGGGACGGCTTTCCCGCTTTTGGGATGAAAACACCCTTCTAGATTCGTTAACAATCTCGCTAGAAACCCCTGACATTTTTATCTGATCGGATTTTTAAAAAACTTCTTCTGTAACTCCAAAATAATCCAAATCAGATTTCTTTGGAAATCTAAGTTCAACTTTTTAACGTTTATTGTGAGTCAGACGAAAAAGACAACCATTACACGCATTTATACATTTTGTTTATCCGCGGTATCTAACTTTGAACCCCTGTAGCTGCGCGCTTGTATACCATAGGGGTCCCAAATTCAAAACTTAACTTCTCTTATACCTCTTCTACAATCATGCCAAGTTGTTTTGCAATCCTAGTTTAACCCCTCCTACTGCGCAACGGCAAACACACGCACATAAGCATCTTAAATGCAAAGATTTCAAATTCAAATTTACAAAAAATAATTTCCACTTGTCGCAACCACAATTTCAGTTTAAGTTTTTTTGTATAATCCTTTTCCATTGCGACATTGTACGCATTGTCCTCCAGAGTAATAGAGTTATAATATGAAGTATTTACTTTTCTAGCCAAAGGCAATAAAAATCTTATGCAAACTTTGTCCATCTTATACTCCTCGTCGTCCTTCATCCGGGCATTTGTGCATCTGTGTGGGTGTGTTTTTAATCTTGACTACAATTAAAATTTACTTTTCCATTGAGTCTTCAGAACTTTTGTTTTGCCTCCGAAGAACAAAGTAATCATTCTGTATTGCATCATGGTAAGCCCAGGAAAAGAGTGTTTGCTCAACGGACTAGCCCAGTGGGGGTGGTGCAGTGGGATGCCTCCGGTTAAGGTTGACTAAACTAAAATTGAACTGAATTCCTTTGGCAATACCCAAGTTCCGCAAAAAACAGAGATTCAAAGAACAAGTAAAAAAAGAAGATGCAGAACGCATGAAGGAGTTGTGCAATGGGCAATGTCCTATTAAACAAATTGCAATTTTTAAATGGGTGGGTATGTCTAGCTATACACAGAAAAAAATAGAAAGAACTTATGTTATATTTCTATGAGTTTATGATCTTCCACAATATTTAGAAATATACAAGATGTTTAGTCACGTTGGTTTACGGACCGATCAAAGAACACGCTTTGTTCAATTTAATATTTAATTCACTGTATTGCATAACCGATAAAACTCCCTGCTGCTACTACTGCTACACGACGTCTACTTCAGCCTAGACTTCCCATGAACGCCCAGAGGCACTCTCGATTAACTCTCTCTCTTATAATATAATATTCAATCAATCTAATTCTAAATATATCGCCACCCTTGATGGCGTCTGGAGGACATCAATCAGCTGAACTTGGGATTGGGGCCAACTTATGTACCGCTCTTCGAATTTGGCCATTCTTTGTTTTAATGTCGGCAACACGTACAAAACCATGGGGGTATCTGATAACGTTGAACACTCTACCAATTAGCCACTGCTTCGGGGGTAAATTGTCTTCAGCAATTAGAACCAAATCTCCGTTTTGTAGATTTCGCTGTCTTTTCGCCCATTTAACCTTTTGTTGAAGTTCATGAAGATACTCCATCGACCTCCTCTTCCAGAAATGCTGTTGTATAGCAGATACCCGTAACCATCTGTCTCGCTGCGACCAGTCTTTGCTATCAAAGCTGGGTTCAGCAATACCAACCAACGGGCCACCAGTTAAGAAATGGGCGTGTGTTAAAACACTTTCATCGTTTGGATCATTTGATAACGCAGTCAGGGGCCTTGAATTTAGTATGGCTTCCACTTCAGCCACCACCGTAGCAAGCTCTTCAAATGTCAAATACGATTCGCCAAAAATACGAGCCAGATGATATTTTGCCGACTTAACCGCCGCCTCCCATAACCCCCCAAAGTGAGGGGAGCTAGGTGGGATGTGGCGAAATGCAATGCTGTTAGCAGCGCAATGCTTGGATATTTTATTTTGAACTTGTTGATCAAAAAATATTTGCTTCATCACTTCTAGCTCACGTCGAGCACCAACAAAATTGGTAGCATTGTCACAGAACAGCTGTGCACAAAGACGACGCCAAGCAACAAATCTCTTCAACGAAACAATGAAAGCGTTGGCTGTCAAGTCCGACACCACCTCAAGGTGTACCGCCTTTGTACAAAAACAAATAAAAACAGCGACATAGCTTTTTATTATACGACTACCCCTCAGTTTAACGTTTGTTGTAATCGGACTGTGAACGGCTTAGCGACAGCGACTCTTGCAGGAGGCAAGTCACCCATGATTTGGTTGCATAGTTTCGGTCGACATATAAAGCACTGTAGACAGCTTCCAACATCGGATCTTATCAACTTCCTTGCATGAGGAACCCAAAATTTCTGCCTGAGGATCGCCATTAAAGCTTGAGTACCGGCGTGTAAATACTTTTTACATGATTTTCTACCGACACAACGAGTTATAAACTTCTGTGATTTATAGATTTCTCGGAATAATTGAGTGATTTTTGATCGTCCGCAGTAGACGAACGAAAAAAAATTACAGAAACAGGCCCTTAAACTTCGATATGGACTATTTCCGGGCAGATCTCGTTTCTTAGACAGGAGGTCTATTTCATCTCGGAAATAATGTTGTTGAACACAGTACACAATTCGATGCAAAGTTTCATCCATAGTTTCGGACGTAATTGTACATTTACCCTTACGAAAAGCAAATCGTAATGTAGAAAGTTTTCTTTGCAGTTTTTCGAAATCGATATGTTTTTCTATCCACTCCAGTAAATTTGACTTCTTAGACTGGATTAGCATTGTCGTAACACCACGAACCCTCTCTCTTGGCTGGCCTCGGAACTTTTTCGCCTTGCTTTGTTTGCTGGCCAGTCACAGCATTGCTTCTTTAAGAATGATGGCCCTGTAAACCAAATAGAGTTAGTCAATTCATATTCATACGAACCTCTGGATATAATATCCGCTGGATTTAATTTAGAGGGAACATGTCGCCAGACCGCCATCTTGGATTCCTCTTGAATTATTGATACCCTATTAGCTATAAATGTATTCCAGTTTGATGGATGCTCGTTCAACCAATCGAGCACTATTTCGGAATAAATACCATAAATTTCAATAAGGAAATTCATCTTCGTTTTTACCACCAATTGCGATAAAAGTTCAGCAGCAACAATTCCAGCCGCGGCAGAGATTGCGTTTTCAATGGTGCAACCCTTGATTTTGCACTCCACAACATATCGGTGACGTCATCATCGGCAGAAATAGTTCGAATATATACGCAGCATCCGTACGCCCTCTTCGACGCATCGGCAAACCCATGCATCTCAACTCGCATAAACTTCTTTTGGGATAAAACGAACCTTGAAACGGCTATATCTTCAACAGTTTTTAATCTGTCGCGATATTCAGTCCACTGGCTGTGTAGGTTCATCGGCAATGATTCGTCCCAATTTACTTTTAAGATCCACAAATCTTGCATGAAAATCTTACACGATTCTTTTTGTAACCGCTTTATTTGCATCAAAATTTGGCCAAACGTATCGGAACGTATCTCCCACTGGAGCCCAAATGATACCAAGAATTTTAATAATCTCCGAATCATTTAAACGGAGTGTCTTTTCTTTGTTTGTGGTTGGTATACAATTTAAAAATCGCTTACTATTTGAGTACCATTTTCTCAAATCCAGTTTAGCTGAATTCATAACTGTATTCACTTGGTTATAAATTTTAAAAATTTTCTCTTCATTATTTAATCCACTGATCAAATCATCCATATAAAAATCGGATAAAATTGCCTTTGACGCTAATGGATATTCATTGACGCAATCTTCACCCAACTTCTTCAAGCACCTTGTAGCTAAATATGGAGCTGCAGTTGTACCATAGGTGACCGTACGCAAACGGTAAGCCTTGATATTTTCATCGGTCGAAGATCGCCACAAAACAACCTGATAATCGGCATCTGCATCGGTAACCCACATCTGTCGATACATTTTGGTTACATCCGCCGTTATCGCATATTTGTAGCATCTGAATCTCAAAATGATTGACAACAAATCATCTTGGACGACGGGGCCGTTCATCATCACGTCGTTGAGCGACAAGCCACTGCTTGTCTTACAGCTAGAGTCAAAAACAACTCGAAGTTTCGTACTCATTGACTCTGGCCGTAGCACATATTGATGAGGGAAAAGTATTTAATTTTAGACATCTCAATGTCTTCCACAAGTGTCATATGTCCTAATTGTATGTACTCGTCCATAAACGCGTTATAAGCTTCTCGAGTGGAAGCATCTTTCTGTAATCTTCGTTCCAGTGATAGTAATCGGCGTTCGGCTGTATTATAGGATTCACCTAGATTGCTCACGGCAGATGTGAAAGACATTTTCACGATAAAACGGCCAGAGCTATCTCTTCTCACAGTGTTCAAGAATATACGCTCACATTCTTCCTCTTCTTCAGTACAAAATTTAGTTTTTGTCGTTATTTGTTCCATTTCCCAGAATTTTTGAACTAAGCTGTCCAAGTGAATTTCATCTTGAGCGCTGCTGTTTACCAATAAACTGTTCCTGGGATGACATGGAACTAAACACTCGTTGGCTTTACCATAAACGATCCAGCCCAGAGTAGTTTTTTGAAGCCTTGGCAGACTATCTTGAAGTAAAATGCGACCAATCGTTAATAGATCCAAAAATATTTCCGCTCCGATCAACATATCCACACGTGCTGGTATATTGAACGATGGATCGGCCACTGAACATTATTTGGAATATTCCAACAAGAAACATCAAAATATCTGTCAGGTATTGAGCTCGTTATTCGTGGCAGCAAATAAAATTCAAGGCTGTACTGAAATTCATTCAGACTAGATTTCACTGTAGCCACAGTCCGCTTTCTTAGCTTTGTTGGTACGTCTCCTACGCCACTTGCGTCGATCTTACATGATGATTTTTTCAGTAATAATTTTTGTGCAAAATTATCACTCATTATGTTGATTTGTGATGCAAAATCTAATATTGCCCTTGCCCTATGATATCTTCCACAACTATCCTTCACTAGCACCTGGGCTGTAGCTAGAAATACCTGAGGCTCAGCTTTTAAGCTCAAAACTGTTGATCTTGCTGCTGACGCAGACGCCAACTCACTTGGCACCTTAACTTGCTGTGGGCCGGGACTAGCACAATTTACATCCGGCAGTAACTGTCTATGTAGCAGCTTATGGTGTGATAAATTGCATTCAGCACATTTGGGAACAGTACACATATTTTGCGAATGTCACGCAGTCGCATCTTCAGAAATTCCTTGCAATCAGGGAAATTATGCATATTCCCACTACACAGAGGACATGCCTGTTTCGAGACTGTTAACGAAGTTTGGCCTTTATACCTTGTATTTTTCTGCGAATATGTTGTCATCGAATCAATAAAACAGCTTTTCGACTCTCGAGCCTCAAGATTCTGACATCGCCTTGTTAAAATGGCAGAACATTCTTCCCATGAAGATATCTTGCTGTAGTCCACTGCCTCTTCCCATTTAACCTGTGACTCTTCGTCGACCCTTTCCATCTCCAGGTGGATGACCATTGCATTGGCTATATCTTTTTTATCACCTAATGATAGCATAGCCTTAACATGGGCATTGACAGAATCAACGATGTGCCTTAAATGAGCGGCAGATGGTTTATCTATCTTTGCAATGGCGAAAAGTGCTGATACATGTTCTTCAAACATCAACGCCTTCTCATCGAAACACTCTTTCAAACGATCCATTGCCTTTTGATAGTTTTCATCAGTGACGTCAAAGTCAGCAACAACTGCGAGCGGCCTAGAACCCAAATGTTACTTTAACACCAAAAAGCGCTCACAATCATCCAATGATTCATCCTGATGAATTAATTTATTAAAAAGCGTAATATATTTCGGATATTCAGAATACTTCCCTTCGAATATCGGTAATTTCACCTCCCGACGAACTCTAGAGACAGCAACGGACGTTGTTCCATTCAAAACGCTAACATCAGCAGTTGATAATGGCCTTCGCTTTGACAGCAGCGACTTAATTTTCGATTTTGTTGTCACATAAACTTCTTCTATTTCAGCAACGGCAACAACATTGGCAGCGACGTCACCTTCTTGACATATTTTGTCAATATTCGCCTGCACACTCATACACTGCTTGAAGTACGACTCCAGTATGCCCAATCTGCATTCAAGTTCTTCCATAGATAATGTGGAACCTTTCTTCACAATCAATGTTTTGATGCGGGTGATGTTACCTTTGGAGCTGGTTCTCAATTGCTTCAACTCATTAACTTTCTGTGCCTGCTTGACACTATCTTCCTCACCATCAACGCCTGCGTTCTCAGACGGAGCCATTATATTAATAGAATTCGCTTTTATTCTCTGTACAACTTTTTATCGACAGCAATTGTATACCTTTTTTTACTTCACGAATGAAATTTGCTAAATCTCAGTAATATTGACAACTGTCAATTAATTGCCGTTTGTTTTGATTCTTTTTGGTTTCTTGTTACAGTTTAAAAACCACTGTGGTGGTTAGTGATGCTGATCGACAGCTGTCCTTTGTCTACGTAGGTTGTTGACTTTGCTAATTTTATGCAACACCGAAACCGTGGTGAGTTAACTCATATACCAACTTCGACTTACAGAGCTGTAGTTTATCCACCCCAATTAGACCAGATGATGTCAGTTTCGTCAGAAAACACCACTAACAAAACCATAGGAATCGGCAAACACGAACATTCGTACTATTATAATAATAAATAATTGGGACCACTGTCCCGGGTTTCGGCACCAAACGTTTAGTCACGTTGGTTTACGGACCGATCAAAGAACACACTATGTTCAATTTAATATTTAATTCACTTTATTGCATAACCGATAAAACTCCCTGCTGCTACTACTGCTACACGACGTCTACTTCAGCCTAGACTTCCCATGAACGCCCAGAGGCACTCTCGATTAACTCTCTCTCTTATTCAAGTAGCGTTCTAGCAGTCAGGGATTCATTATTAAAAAATATTGCAAAAAAAATGCAACATCGCATATTCAATCACAATTTACTTAATGTAATGCGTTATATTCAATTTCAATAAAATTCAATCAATCTAATTCTAAACACAAGCCTTTGTTTCCGATTCATCATAAAATTTCGATAAATATTTCTTTATGTGTATTCATATGGAATTTAATTACTCCACTTCTCTCTTTCTCACATATACACAAGTTAAAGTGCCTTTCTTCCTTGGTATGTTTTCATGTAGAAAAATGCCATTGTGAATTGGTTATATGCGAAAAGTACTTTGCAACTCCCCGAAAAACTTTCGCAATTTCATGCATTTCTGATTAATGTCCGAAAGAAGTAAACAATTGCTGGGATTTGATTTGCATGTTCACATAGTTGAACTATTTGTTGTTATGTGTGATATAAATTGGAACTGAATCGACATTAAATAAATTATGTATCTTGGAAAAACATTGTGACTAGACATTAAACGTTAGGGTGGGGAAAAAATTGAAGTATTGATGAATTTTTCTATAGGAAAGTTCGTCAGTGATGACTTTTCTATAGGAAAAGTTCATCATTGATGACTTTTCTATAGAAAAAGTTCATCATTGATGAGTTTTCTATAAGAAAAGCTCATAATTGATGACTTTTCTATAGGAAAAATTCATAATTGATGATTTTCTATAGGAAAAATTCATCATTGATGACTTTTCTACAGGAATAGTTCATCATTGATGTCTTTTCTATAGGCAAAGTTCATCATTGATGACTTTTCTATAGAATAAGTTCATCAGTGATGACTTTTCTATAGGTAAAGTTCGTCATTGCTGACTTTTCTATAGGAAAAGTTCACCATTGATGACTTTACTATAGGAAAAGTTCATCATTGTTGACTTTTCTATAGGAAAAGTTCATCATTGATGACTTTTCTATAGTAAAAGTTCATCAATGTTGACTTTTCTATAGGAGGTTCATCATTCATGACTTTTCTATAGGAAAAGCTCATTACTGAAGACATTTCTAAAGGAAAAGTTCATCATTGATGACTTTTCTATAGGAAAAGTTCATCATTGATGACTTTTCTATAGGAAAAGTCCATCATTGATGACTTTTCTATAGTAAAAGTTCATCATTGATGACTTGTCTATAGGAAAAGTTTTCTATATTAAAAGTTCATCATTGACGACTTTTCTATAGGAAAAGTTAATCATTGATGACTTTTCTATAGGAAAAGTTAATCATTGATGACGCATTTTACGAAGCACATCTCACCTATTACTTTTACACACTTACTTTTCAACCAGGCAGGTCGCAAGGGAATACTATAGACGTTGACATTTAAGAGTATGTACAGTATAGTATATAATAATTTGCTAATATATACCAGAACTGCACTCAATGAAAATTTTTGGCTGGCTTAATAAATTCAAATTATTCCTTATTCTGCTGAAATCTATGTTCATCTCTAACGCTATTTGTGGATAGTCCAAACTCATAGACTCTACTCTCTCCCCAGTGCACACATATTTACGAAACACTTGGTATGCAATGAATGTGCCCAAGTGTTTGAGATGCAGGAAAGCAGGCATTGATGTGGTTGGCGTTTTGCTGCGGAACTCTTGTGGGCTCAACTTAACCATGGGTAAGCAACCGCGCCAAATCCGAATACACATGAAACACTCTAAAGCATCTTTGAGTGGTTCACAAATAAAATTGGTTATCTCATTATTGGGTTAATTTTTTTTATAATTTTAATAACGGTTTTATTTATTTATTTATGTATCTATTTATTTGAATTACAATACAAAGTAAATTTATATTCTAATTTTACGGTCCAGGGAGAAGCTGGGTGACAAAGACCATGTTGCTTGTTAGTTTTTGTTGCGACAGACCAGAGCCACTGGTGGGAATCGAACCCACGACCCCCAAACTCATAGGCGAGCTCGCTACCAACTCACCTACTGGGGCGCCCGGTTTTATTTTCATTGCGAATGGTGAAATATTAAATCTCTTTTTATTTTGTTTGCTTAGTTCACGCGATGGATATAAAATCCATATCTTTTGTCGATATAGCAATTGCCATTTTGTCAGCCCATTATTTATTGTTATCAAAAAGCGAATTGGGGTCATGATGTTTTTTACATATTTTTAATATTAAACAATATTTACAAATGTAACGAATTCAAATTTCTCAAATTTCAATTTAGTATTTTTTAAGCAGGTTTAAAAAATTATATATAAATGAATCTCTGTATTTTTAACAGTTTCGAAAGTGAAAGGGAATTTTATATCAAATGAATCAACTTTTGACATCCATGTCTTTCGATCCTGTTTATATATCAAAATTAAATAGCCTTCAAATTTCTTCTAATACAATTTACACCATCAAATACCATCAGCGGTTTCAAAGATATCTATTTTTATCCCCTCTCCTTAGAGAGGAAGGTATATATCATTTGCTACGAGCCAAAAGTGTAACGCATCGAAGGAGTGACCTAAGACTCTAAGTATGTTCGGCGGATATTCGTTTTGGGTCATTTTAAGTCGAATGAGCAATGTCCGTCCGTCTGTCTCTCTGTCTATCTGCTGGCTGGTGCGCACGATAACTCTCGAAAGGAGTAACCAATTGACTTCAAATTTGGCATGTGGTAATATTTTCTTCTATATCCGGCTAAGTTCGAAGATGGGACATATTGGTCCACTCCTTCTAGTACCTCCCCCACAAAGGTTTAATATTTAGTGAAATATTGATTATTTAATACCTTCTATACTGCTTATTTGAATCCTCTGAATTTCTACACATAGTATTAGTTTATTAGGCACTATTACCTCGAGAAAAATGGGCGAAGTTGCCACGCCCCTTTGGTACCTCCCACACAAATCGACAATTTTGTACCAAATGTTAATAGCTTATAACTTTATTACCAGAGCATACAAAGACTTGAAATTTTCTACAGTGCAATGGTTTAATAGTACCTACAATACAGTGAAAATTTTCCATTATTGCCACGCCCCTTTTGGTACCTCCCACACAAATGGACCTTTTTGTACCAAAAGATAACAGCTATTAACATTAATACCAGTGCATACAAATACTTAAAATTTCGTACAGTGCAATGCTTTTATAGCACCTAAAGTCTAGGGAAAAGTGGCCGTAATTGGCACGCCCCGTTTGGTACCCCCCACACGAATGGACCATTTTACACCAAAAGTTAACAGCTTATAACTTTAATACCAGTGCATATAAATACTTATTTTATACAGTGTAATGCTTTTATAGTAACACCAAAAGTTAACAGCTTATAACTTTAATACCAGTGCATATAAATACTTGATATTTTATACAGTGTAATGCTTTTATAGTAACACGAGTCCAAAGAAAAATGGGAGTTATTGACACGCCCCGTTTGGTAGCCCCCACACAAATGGACATTTTTTTTTATCAAAAGTTCAATGCTTTTAAGGTACCTAGCGTCTAGAGAAAAGTGGCCGTTATTAGCACGCCCCTTTTGGTACCCCCCACACTAATGGACCATTTTACACCAAAAGTTAACAGCTTATAACTTTAATACCATAGTTATTAAATGAAATTAAATTGATAATAAATTAATTAGAACAAAAAAAAAAATAAATAAATTTACTAATATTTTTTTGGGACTCAAGGTGAGGGGATTCATAATTCGGTTTACCCGACTGAACTTTCTTACTTGTTTGTGAATATTTTAATGACTTGTAAATTAAAGCATCATAAAAATATCTTAAAATGTACAATCATTATATTTTTATCATTTTATCGTAAAGTCTGATTGGTCATGAATTAAATGAGACTACTCCGAAGAAAATCGATGAATAATTTAAAAAGTTGTAGTTGTAGACTGCATATTGTGTAAGTACTAGGCCTTACAGAAGCCACATTTCTAAAAGTTTAGTTTTTTCGAGAATCATAAAGTCGGAGCATTATTGAGTATTGATGGTAATATGTATATGTGCTCGAGTGAAGAGCGAAACAAATACTCACTTCAATACCAGAGCCGAAAATCAGCAACAACCTTTGCTTTCTCGAAATCCCTCTTTACAATTCGAACTATGCGAATATCGCCCAGGAGAGCAGTAGGATATATCCAACATTGGATATACCTTTGTACGACCCATACTATGCGAATATCATCCAATTAGAGTTGTATGAGAGATTCAACGTCAGGATCCGTACTAGGCGAATATGGTCCATGGAGGGTTGTAGCAGACACATCTCTTACTTCAACCCGAAAGGGTTGCCAATCAACGAACGAATTTTAGTTGAGGGACAATTTTAAGAACTTAAACAGTGTCCCTTGTCGCTTAATACATTGCTTCAAAATTGAGAGCAAACCGGTTAAGATTAAGATATAGCCTCCATATATATTTCCTTCCAATTTGTCATCATACGAAGAAAAGGAAGAATGCATAGAATATGATAAGTGCGCGAAAACATACCATGCAACGTGTAAGAAACTAAACAAAAAGCAATACGAACACTTGCTAAACAACGAAAACGAAGAATACCCATGTCATGTGTGTGATATAAATAACTCTGCTACAGTTTCAGAGCAATTGCAGAGAATGGAATCAAAGCTCAACAAACTAGATCAACTGGCTCAGTCTATGAACTTCATGTCTGCTAAGTTCGATAAGTTGATGAATGGCATAAGTGCTAATAAGAAAAAAATTGATAATGTTGAAAAGGCAACAGAATTTTTGTGAAGAAAAGTTCAATAACAAGACCCAGAGTCATTCGAAGAAAATAAGATGTTGATGAAATTCTACTGCGAGCTACGTTGTAGCTCAGTTTTCATACAAGAAGGTCAATGAGAAGAATACCACCCCCAGATGATGAGCCCGATGATAATGAAATCGGTACGCATGCCCAGTTTTTGTCTCCTGATCTACAACAATAAAACAAGAACACTTGTATTATTTATTATTTAATTATTTTATATTATGTCTACAAATACAAGTAATAATTATTTTGAAAATATTGAACATTTTGGGGATTATTTAAAAAAATTAAAAGAAATGACCGCTATGGAGGTACGTCATTTTATGTGGTTGACAACATAACTTCCACGGTTGAATTTTGTGAAAGTAAACAATCTATCGAGGCTATTCGAACTTCGCTCGGAAACTTTAAAGAAAAAAAAGACCACTAAAGATAGTCACATTTTACCGTTCACAACGCTGCGATTTAAATGATTTTTTACAATATCTGGAAAATGTGCTGTGTGATAATAGCAGAACAGCAACTGCTGTGTTAGGAGATTCTAACATTGGCTTAGTAAATGCCACATCTTCTTCTGACCTTTGTACCACTCTGACTTGTGTTGACTCTTGTCACTGCTTTGTTTCTCGTCGTGATAGCGGAAAGTACATAGACCACGTCTATAGCAATATAAAAAGCAGACTTGAATCTGTTGATTCAATTGTGTGTGATATCACTGATCATAACTCCTAAGAAAAAAATCACTTCTGAAGTATATTTTCTGGAAACATATTATATTTGGGAAGATTTACTTTTTTCCTATAAGTCAGAAAATAAATTCTTTAATCAATTCAAATATTTCCCCGTTTTTTAAGATAATCTGCAGCAAAACTCCGAAAAAATAATATTGATAAAAGAGTAATTCGAATATTTTCTCCGCTATGTAAATATAAATTATTTGCACCAAAAAATATTTTATTTAAATTTTGCTCCCAAACATATTTTGTTTCCTGTTCTTTTCTTCGTGTAACTTTGATTTAATTGCACAAACATTTCAAGCTAATTCAAATACCTTGAATCATAGCGGAAATCCCTCAACTGATACTTCTGAGCTGATAAGCGTGCTTTCCAGCAGCATAAATCAAAATACAGTTTATAAAGAAGAACAAGTATTAGCAAAAACTTTCTTAACTCCTTGGTCAACTAAAATTTTGCAATCACTCAGAAAGTTTAAAACAGTGTTCAGAAAAAAACAGTACGTTATAGGAACTGTTCCTTCAGAGAACACTAACGTTATTTATTTTTTTAAATAGGGATCGTCTCTGGGTTAAGAAATAACTCTGTACCAACTTTCATTAAGATTGCTTCATATTTGCTACCTGTGGTGTCGAATATAAACGTAGTGATACTGTTAGTGTTCTGTTCAAAAGAACAGTATCACTATGACGTAGTGATACTGTTCTATGAACCGTACCTTATCGTAGTGATACCGTTCGTCGTGTTCTAAGAACGGTAAGTTATCGTAGTGGTACCGTTCGCGAACAGTAACACTAAAAAAATTTTTAGTGTATTCTGTTCTCTTGTAAGGGTTGCGATACTGTTCCGTTCGCGACGAAGGAACGGTACAGAACGCTAAAGAACCGTTCCTTAGTGTTTTTTTCCGAACTCTGGTTTAAAGAGAAATTATTAGTTAAAAAGAGGAAATATGGAGGGAATGGTAGAATCGAATTCACATTGAAACACATAAGCAGAATAAGTGGCAGATAAAATATGTATGAATAACTACTTACAAAGTAATGTTGAATCACTATGTGAAAATCCTCAAAACTGTTGGAAATAGTTAAATGAATGTCTTGGAAGAAAGGAGCATAGGCAAATTGAAGATAATGGTGCATTAATTGAAGATGGAAAATAAAATGTGATGTTTTCAATGAGTATTTTTTGAATGTTGCTAAACTGTAAAAGGATCAAATAGAAATATGTAATATATAAATGCCTCTAAGGCGCTGGGGAAAATTTTTGCATTGTAAATATATCTAATGAATAATATTGAATAACCGAAATAAAAACATATTTATATTCGTCTTAAAGGAAACTTCCTGGGGAATATTCTCGAGAAAATAATGTGTTAAATGTTTTTCATAATAATAATTCTCCAAACTAAACCATTTTTTACGAAAAGTTCAAAACTCGGCAAATTTTCGACAATCGCAAAGCTATCGTGTGAAAACCTTTGCCATTTTTAACCTTTCGATGTTATGTTAGACGCGATTGGCGGTCAGCAGCTAACAGCTGATGCACCGTCTGGACTTTGTACGGAAACATCTTCAAATCTTGTACCAAAATTCGCTGTAGAGACCGTCGACTGATACCCATTTGCGTGGCACGTCGTCTGGTCGATGTCGACGGCGCTTCCATGACATCCTCGGCTACAGCAGCAATATTCTCTGCAGAACGTCTACTCCGGGGTCTGCCACGCCTGGTAGCATCTCGTGTTGTGCCAGTCTCTTCGAGGCGAGCGGCTAAACGTCGCAGTGTTTCACCAGTAGGCGTTGGACGGCCAGGAAATCTGTACCAAAGTCACCGACCGATTATTGGTCAAATAAATAGTCAGCAATATTCCGCGTTCTGGGGCAGTGTAGCGTAACATTGTTTATTAACGTGTATTTCGCATGTGTTTACTACACAAATGTCAAAACAGAACTGACATTAGGGGTCAATCGCAAAATTTATAGCATTTTCTGATAGGAGGATTACTTTTGCGCCACCTGTTATATGTAGTTATTTGTTACTCCATAAACTGCAAAAGGAATTTTGAGGCTAGCTTTTAGTATAATTTGGGGAAAAACTATAAAATTCATTTTTTTTCAATTTTCTAATTTATTTTGGAAATTGTCGGATTTTCGTTTACAAACATAATAAATATAGAGTAAACCTCGATTTCTGGTGTCAAGAAGTACAAATTAATAAAAAAATATTGAAGTATATTAGTATTTAAATATTCTATGGATTTATAAAGTCTTCATCTGCATTTGTAAACATTTTTTTTGATTTAGAGCCAAAGATAATCGCTATAAAAATAAGAATGTTCTATAGTTAATTCAAAGACATGAATAGTACTTGTTTTGATGATGCATTTCATAGAATCAAGAACATTTGGTAATAAAACCAATTCTCTGCAGAACGGCTAAATTAAAATTAAAATAAGCACGTTTTGGCGTAAATTGAAGTATGCCTCGTGCTTATGTTTAGTAAAATATCATAAAATTTAAAACATTATCGTATTAAATTTTAAAATGTATGTCCTTGATATAAGCATATACTGGTAATTAATTTAAACAATAAATAACGTTTTTTAAAATATGTAGGTAAAATCCCTTACATTGTTTTTATTTTAATGCCACTCATACTAAAGAATCATTTGTTTTAAAGCCACAGAAACCATTTCAATATCCATAGAAAATATGATTCTTGTATACATGTTTCCACGATTAATTCAAAACACTTCCTTTTTCTAAAAATTGGTTTTGTTATTTTAATATTAGAAAATACAATAAATGTATAATACATATTACGGATAACTTTCAACATTTTATAATCTAAAACCGTATTTTAGTTGTATGTATAAAGATAAACCGGCCAACACACCATCGAAATATTTGAAGTTTCGTATATTTGTTATCGATTTGTAAACTTATAGTGGAATCGCCTTTCTATATGTTCCCCAAACGTCCATGAACAATTTTCGTTGGAACCTTTAATGATGGTGAACATTGCCCCAAACATATTCAGCTTGAAACGTACATATGTTTAGGGTACACTCCAAATACCTATATAATATTTGACACACACAAATATTATACGTTTGGAAGGATATTGTTCTAAACTATGATTCTTTCCTAATATTTTTTTGGAAGTAAAATTTCCGAAACATCGATTTAATTGTATTTAAGTATTTTTTGGTAATTTATCAGTGCCTTAATTTAGAGGCAAGTTTTCTGTTTTTCAGATGTTCAATGTGCAAACAAATTTAATATGTTTGTAAAATTCGATTCAAATTTAAATCGTATAATTTTTCGTAGCAATAAATTGCTTTGATGGTTTGTCAAAAAGAGATTAATAGGAATATTTATTAAATAATAATTAGTTAATGCTGCTTATGACATTCCTAATCCTGCTGTTAGACTGGAAAATATGTACAAATCCTAGATTAAGAGACCATTTGGTCCATATTAAATTTTCATACAAAACGAATATTTAACCCAATATTTTATATTTATTGTTATTCAATACTTCGTGAAAAGAAAGCAGCTTATTATATTTTGATGTCAACAAATAAAAATATCCCTTGGACCAAATTATAAGGCAATATATATATATTACCGTTTTGTAAAGGAGACTATGCAAAAATTGGAACCAATGGGCCTAATCTAACAACAGGTTTATTTACAAAGTATGTATAACACGAAATCTAGGAAAAATTTAAACTAAAATTCGAAAAATTCAAAACGTTTTAGAAATCTTTTTAAATAAAATATATTTGGAAACCTCCTTTAACAATAATTTTGTTTGTGTGAAAACACATATATTATTTGTGAAAGTCAGTTCGTAAATATATTTTGTTCTAATATATTAATATATACGTTTGTTTTTACATTTTGTTTCCTAATATATTTTCTTGCAATTCAAACATTCCCGTGTAGGTGTATGCTCACTTACTTGTTGTAATTTATAAATGGCATTCAGCACTGCATTTTTCATATATCCATAACATTTATCTTCAAATATTGCGCGATCTTAAATTAAAATAATTAAATTTTTTCTGAAAAGAAATCAAAAATAAAAAATACACATAAATTGTATCGTACCAAAATTGGTAAACACTGAAAACTAAGAGAAATATTTCAACCGTACATATATAATACTTACGTTGAAATATTTGGTAGAATTTGTCACTCTTTTCCCAAAAGATCCATTCTAAAATTGTTAACTTATTAATAACACGATGTTAGCAGTTATTTTTAATAAATATATACTTTCAATTAAATTGTGTTATGTTGTGTTGTGTTTTGTTAATTTTGTAATTGCCAATAAGTTGTTTATTTAAGGCTTATAATTTTATATTTCACGTATCTAAACATTTTCCTATTGTCTCTTTCAGTATTACAAAACCTATTACTCACATTTTTATCTTCCATTTTTTAGTGTTCGCACAAATCTGTTCACAGGACTTACTAAAAAGATCTTCTATAAAAACGTATGTACATCACCACAAATAACATGCAGCTAAAATAACTATGACGCACGCACTCTCTTATCGCCAAGATCGATGGTGACGCCGACGGCATAACCACATACATACACACATGTACCCGACGGTTGCATTTGTTACTATACTTTAGCAAAAATAACTGTTAACAGCCCATAATAAAATGATTTTCGGTGCAATATGCACTACAGAGTTATTTCTTAACCCAGAGACGATCCCTATTTAAAATGGGGCATATCGGTCCATACTTTGACATAGCCCCATACGAAGGTCCCTTTCGATAAGACATATTTACCTAGTGCGTAAATTTTTTAACCGACCATGCTGAAATTTAAATATTTGTACTGTGTATTACATTCAATCGTGCCTAGTGAAAATTGGGCATATCGGTCCATAATTTAATATAGCCCCCTTCCCTTTCGATAAGATATATTCACGCTCTAGAGAGCGCATTTTTAACCGACCATGCTGAAATTTTAATATATATATGTTCATTCTATTGCATTCAATCATGCCTAGTGAAAATGATGCATATCGACCATTTTTACAGCCCCAATACAAAGCTCCCTTTCGACAAGCTTCATATTTGCGACCTGTGGTGTCGAATATAAAAAAAGAACGGAACGCTAAACGTAGTGATACTGTTAGTGCTCTGTTCAAAAGAACAATATCAATACGACGTAGTGATACTGTTCTATGAACCGTACGTTATCGTAGTGACACCGTTCGTCGTGTTCTAAGAACGGTACGTTATCGTAGTGGTACCGTTCGCGAACAGTAACACTAAAAAAATGTTTAGTGTATTCTGTTCTCTTGTAAGGGTTGCGATACTGTTCCGTTCGCGACGAAGGAACGGTACAGAACGCTAAGGAACCGTTCCTTAGTGTTTTTTTCCGAACTCTGATTTAAAGAGAAATTATTAGTTAAAAAGAGGAAATATGGAGGGAATGGTAGAATCGAATTCACATTGAAACACATAAGCAGAATAAGTGGCAGATAAAATATGTATGAATAACTACTTACAAAGTAATGTTGAATCACTATGTGAAAATCCTCAAAACTGTTGGAAATATTTAAATGAATGTCTTAGAAGAAAGGAGCATAGGCAAATTGAAGATAATGGTGCATTAATTGAAGATGGAAAATAAAATGTGATGTTTTCAATGTGTATTTTTTGAATGTTGCTAAACTGTAAAAGGATCAAATAGAAATATGTAAATATATAAAACTAAATGCCTCTAAGGCTCTGGGGAAAATTTTTGCATTGTAAATATATCTAATGAATAAAATTGAATAACCGAAATAAAAACATATTTATATTCGTCTTAAAGGAAACTTCCTGGGGAATATTCTCGAGAAAATAATATGTTAAATGTTGGTCATAATAATAATTCTCCAAACTAAACCATTTTTTACGAAAAGTTCAAAACTCGGCAAATTTTCAACAATCGCAAAGCTAGCGTGTGAAAACCTTCGCCATTTTTATATGTAGTTAGTTGTTACTCCATAAACTACAAAAGGAATTTTGAGGCCAGCTTTTAGTATAATTTGGGGAAAAACTATAAAATTCAGTTTTTTTTAATTTTCTAATTTATTTTGGAAATTGTGGGATTTTCGTTTACAAATATAATAAAGATAGAGTAAACCTCGATTTCTGGTGTCAAGAAGTACAAATTAATAAAACAACCAGTAAGGAAAGGTTAAAGTCGGGCGGGTCCGACTATATAATACCCTACACCACCTCGGCAATGTACATTAAGACTTTCTTTTTGAATAGTTGGAATAATTTGTTTCCTTTTTTTTATGAAAGTACTTAGCTCCCCCGCCACGTCAAGGCTTATTCCAAAGAGGAGTTTAATATAATTTGTGGAATTAGAAATTGAACTAATAATAATATTCCACATATTTGCATTTACTGTGGTTATTATTAGCCTTAACACAATAAATAGTCCGATTTTTGGTCGTACACAATATAAGTAATATATGCAGGGTATGTTAGGTAGGTACTACCTTGGAATAATTGGTACTACCTTGGAATAATTGGTTTAAGTAATGCTTTAATTTTCATTTCCGCTGAAGCCTTTCAGGTCTCTAAAATAGCGCTTATATAAAAAAATTAGGAACATATTTCTGGATAATTTTGATCGGAAGTAAAGTACAACTTATATAGCGCTTTGGTACCAAATCAGGAGGAGTTTATATATAAATCTGAACGGATTTTCCTTGAATACTCATTCATTGAAAAAGAAACTTCTTTCTGTCAAATTTCGTACTGACCGGATATAAAATACAGTCTCTATAGCACTTACATGTAAAATCGGGGGTAACATATATATGAGGGCTATATCTAAATCTGAACCGATTTTCTCTGAATTTGGAAGTATCCCTTCATATAATAAGAAACCTCTTTGTGTAGATTTTTTTACTGGTCGGATATAAAATACAGATTGTACAGCGCTTACATGTTAAATCGGGGGTAACATATATATGGGGGCTATATCTAAATCTGAACCGATTTCCCTCAAATTTGGCAGTGTTAATTCATGTAATGAGAAACCTCATCTGACAATTTTTTTTACTGATCGGATTTAAAATACAGTTCTAGAGCGCCTACATGTCAAATCGGGGGTAACATGTACATATATGGAGGGTATATCTAAATCTGAACGATTTCCCTCAAATTTGGTAGTGTTAATTCACGTAATGAGAAACCTCTTTCTGCCAATTTTTTTACTGATCGGATATAAAATACAGTTTCTACAGCGCTTACATGTTAAAATGGGGGGTAACATATATATGTGGGATATCTAAATCTCAACCGATTTCCCTCAAATTTGGCAGTATTAATTCATGTTATAAGAAATCTCTTTCTGCCGAATTTCGTACTGATCGGATTAAAAATACACTTTTTACCGCGCTTACATGTAAAATCGGGACTAACATATATATGTGGGCTATATCTAAATCTGAACCGATTTTCTCCGAATTTGGCAGTATTCCTTCATGTAATAAGAAACCTCTTTCTGCCAAATTTCACACTGATCGGTTAATAAATATTTTTTTTTACGGCGCTTACATGTTAAATCGGGGGTAACCTATATATGGGGGCTATATCTAAATCTGAACCGATTTCTTCCAAATTTAACAGTGTTCATTTATATAATAATAGACCTCTTTCTGCTGAATTTCATACTGATCGGATATAAAATAAAGTTTTTACAGCGCTTACATGTCAAATCGGGGCTAACATATATATGGGGGCTATATCCAAATCTGAACCGATTTTAACCAAATAAAATAGGGATCGTCCTTGTGCCAAAAAAAAGATATGTGTAAAGTTTCGTCAAGATCGGGCCATAATTGCGACCTGTACTTTGATTACAAGAATACATCTACAGACAGACGGACAGACAGACGGACATAGCTAAATCGACTCAGAAAGTGATTAGAAGTCGATCGGTATAATAAACATTGGATCTATCTCTTCTCCTTTTGGGTGTTACAAACAAATGCACAAAGTCATAATACCCTGTACCACAGTGTGGTGTAGGGTATAAATATTGAAGTATATTAGTATTTAAATATTCTATGGATTTATACAGTTTTCATGTAAACATTTTTTTTTTAATTTTTTGCCCGATCCTACTATATATACGCTAAAAAAAAGCGTGCTGAAAATCAAAGAATTTGTCGTAAAGTTTAAGATTTCGGCAATGATTTAGAGCCAAAGATAATCGCTATAAAAATAAAAATGTTCTATAGTTAATTCAAAGACATGAATAGTACTTGTTTTGATGATGCATTTAGAATCAAGAACATTTGGTAATAAAACTAATTACGTTTGGCCTTAAAATAAGCACGTTTTGGCGTAAATTGAAGTATGCCTCGTGCTTATGTTTAGTAAAATATCATAAAATTTAAAACATTATCGTATTAAATTTTAAAATGTATGTCCTTGATATAAGCATATACTGGTAATTAATTTAAACAATAAATAACGTTTTTTTAAATATGTAGGGAAAATCCCTTACATTGTTTTTATTTTAATGCCACTCATACTAAAGAATCATTTGTTTTAAAGCCACAGAAACCATTTCAATATCCATAGAAAATATGATTCTTGTATACATGTTTCCACGATTAATTCAAAACACAACACTTCCTTTTTCTAAAAATTGGTTTTGTTATTTTAATATTAGAAAATACAATAAATGTATAATACATATTACGGATAACTTTCAACATTTTATAATCTAAAACCGTATTTTAGTTGTATGTATAAAGATAAACCGACCAACACAAAATCGAAATATTTAAAGTTTCGTATATTTGTTATCGATTTGTAAACTTATAGTGGAATCGCCTTTCTATATGTTCCCCAAACGTCCATGAACAATTTTCGTTGGAACCTTTACTGATGGTGAACATTGCCCCAAACATATTGAGCTTGAAACGTACATATGTTTAGGGTACACTCCAAATACCTATATAATATTTGACACACATAAATATTATACGTTTGGAAGGATATTGTTCTAAACTATGATTCTTTCCTAATATTTTTTTGGAAGTAATATTTCCGGAACAACGATTTAATTGTAATTAAGTATTTTTTGGTAATTTATCAGTGCCTTAATTTAGAGGCAAGTTTTCTGTTTTTCAGATGTTCAATGTGCAAACAAATTTAATATGTTTGTAAAATTCGATTCAAATTTAAATCGTATAATTTTTCGTAGCAATAAATTGCTTTGATGGTTTGTCAAAAAGAGATTAATACGAATATTTATTAAATAATAATTAGTTAATGCTGCTTATGACATTCCTAATCCTGCTGTTAGACTGGAAAATATGTACAAATCCTAGATTAAGAGACCATTTGGTCCATATTAAATTTTCATACAAAACGAATATTTAACCCAATATTTTATATTTATTGTTATTCAATACTTCGTGAAAAGAAAGCAGCTTATTTACATATTATTTTTGAATAAAAAGGGCTTATTTTGATGTCAACAAACAAAAATATCCCTTGGACCAAATTATAAGGCAATATATATATATTACCGTTTTGTAAAGGAGACTATGCAAAAATTGGAACCAATGGGCCCAATCTAACAACAGGTTTAACTACAAAGTATAACACGAAATCTAGGAAAAATTTAAACTAAAATTCGAAAAATTCAAAAAGTTTTAAAAATCTTTTTAAATAGAATATATTTGGAAAAATCCTTTAACAATAATTTTGTTTGTGTGAAAACACATATATTATTTGTGAAAGTCAGTTCGCAAATATATTTTGTTCTAATATATTAATATATACGTTCCAAACACGTTCACAAATACATAATACTTACACATTTTGTTTCCTAATATATTTTCTTGCAATTCAAACATTCCCGTGTAGGTGTATGCTCACTTATTTGTTGTAATTTATAAATGGCATTCAGCACTGCATTTTTATTTATTATTTATTTATATGAATTACAATACAAAGTAAATTTATATTCTAATTTAAAGGTCCAGGGAAAGGCCGGGTTACAAAGACCATATGGCTAAATTTTGCAGCGACAGACCAGAGCCTCTGGTGGGAATCGAACCCACGACCCCCAAACTCATAGGCGAGTACGCTACCAACTCACCTACTGGGGCGCTCAGCATTTTTATACCCTCACTTTATTGATACGAGGGTATATATCATTTGCTACAGAAAAAAATGTGTAACACATCGAAGGAGTGACCTAAGACCCCAAGTATGTTCGGCGGATATTCGTTTTGGGTTATTTTAAGTCGAATGAGCAATGTCCGTCCGTCTGTCTGTCTGCTGGCTGGTGCGCACGATAACTCTCGAAAGGAGTAACCGATTGACTTCAAATTTGGTATGCGGTAATATTTTTATCTATCTCCGGATGAGTTCGAAGATGGGCCATATTGATCTACTCCTTCTGGTACCTCCCACACAAAGGGTTAAAATTTAGTGAAATATTGATTCTTTAATAACTTCTATACTACTTATTCGAATATTCTGAAATTCTACACATAATATTAGTATATTAGTCGCTATTACCTCGAGAAAAATGGGTGAAGTTGGCATGTCCCTTTTGGTACCTCCCACACAAATGGACCATTTTGCATCAAAATGTAATTGGTTATAACTTTAATACATGTGCATAAAAATGCCTGAAATTTTCTACTGTATAATGTTTTTGTAGTGTCTATAGTCCTGTAAAAAATGGGCGTTATCACCCCGCCCCATTTTGTACCTCCCACACAAAATGACCAAATCATACCAAAATTACATAGCTCGTAACTTTAATATACCAGTGCACATAAACGCTTATAGTTCGGCACAATGCAATATATTTAAGAATCTACTGTTAACCGAAAAATAGGTGTATTTGGAAAAACCTTTCCGGAACTCCCACACAAACAGACAGATTTTTAGTGTGATGTTATATATTACATAACTCACAAAGTGAGGGTATACCTTAGTCGGTTTACCCGACTGAAACTTTCTTACTTGTTCATATATCCATAACATTTATCTTCAAATATTGTGCGATCTTAAATTAAAATAATTACATTTTTTCTGAAAAGAAACCAAATATAAAAACCAGTAAGGAAAGGCAGAAAGTCGGGCGGGGCCTACTATATAATACCCTACACCTCCCTAACAGTTCCAAAAGGCCACTGCTATAATAATTTGTAATAATTGGTGAATGTATATCTAATTCTGAACCGATAATCGCTAAATTAAGAAAAATTCGTTTCTAAATTGAGAAACATCATTCTGGAAAATTTTAATGGTCGGAAGTAAGGTACAACTTCTATAGCGCTTCGAAACCAAATCAGGAGGAACATATATATGGAGGTTATATATAAATCTGAACCGATTTTCCCTGAATACTCATTCACGTAAAAATACCTCTTTCTGTCGAATTTCGTACTGATCGGATATAAAATAAAGTCTACGTGCTTACATAGCAAATCGGGGGTAACATATATATGGGGGCTATATCTACATCTGAACCGATTTTCTCCGAATTTGGCAGTATTCCTTCATGTAAAAAGAAACCTCTTTTTGCCGAATTTCGCACTGATCGGATATAAAATAACATTTTACAAATCAAATCGGGGGTAACGTATATATGGGGGATATATCTAAATCTGAACCGATTTCTTCCAAATTTAACAGTGTTCGTTCATATAATAAGAAACCTCTTTCTGCCGAATTTCATACTGATCGGATTTAAAATAACATATTTACAGCGCTTACATGTCAAATCGGGGGTAACGTATATATGGGGGCTATATCTAAATCTGAACCGATTTCCTCCAAATTTAACAGTGTTCATTTATATAATAAGAAACCTCTTTCTGCCGAATTTCATACTGATCGGATATAATATAACATTTTTACAGCGCTTACATGTCAAATCGGGAGTAACGTATATATGGGGGCTATATCTAAATCTGAACCGATTTCTTCCAAATTTAACAGTGTTCATTCATATAATAAGAAACCTCTTTCTGCCGAATTTCATACTGATCGGATATAAAATAAAATTTTTACAGCGCTTACATGTCAAATCGGGGCTAACATATATATGGGGGCTATATCTAAATCTGAACCGATTTCCTCCAAATTTAACAGCGTTCATTCATATAATAAGAAACCTCTTTCTGCCGAATTTCATACTGATCGGACATAATATAACATTTTTACAGCGCTTACATGTAAAATCGGGTAAAACATATATATGGGGGCTATATCTAAATCTGAACCGATTTTCGCCGAATTTAGCAGTGTTCATTCATGTAATAAGGGAACTCTCTCTGCCAAATTTTGTACTGATCTGATATAAAATACAGTTTCTACAGCGCTTACATGTCAAATCGGGGGTAACATATATATGGGGGCTATATCTAAATCTGAACCGATTTTGACCAATTTCAATAGGGATCGTCCTTGGGCCAAAAAAGAGCACTGTGCTAATTTTCATCACAATCGGACCATAAATACGACCTGCACTTTGATTACAAGAATACATGGACAGACAGACGGACAGACAGACGGACAGACGGACATGGCTAAATCGACTCAAAAATTTATTCTATGACGACCGGTATAATAAACTATGGTTCTATTTCTTCTCTTTTTAAGCGGTACAAACAAATGCACAAAGTCATAATACCCTGTACCATAGTGTGGTGTAGGGAATAAATACACATAAATTGCATCGTACTAAGAGAAATATTTCAACCGTTCATATATAATACTTACGTTCAAATATTTGGTAGAATTTGTCATTCTTTTCCCAAAAGATCCATTCTAAAATTGTTATCTTATTAATAACACGCTGTTAGCAGT
The DNA here is from genome assembly GCA_963930755.1 of Eudasyphora cyanicolor. NCBI lineage: Eukaryota > Metazoa > Arthropoda > Insecta > Diptera > Muscidae > Eudasyphora > Eudasyphora cyanicolor. The sequence goes on along the minus strand of OZ005737.1, from coordinate 242,145,786 downwards.
TATTTTTAATAAATATATACTTTCAATTAAATTGTGTTATGTTGTGTTGTGTTTTGTTAATTTTGTAATTGCCAATAAGTTGTTTATTTAAGGGTTATAATATTATATTTCACGTATCTAAACATTTTCCTATTGTCTCTTTCAGTATTACAAAACCTATTACTTACATTTTTATCTTTTTAGTGTTCGCACAAATCTCTTCACAGGACTTACTAAAAAGATCTTCTATAAAAACGTATGTACATCACCATAAATAACATGCAGCTAAAATAACTATGACACACGCACTCTCTTATCGCCAAGATCGATGGTGACGCCGACGGCATAACCACATACATACACACATGTACCCGACGGTTGCATTTGTTACTATACTTTAGCAAAAATAACTGTTAACAGCCCATAATAAAATGATTTTCTGTGCAATATGCACGTATGTATACACGTATACTTACATATTCGCCGCAATCTCCTTTTTTCACAATCCGCGTTCACAGACAACCGTCTCCCTCCATCGCTTGTAAATAACTGACGATTTAAAAGAAAACGAACAACAGAATTATTTTCTATTTTCAGAGAATAGAAGAGCTCTCGCATCACCATAACATTTATTGATTTACACATTACCAAACAAAACTGATTCTCCGAGCGAGAGAGGGAGAAAAATTGTCTAATTCTCTCGTATGTATTCTTAAAAATAATGGCAATTGTCATAAAATGTATTACCAAGACAGTCTTTCCCTTAAGAGGAGCATAGCCTTAAATTTATTACTCAAATATCTCATACTGTCAATTAAGTCCGATTCGGCATTAAAACTATGACATGTCCACATCATAGTTTTAATGCAGAAAATCCTTAAAAGTATTGAAATATTACTTAAAATAAAGCGGATTGTCACAAAAATGATGATTAGTTTCTTCAATTTAAATGCGTACATTTAAAGAAGCGCCTACTCAAAACTAATGACTAGATAGTCATTAATTCAAATTGAAAAAACTTTAAATTAAGGCAAATTTCGTAAAAAACATGTAAATTTTCATTATTTTTATGAAAATTGGGATTGAATTGATGCCGAGGTCACATACTTAATTTAAGAATATGTCGTCATTAATTTTATTACTATTTGTTTCAGTGTATTAGATCCGAATATATACCGATTTCTTTCTCATAATCTTTTCAGGATAGACAACAAAATTTGCTATATGATGAAAAATATTGCCACTAGATATGTCATAGAAAGCAAAAACACAAAAACATTTCACAAAATACTACGAAAGGGTCGGGAAAAGTGAAAATTTTATTTTAAAGTTGAAGGTATCTCTGTATATCTATGATATAACTCATAGGTATAAAAGGTTTTTTGTAGACCAGCATTAGACAATAAAAAATACTTCTGGATCACAATAATTAGATCTTAAGCACTTTTTTGATGGGGTATAATACGGCCGTTTTTTTCCGGCTTCTGTTCTTTGTTAATTGTTTCATTTTCTTTTAAATGGAGTTAGTCATTTGACCATTTGAGCCTTGGCTTTATAAGCCATTGGCAAATTGCTCCATCATCAATGGCCGCTCCGCGTCAACGATGAAATGTAATGAAACTTTGCATTTCGTTTCAAGTAACCCTATATGCAAAGCAAAGACTTCGACCGATCAGCGCCACATGTGCAAGTGTTGACGGAGAGTGTCCTTAAAGGACTCCTCAGTATATTTGGAAGTCAATGTTGCTGTTCAACAGCATCTTCTCCTCCTTCCCCTTTGGCCTACTCCTGTTCTTCTAGTTTGTTGCAATTTATGTGAAACGGTTAAATTGCTTGGCATGTCATTAAGACGACGACTGAGTTGACATACTCGGGAGGAAGTGAACAAATGAGTGCAAAGCAAAACTTTAACCACAGAAGCTCACAAGTGTTTCGTCGACATGTTCCAAAGCGCCCTGCTTACTTCTCTCGAAATTGGCCTTAATTTGGGGTGGACTAAGAGGGATGAATATGAGTTGAGATTTGGGTAACCAAAAGTTGTCGGTTTAGTTTATTCCTTCCTCCAAATGTTTGTCGCAAAGGATGTTGATCAATGTACTGAGTGTGTGAAATGTATTGCAAAATGCCCATTACTGGGATTTTGCATGCAACATTGTTTAATACACGTTACTAGGGTTGTGCGAGTAGCAACAGAATCGTTTCTTACAACATTTTGTTTCTTACAACATTTCTTGTCAGCATACATGTATTATTTCCTTCTACATATAAAATGTGCTTTATTTTTCTTTAGCTCATGTTTTGACAAAATTTTGTCGTATCTTTTTTTTGCATTGTTTATAACACAAGTTTGTAATATTTTCAAGGGGGAGTTTCTGCCAAGTTTCTTCTTCTTGTTGCCTTAAGTGGATGCAGGAAAAACTTTCAAAGAAAGGATTGTTGTAATGATGGCTCATAATGTTGTCTATAGATCTATGGTTGGTGGGTGTGTGTAGGTGCTGTTGTTGTTATGCGAGACTAAGTTTTTGCAACACTTTATTTTATGGCACCTTTTTAAGTTCCATGCTCGCGTTTGTTTCATCTTAAGTTTGTTTCGAATAGTTCGAGCATCATTTAATCCGTGATCGGGAGCAGCACTTGGCGACACATTGTTGTTGATGTGAGGAAGTGTAATTGCGTATATAACTCCACTTATAAACAATATCACAAAAGAAAACATTGTCATCATATTTCAAAAATATAAAACAATCAAAGAGAAGAAAAAAACTTGTTGTGCGTATACAAGTAAATTTAACTTAAAAGGAAACAACTTTTATTTTAAAAGCAAGTGAAGCCAGTAATTAAGTGTCATTAAACCATTATCTCTAGCAGAATAATAAGAATTATTGTCAAGTTCTAATAATGTTTTTTTCCTAATTCCTAGCGTTTTTTAATTTACAAATTTTTTTCGAAGGGATGTGCATAATATTTTCTGGTGTAATTGGTGTCACCAGAATAAACGGAAAACACAAAAGTCAAGAAACGCCCTTTTTGTATTAAGCCATCGTTATGTTCCTGCCTATTTAGTATTTAAGCGATATTGTAGCAATATATTTTACATCCGACCTTTATATAATTTGACAGAAATTAGGCTTTAGACTACGTATAGTTCCTTCTATTTCTTCCTTCCGATAATTGATCTATGAAAGAAAACTGCGCAATTTAAGGTTATCCTTTCACATCTAGTTTATAATGATCAACATCTTCAACTCCTCCTTGGAATAAGCCTTGAAGAAGAGGTGGAGCTAAGTACTTTTTTAACTGAAACGAAATCAATTATTCTAAATTATTATCGTAATGCCCCTTTCGCATTGTTAGGTAGGTGTAGGGTATTACATGGTCGGCCCCTCCCGACTTTTTGTCTTTCCTGTTCTCTACTGTTTTGTAAATGGCAAAATGACATCTGTATGCCCGTTATTTTGTAAACGGTATAACAGCTCTATTGGGTTTATACTTCAAAAAATGGTTCAAATACTAAAGGTAACAGCAATGAAAATTGGACTTAAAAAAATAAAAAAACTTTACCGCAAAAATTTTGTTGTTGCAGAAAATAGTATGCCTCAATCTACACAAAAAAGGCTTAAGGTCTCGGACAAACAAAATTGTTGCATTGCATTTCAATAGCTGACTCGATATTCTTCTAATTTGATAAAGTTAATTTTTGCTTCAAGAAACTGTTCAAATTTGATTAGATTTTATAAATATCTGTTTGAGAAATGACGATTCTTTAGCCATTAAATTGAAGAATTGGGTTTTATTTTATTATTAAATTGTTTTTCCGAAATAAATGTTCCCATAAAGGTCTATTTTCTGGCCCTCTAGAGGTGCCTAGCACCTTCATTTTGAATGATCATATGTTTTGGAAATCAACTATGACATGATTTAATTTTCTACATTTTCCAGTTACTATAGACTGACAATGTATGATAAAAATTTGTCCCATCATATCTCATACAGTACCATATTACATAACCGAAAATGTCAGGGTATACCTTGGCCTCTTTTATAATTTATACATATTCTGTTCTTTAACCAACCTATAGGGCTGATGAATACCTCCGTTTTTCCCTTCCTTCATATTTAAATATTTTTCGACTGATTTCTGAATGTTGGATGTATAGACATAGAAACACTAAACGACTTGGTTGCAATAAAAAAATTAAAACACACAGCGGCATATACAGGGTTTTCCAACAAGAGGCGTTATTTTGAATCACCCGGTATTTCGATAGCTGTCACTTTTGAAGCTTTTATTTTTTGACATTTGACAAGTAGAAACTACGCCATTACTAAAAATGGAACAATACACGATCAACAAATGATCGAACATAAAAACGATACGAACGATACAAAATCATCTTGACTGATGAGGCCCATTTCCACCTCGGTGGCTACGTCAACAAGCAAAATTGTCGCATCTGGGGCTCGGAAAAGCCAAGAGTTATTGTTGAGAAGCCTCTCCATCCTCAACGTGTGACTGTTTGGTACGGTTTATGGTCCGGCGGGGTCATTGGACCTTACTTTTTCGAAAATGATCTGTTAATTTCACTTTATATATCTGTTAATTTCACTGTATTTGCGTATGTTGCCGTATAGTTGGTCGATTACTTTGTTAGTCTATTGCAGATACTTTCGCATATTAATTGAAACTGGAATTCTTAACACGATTTGTCAATTTATCTTTGATTAGCCCCTCCATCGTGAAGATGCTATACTCGTATACGGGGGCTGTATCAAAAAATAGACCGATATAGCCCATTTTCAATCCAAAGTTACCTGCAGCTATAAGAACTATCTATACAAAATTTCAGTTATCTAGCTCAATTATTGTAGACTGTGGAGTGATCACAACAGACTGACGGACAGACGGACATGGCTAAATCGTCTTAGAATTTTACGACGATTTAGAATATATACTTTGTGGGGTCTCAGATCAATAATTAGAGGTATTACAAACGGAGTGAAAATGAATATACCCCCTCCTAGGGTGGAAGTGTTACAAACATAGTACCAACATGAATATACCCCCATCATATGGTGAAGGGTATAAAAAGGTCTAGAAATTCAATTCCGAACGAAATATTCCGATTTAAGCCAAATTCTGACTGTTGTCGTGTAGTTGGTCGATTACTTTGTTAGTCTATGTATTGCAGACACTTTCACATATTAATTGAACAGTACTCTCCTATAAAACTGTAATTCTTAAGACGATTTGTCAATTTATCTTTGGTTAGCCTCTCTATGCTTCAATTCAATTTCCTTCCTAAGTCATGTTCTGTATTCTGATCCCATTTGTCTATATTCTCAAAGGCACATCCATCCGACCGAGCTTCTCTTCACCTTAATTTAAGATTCGTATGTATCCTGTATTCAATCGATTGTTTGTCTGGTTGGCATCTGTTTAAAAAACACTAACAAAATATATAATTTTGTGTGCCATTGCTTATACATACATACGTCAGCCCTTCTACTACTGTGCCCGTCTGTCTGTCCATCTATCAGCCTATAACTCCCCCGCAATGTTGTTCCATCTTCACAAAAGTTGGTCAATCCACCAGGTAAAACATCGTTATTTGCTGGATCTATAAAACATTTTTTATGCTATGATTTCCTTGTACTAAGTCCAAAATACGAGCATATTTATTCAAATTTAAGATGTTACAAACAATTGCACAAAACAAGCGTTATATAGTGTCCAAAAACCAAACTATAACAGCTGTAGTACAGCGCCCATGGTGACGTATGATAACTATTCTTATTAAATTCAAGAAATACGTATACGTCGTAATGTACTTGCTTAGGAATCAATTTCACATTTAATCGTTTTATGTATGTGTTGTGAGGAGCTAAAAAAACAAGAATAAAAATGCAAATTACCATTTCAAACTATGTATGTACATACAATTCAATAGCTGATTGTCCTTCTTCTAGGTTTCCATCTGCCATGGGTTAACAAATAATAAAAAAATCATCCATATTGAAAAATTAGAAAAACATTCCATAGAATTCTTAATGCATTTTTTCAAATCAATTTACTCCTGTTTTTCTTTTACTTTTAAACTAAACTCAATTCATTTAACTACATATCGTCATCAGAAATGCAAAAGAGTCAATCTCACATAAAATCAAAAATTGAGTTATTGATAGATAATGATTCATTGCTCCAAAATGCATATCCTTATAATTTGTTAGCACCTTTTTATGACAATTTTTGAGTTTGTAACTGAATTTTGAATTTTCATTTAAAATTACGTATTTTACGTTATATACCAAAACATGTTATAAATTTCGTTTGAATGCTTTCGAGTGTTTGGGTACTATATCGAAACTCCTTTTTTTCTTTGCAAATACTTCATTATTTTTGCTTCATTTGCAAAATTTTCAAATATTGTGATTGACCCTTTTGTAATTGAGATGCCGATATGTACTCGTGTGTACTCAAGTCTACACATTTCAATAGGAAGCAATATGTTTCCCATTGCTATTTGAGATCTACAAATCAAACAATTTTCCAAGCAATTTATGTTATTCTTTAGAAGTTTTATGTTCGTTTTATATAAATATCATTTACATTTTGTATCGAGAGAAACTAAACGAAAGAAAAACACCAGTTTTGCATCCAGTTTTTTATGTGAAAAGCATATATACACATTTTCCAATAAGATTGGCATTTACATTCAAACATTGTTTTCTTTTACCCTACTGTGGTACAAGGTATTATAAGCTTGTTTCATAGCAGATATTTGTAACACCTAGAAATACTATAGCTAGAACCACCTTAAAGCATACCAATCGACTCAGAATCACTAGCTGAGTCTATAACCGTCCGTCCGTCTGTCTGTCTGTCCATCTAAAGTTGTCCGTGGAGTACAGGTCGCTATATCATTCCGATTATGCAGTTACGAGTCTTTCATACCTGGAAAGAAGCCTATTGAATTTGAGGAAAATCAGTTCAGATTTAGATATAGCTCCCAAATATTCGTTTTGTCCGACTTGACCCCTTTAGCCATATAGAAGCTGTAGTTTACATCCAATAGTTTTAAAATTTAGCATGGTAGAGTTTCGTGATCTATGGACCAATATTGCCGAATTTGAAGAAAATCAGTCCAGATTTAGATATAGCTCCCATATATACGTTTCGTCCGATTTGGCCCTTTAGCCCTATAGAAGCTGTAGTTAACATACATTCGTTTTATAGTTTAGAAGTGTAGTGTTTCTTGATTCATGGACCAACTTTGCCGAATTTGAAGAAAATCGGTTCAGATTTAGTTATATATAAATATATGTTTCCGATTTGCTAAAGAGGCGGAGACATATCAATTGTAAATTTGTAAATAAATTTAGCTCGAAGTGTACATTGGATATTACATTGTTATCCAATCTTACTAGAGTGGTGTAGGGCATCATATAGTCTGCACAGCCCGACTTCACACTTTCCTTACTGGTTTTATTATTTCTTTAATACTCTGAGCGGAAAAGTAAAATTTTCGTCTATTGACATTAGATGAAGTTTAACACAACTGTACAATTGGACACTCAATTGGGTATTTATAACGGGTTTTTCAACAGGGACGCTACAAATGTAGACCGACAGGGACAGCAAACGACGCCATATTTTTTGCCGCTGTTTTGACATTTCTCTTCAGTAAGGTTTGCCATTTCATGATGGAAAGATATACGAGCCAACAACGAGTCGAAATTATTAAAATTTACTACCGAAATTCGGAGTCAGTGGCCTCAACGTTAAGAGCGCTACGTCCAATTTATGGTCGATGAGCGATGAGGCTCATTTCTGGCTGTAATGGCTTCGTCAATAAACAAAATATGCGTTATTGGTCAGACAGCAATCCACACGTACTCCATGAGTCATCATTGCATCCCGAAAAATTACGGTTTGGTTCGGTTTATGGGCCGGCGGCGTCATTGGGCCGTACTTCTTCCGTGATGATCAAGACCGGCACGTTACTGTGAATGGGAATCGCTACCGTTCAATGTAACCGAATATTTTTGTCCCCAATTGGATGATATGGACTTGGAGGACATGTGGTTCCAACAGGACGGCGCCACAAGCCACACAGCGAATGCCACAATAAATTTATGTGAAACCAAGTTTGGAGAACTTGTTATCTCACGAAATGGTCCAGTCTATTGGCCGCCTCGGTCGTGCGATTTAACGCCGTTAGACTATTTCCTGTGGGGCTACCTCAAGTCTATGGTCTATGCCAACAAGCCAGCGACGATTGATGAACTTCGTACGAATATCGAACGTGAAATTGCAGCAGTATCGGCCGATTTATGCTGGAAAACCGTCGAAAATTGGGTTCAGCGTCTGGACTTCTGCAAGCGTGCCCGTGGTGGCCATGCAAAAGAATCGAGTTCCATACATAATGGCATCGAAAGTACTTTCACAGGAATAAAGAATTTCATTGATATCCAAAATCGTTTTTGTTTTATTTATCACATCTGTTATTCCAATTATATTTCGGTTCTTCTGGCTGGTGCAGAATATCCTTCAATATCCGTCAATTCGTGAAGGATATATCGGCAGTTAGAAAAACCCTTCGGCTTGATCATTAGCCCAAGTGTGGCAATTTGTTTATATACACACCGCACACGTTGTGCGATTATGCACACCACACATATGTTGATCGAAGTTCACGAAAAACTTTTCTCACATAACGCAAAAAATAAAAATTAGATAACAATCAAGCGTGATCTGTGATGAAAACAAATGAAAAATGGTCTAAATTGATCGCCCTATATTTTCCAATCCCCTTTGGAAGCTAAATTCACAAGAAAATTAATTCCTCAAAATTTCTAGCCCAATCATGCCAATGTATTGATTTAGAAGTTCTGCTTTTATTACTCCATTTCTAGTTTCCAATCCGTTTCACTATGTGTCTCTAGGATCACATAAAAAGTTAACTCATAGCGTATTTCCTCAAAGATTATTTCTTTTATGATTCGTTCTCAGTATCAATGGCAAACCAATGTTGCTTGGCACATTGATCATTCTTTCCGACTTTTAGTATTTGAGGCTTTCATTGAAGGTGTCTTGGTGGTACAGTTAGCTAACATTATGCTATATGCGGGCAACTACAAAATACTCACAAAGTAGAGATATACATATATATGCAAGAAAAACGGATTTGAAAAGGAATTAAGTAGAATTGTATACACCCTACAATTATATTACTTTAAATAAGTTCAAATAGCCAGTGTTAATATCCAATTTCACCATTTTTAATTCGACTTTATTTAAGGCTTCATTATATGCATATGTTTGCATTTTTACGTACACATATGAAAGTGTAATATCTGATGCGAAAATACATTTAATCTGCGGATTTGACATACAATTTAATGCGAAATCCAAAAGTGTACTTACTGATGAGATTAATTTTAAGGGGAGAGGATTTAAAATTTGAAAAACATATTTTGAGGATTTAGTTCACTTTTATTTGCATACTCAATCTCTACCATAGGATTGAGGGTATACTAAGTTAGTCATCAGGGCTGAAACAACCTGCAACAACCTATTCAACAAGGCGAAATCTACTGGAGCCTTTAATGATTGGGATGCATATAAAGGGCAACTCAAGCTCTATAAGAAGGAGCTTAGGAAGGCGCAAAGACGCTCTTGGTATTCCTTCTGTGACGAAGTGCTACAGTGGGGTATTTGCAGGATGAGGCAAAAAACAGCGAGCTATCGCTAAGTGTACTGCTCGACACACATTTCTCTGGGAACTCATCATCTTGGTATTCCTTCTGTGGCGAAGTGGTACAGTGGGGTATTTGCAGGATGAGGCAAAAAACAGCGAGCTATCGCTAAGTGTACTGCTCGACACACATTTCCCGGGGAACTCATCAACAGAGCCCGAGGATCAACAGGACCAACAAGAGTGCGAGTGGACTGCGAGCGTCGCTAGCTTATTGACTGAGGGCTGTAAACAGCTTTGAGCACTTCAAGTCACCTGGACCAGACGACATCACTCCAGCAGAAATGCAGAAAATGTTAAAGTACATTATCCCCTGGCTGCAGAAAATGTATGTAGGCTGTATTAGGCTTTCATACATCCCGAATCGATGGAGCGATACCAAAGTGGTATTCATACCCAAAGCGGGGAAGATATCGCACACTAGGCCAAAAGACTTCAGACCAATTAGCCTATCCTCTTTCCTATTGAAAAGTCTGGAAAGACTTTTAGATTATTTCATTAGGCAAAACCTGGATACAAAACACCTGTCGGGGAACCAACATGCTTACAATAAGAGAAAGTCTACAGAATCAGCCCTGCACGAACTTGTGAGCACTATCGAATGTCCCTACATTTCAAAAAATTCACCATGGTGGCATTTCTTGACATAGCAGGGGCTTTTAACAACATACACCCTGATGCGGTAATTGCGGAATTGTCACATCTAAAGGTGAACTCTAGCTTGATTAGACTAATTCAAAGACTACTCAACAGAAGACGCATAACAGCATGTCTTGGGTCCACAACTATAACAAGGTTCGTAAACAGAGGGACCCCACAACGAGGAGTACTGTCTCCACTAATTTGGAACCTAGCGGTGAATGAAATCTTGCTAGATCTAGAACGATGTGGCTGCAAGGTCGTGGCATATGCGGACGACCTGACAATCGCAGTGAGTGGCAAATTCGAAAACATCCTCCGAGATATTCTACAGGTGGCTCTGAACAAGTTGGCTAGATGGGCCAGAAACAGCGGTTTGGGTGTTAACCCAACAAGACAGAATTGGTTCTCTTTACTAGGATGACTAATGTCCCTCATGTGGACCGTCCTCCTTGGATAAATGGAACAGATCTAGTCTTTTCTGAATGTGCAACATTTTTAGGAATAATTTTTGACAGGAAACTGTTATTCAGACTAAACGTACTGTAACGTGTAAAGAAGCCAACATCGCCCTATATTCCTGCAGGAAGGCTGTAGGGTCGCGGTGGGCCTCTCTCCTAAAATTGTCCATCGGATATATATAGCAGTGGTTCGTCGTGGACGGCAACTGACAAACTAACCATCACAAACCTGCTATCAAGGGTTCAGAGAACTGCCTGCCTGTGCATAAGCGGAGCGTTAAGGACTACAGCGACTGAGTCTCTACAAGCCCTTCTCCATATACTGCCGATTAATGTTGTGGCGGTAGAATTTGCAACCAAAGCGGCACCAAGATTAAACTGCCTATAAATGTGGAGGTACAAGAACTTCGGTCACATGAGGATATCAAAGTGTAGTGCTATGGTAACCGACCGAGTGGACTATATATCAGCGGTGCGCACCTTTGCGAGGAACTACATCACTATGATACCAGCCAGGGATGAATGGGATGGCAGAATGCCCGGAAATGGAAACCATCTCCACTTCTATACGGATGTTCGAAGCTTGATGAAACGGTTGGCTTCGGAGTACACTGTGAAGAACTTAATTTGGATATAGCTCACAGACTACCAGATACCTGCAGTGTCTATCAAGCCGAAATAATGGCAATATGGGAAGTCGCCAAGTGGCTGAGTCGGAACATAGTAACCAACACCGGCGTTGTCATTTACTCGGACAGCCAGGCTGCCATCAATTCTCTGGAGGCCACATCTCTAAATTCACAAATAGCCCTCGACTGCCGCAGATCTCTTCACGAGATGGCTGAGCAGTTTAATATACACCTCATATGGGTGCCTGAGCATAGGGATGTCACGGGGAACTTGCTAGGAAAGGGACGACTTTACAAATTCTCGAAGAATTTGCATGTATTGGTGCGCCACTATCCACGTGCAAGCTTTGGCTTAGGCAAGAGGCAATCAGGCAGTCCAACGAAAGATGCACACAAATCGGCACCTGTAGGGTAGCTAGACAAATCTGGCCAAGGTATGACCTGAGAAGGTCAAAATATCTCCTCGCACTAGAAAGGAAAATATTGTCTACGTTAGTATGAGTTCTGACGGGACACTGCCTGATCGGCGAACACGCCAGAAGATTGGGTATTAACTCCAATGACTTCTGCAGAAGCTGTGGAGATGAGGAAGAAGTGGAGAGCATTGAGCACTTGCTACGTGACTGTCCCGCTTTGAGTAAACGACGACTGGACCTACTGGGGTTGGCCTTTCTAGGCAGCCTAACATATCTTTCCAGTACCAATATTCGTGCTACCGATACATTTGTATATCAAACTGGTTGGTTTCGATGAAGGGCATTTTAGCCCGTGGTACCACTAGGGACCTAAACTGGTCTATGTGAGCTGAAGAAAAAAAAAAGAAAACGGCTGCCACCCTAACATAAACCTAAACCTAAACCATGGTATTAAACTTTAGATGTATTATTTGTTGGTCCGATTTAGGAAGCTATCTAAAGGAACGAGAATGATAAATGTCCTGAAAATAATTTCTCCCAAGTATGTATACAATTTTAGGGCACACCTCCGATGTGTTACACTTTTTAGTTAATTGATATGCTAATAGACGGTTTGTAATTTTGATATCATTATTTAACTTCCGAACGGGTAAGAGATCAGTTTTTGCAGATGATTTCTTTAATATAGTATTTCGGGAATATTATTATATTATTATTTCCTTTAGATCCTATAAAAATTGTAGGTCCTTCATATGTGCAAATTCAACCCATTTCTATTCATGCTCAACAAACTGCCCTCGTTTAAGAAACTTTATACCCATCACCGAATACAAATGCATCTAATACTCTAATGATGCGCAGTTTTTTTCTTCCTATGCAACAGCTCTCCCCACAATTTTCCATTTATTCCCGGCCATTCAGATTGAAAGTTGAGCATTGATGCATGTATGTGTCTGAGAGTGTGTGTGAAAGAGAGAGTTTTTTTACATCATATGAAAGGATAAAGTTTCACATATTTGACGCTTTATAAAGCCAAAAGGCTTATGCATTGTTGTGGTCTATACAGACAGAAACAGTTAAAGCAGAAGCCCTACAACATTGCGCTGTCCGACCATCCGTCCGTCCGTGTACATACTCGTACATCCATGGAGCAGTTAGCACCGCCAGCAATGGCGAAGTTAACTTCAGAGCATTTAATTACTTTGCATGGTTAGATGGGTATTCATATGTGAAACTATGAATGGATGTTGGGCAACAGCCAGTGGATAATGGGAAATGTTAAACAATTGACTCCTCCGCCAATGAATGGCTAAAGTTTCAAACCGAACCGTTGCGAGCAAAAAAAAAACGTTGTGTGAAATAGTACTTGTGGTGGGATTTTCTAGAAACAAATTTAATGGCTTTAATCTAGGCGTTAGAGAAATTATAAAAAATTAAAAAAATGCTAGGAACGAGAGATGTCAGAGGTATATCCCAGAGAGACGGTCCTGCGAGGTCTACTTTTATACTATACTGCTGTTGTCGAAGAAGTAAAATTTTATATTGTAGAGACGAGCTTGAAACTCCTTGAAGTCTACCTTGGTTAATAAGGACAGTTTTAGGTGAAAGCCGGAATACTCCATCTCTTTATACCCTACACCACACTGTGGTACATGGTATTATAACTTTGTGCATTTGTTTGTAACACCCAAAAGGAGAAGAAATAGACCCATCGTTTATTATACCGATCGACTTAGAATCACTTTCTGAGTTGATTTAGCTATGTCCGTCTGTCTGTCTGTCCGTCTGTCTGTGCATGTATTCTTGTAATCAAAGTACAGGTCGCAATTATGGTCCGATCTCTACAAAACTTTACACATATATTTTATTTGGCCCAAGGACGATCCCTATTGAATTTGGTTAAAATCGGTTCTGATTTAGATATAGCCCCCATATATATGTTACCCCAGATTTGACATGTAAGCGCTGTAAAAACTTTATTTTATATCCGATTAGTCTGAAATTCGGCAGAAAGAGGTTTCTTATTATATGAATGAACACTGTTAAATTTGGAAGAAATCGGTTCAGATTTAGATATAGCCCCCATATATACGTTACCCCCGATTTCAAGTGTAAGCGCTGTAAAAAGTGTATTTTTAATCCGATCAGTACGAAATTCGGCAGAAAGAGGTTTCTTATTACATGAAGGAATACTGCCAAATTCGGAGAAAATCGGTTCGGATTTAGATATAGCCCACATATATATGTTACCCCCGATTTGACATGTAAGCGCTGTAGAAACTGTATTTTATATCCGATCAGTAAAAAAATTGGCAGAAAGAAGTTTCTCATTACGTGAATTAACACTGCCAAATTTTAGGGAAATCGGTTCAGATTTAGATATAGCCCCCATATATGTATATGTTACCCCCGATTTGACATGTAAGCGCTGTAGAAATGTATTTTAAATCCGATCAGTAAAAAAAATTGTCAGAAGAGGTTTCTCATTACATGAATTAACACTGCAAAATTTGGAGAAAATCGGTTCAGATTTAGATATAGCCTCCATATATATGTTACCACCGATTTGACATGTAAGCGCTGTAGGGACTGTATTTTGTATCCGACCAGTACGAAATTCTACAGAAAGAGGTCTTTTTACATGAATGAGTATTCAGGGAAAATCGGTTCAGATTTATATATAACATGCATATATATGTTCCTCCTGATTTGGTATCAAAGCGCTATAGAAGTTGTACTTTACTTCCGATCATTAAAATTTTCCAGAAATATGTTCTCAATTTCTACCCATTTACCAATTATTCCAAATTATTATCGCATTGTTAGGGAGGTGTAGGGTATTATATAGTCGGCCCCGCCCGACTTTCTGCCTTTCCTTACTGGTTTTGTGTATATAAACTTGTGTTGATTAACTTTGCTGGTCTATTTGTTTATGGCCTTTGTTATAATTCATAATATTCGACTTCTACTTAATTGATTTGTGTGTATTTTCATTAAATAGCACACAAATAATTATTCAGGATTGTTAAAATTCGCATTTTTGTATCACTGTTAATTGTTAAAGCTAGCCCTATAACAGCTTTCTGTTAATGTGCACAGATATCACTGCTTCAGAGTTACAAACTATTTCGAAGATTTGCTCAACCAAACGCACGACATGGTTGATGTACAAAACGCACCTTTATTTATACAGGATAAGGAATTGGGTAGAGATATAAATATACAAGAGTTAAAAATCAGAAAGGTGAAGCGCAATAAGGCTCCATGCGAGAAGGTATTAACCTTTTGAGATTTTTTTATCAATCCCACGGACCAATTCACCAATAGACTCGTACAAGTGTACAACAAAATTATCAGTTGACAAAGCTTCGATAAGATATTTACTAAAACATTAGTATTTACAATATATAAGAAAGGAGACTTACGAGGGTTGCTATACATTTCTGGCCTAGGCAACACTAAGTGTTGCCTGGCGCCATCTGACATTTCCATTGGAAAGTTTGACATTTTTTAGCATAAACTACTCAGAACGTTTTGACGTACGATCATCATTTGTGTTTTTTACAGTGACTTGAAAAAATCAATTTGCAAAAAAATGGAATTAACTCGTGAACATTTTCGTGCGATCATTTTTCACAACTTTCGACTTGGATTATCACGACAAGAGTGGATCGATGAACTTAGATCTTTATATGGCGATGAAGCAGCGTCCTATAGCACTGTGAAAAACTGGTTTAATGAATTCAATCGTGGCCGACGCTCGCTCAAAGACGAAGGTCGTCCAACAACGGCTGTTGTGCCAGAGAACATTGATGCAGTGCGTGAACTGATAATGCAAGATCGTCATCATCCTTGGGCATTTTTTCCACCAGCATTCATTCGATATTGCATGAACATCTGGCCGTAAAAAAGGTTTGTTCTCGTTGGATCACACACAATTTGACAAAAGGTGACGAATCTTGGATCTATGCGTATGAGCCAGAAAAAAACAGCAATCGACCGAGTGGATCTTCGAAGACGAGCTGTTCGTGGAAGAAGCACTTCGAAGAAAATGGTAGCCTGTTTCTTCGGCAAAACTGGTCATGTGCGACTGTTCCGCTTGAGCAACGTAGGACGGTCGATTCTGAGTGGTACACCACAATTTATTTGCCTGAAGTCTTCGGAGAAATTCGAAATACGATCAAGAGAAGACGAATCATTGTGCACCATGACAATGCGAGCTCTTACACATCGGCTCAAACCAGCGCCTTTTTGACCAGCCAAAACGTCGAATTGGTGGGTCATCCGCCGTACAGCCCTGATTTGACACCGAATGAACTGCTCAAATATGTCTCAAATATGTAGTTTTAAAATTCGTACTTTTTACGATTCAAAAGGGGACGGAAAATTACTGCAAGTTGTACCCTCTATCTGAGATGAACAATTGGTATGTTTGAATTGAAAGAAAATATATTTGGAAAAGATTTTTTTAAATAATATATATTTGTGAACAAATACATTTTATTTGAAAATCAAGAAATTTTGTTTGGAACGCATATATTAATCTATTAGAACGTAATAAATTTGCAAACTGACTTTCACAAATAAAATATGTATTTACACACAAACAAAGTTTTTGTTTAAGAAGTTTTCCAAATATATTTTATTAAAAAATTTTTTTAAAATTTTGCTGACTTTTCGAACTTTTGTAATTTTTCCTAGATTTCGTGTTAGACTTTATAGTTAAAAATATCTTTAGCAGCATTAGCTTTTGTTTTACATCAATATCTTTTAATGTGTAAAAATTCCAATTCATCACTTTTTGTCAATCCATCAATGCAATTTATAGTTACGAAAAATTATACCATTTAAGATTTAATTGAATTTTACAAACATTTAAAATGAAAAATTTATAAAAAAACTGCACTTTGAACTTCTTAGAAACAGAAAATTTGTCTTTAAACTAAGGATAAATTGCCAAAATACTTAAATACAAATTAATTATTGTTTCAGAAATATAAGTTTTAATTTTCTATTAGAATTGGAACATATGTATTTTTGTTTAAAACAATATCCTCCCAAACCTTTGCCATTTGTGTGTGTCAAATATTATACATTTGGATTGTATCCTAAACATATATGTATTTCAAGCAGAATATGTTTGGGATAATCTATTACAGAAGCGATAGAAGCGTGTAGCAGCTGTTTTGTCTTTACCAATGAAATTAGGCAATAGAAAAATGCTTAGATCTGGCCAAAAAAACGATTTTTGGAGTACCTTCACAGTTGGTCAGAAGTAACTTAAAGTTGGGAGCCGTGATACCACAAACCTTTCCTCATACTACGTAGGGTTCTTGTACAGGATCGACATATTAACTTCTACCCCAACAATATTGTTATCGAGCCACTCGCTCGTATCATCGAGGAGCATGTACCCGTTAAATGAGTCAAAGAGTCCCCTAAGTCCTAAGTGCTTTCGTAACATTAGGCTGCTTTAGTCTGAGGCACCGTAAATTATGGTCATAGTTAACTCTGCTCTTGCAGAGGGCTTTGTGTAAACCAAGGTGATACCTCACCTTCCGCGGTGGATGTATAACATCTGTAACATATACATGCATGTAAAGGGTGGTTAAATTTTAAGGACCGAGTTTGATTTTGAATAAAACACAAATTATTTAGGAAATTATTGTCTTTTCTTTTTATTATGATAATATTTGTATGGTTCAATTATGTATGGAACAAAATATCGGCCAAATGGCCGCCGCGACCTCGACGGCACACCTCCACCCGATGGTCCAAATTTTCGATGACGTTGAGGTATAATTGAGGTTCTATGTCCTCTTGAATTGTTGCTGGCTTATCGACGTACACCTTTTCTTTCAAATAACCCCAAAGAAAGAAGTCCAACGGTGTCAAATCACATGATCTTGGCGGCCAACTGACATAGCCACGACGTGAGATAACACACTCATTGAATTTGTTGCGCAAAAGAGCCTTTGTTTCGTTAGCTGTGCGGCAAGTGGCACCGTCCTGTTGAAACCACATATTGTCCACATCCATATCTTCCAATTCGGGCCGTAAAAAGTTCGTTATCATCTCACTATAGCCAAAGCCATACACGCTGGCCGGCCTCACCAAACGAACTGGACGAGCATGCACAGGTGTTTTCACATCTCCTACAGACCCGGTTTGCTGAAATTTGCGCACAATTCTCCCGATTGTGGACACATTTGGTCGACTATGCTGATCAAAAAACATCACGAAGTGTACGAAATGCATTTTGTTTTGAACGCCTATTTTCGTTAAAGGCTTTAAAAATTTTAATGCGTTGCTCGATTGTGTATCTTTCCATGGTTCAATTTGATTTAGTCTGAAATTGAGAAATGTTAAATAAAATGCAGAAAAAACTTGACGTTTAGGTGTGGTTCACACTCAACGACGGCCATTACAATTTAACCACCTTTTATAACATAAAAACTATACTCTCGAGACCATATCACAGGGTTTCAGTTGCCCATTGTATGTGGGGATGGATTCAGCATTAAGGATTAGATTGATCTGCCGCTTTTTATACCCTCACTTTAGTGTGACGAGGGTATATATCATTTGCTACGAAAAAAAGTGTAACACATCGAAGGAGTGATCTAAGACAATAAGTATGTTCGGCGGATATTCGTTTTGGGCCATTTTAAGACGAATGAGCAATGTCCGTCCGTCTGTCTGTCTATCTGTCTGTCTGTCACAGACAGTGTGTCTGTCTGTCTGCTGGCTGGTGCGCACGATAACTCTCGAAAGGAGTAACCGATTGACTTCAAATTTGGTACGTGGTAATATTTTTTTCTATCTCCGGCTAAGTTCGAAGATGGGCCATATTGGTCCACTCCTTCTAGTACCTCCCCCACAAAGTGTTAAAATGTTGTGAAATATTGAATCTTTAATAACTGCTATACTACTTATTCGAATCTTCTGAAATTCCACACATAGCATTAGTTTATTAGTCGCTATCAAATCGAGAAAAATGGGCCATGTTGCTACGCCACTTTTGGTATCTCCCACACAAATGCACCATTTTGCACAAAAAGTTAACAGCTTATAACATTAATACCAGTGCATAAAAATACTTGAAATTTTGTACAGTGTAATGCTTTCATGGTGCCTACAGTCCAGTGAAAAATGGGTGTCATATTCACGCCCCTTTTGGTACCTCTTACACAAAGGTACCATTTTGCACCAAAAGATAACAGCTTATAACATTAATACCAGTGTATAAAAATACTTGAAATTTTTTACAGTGTAATGCTTTTATAGTGTCTTTTGCACTGTGAAAAATGGACGCTATTTCCACGCCCCTTTTTGTACCTCCCACACAAAGGTACCATTTTGCACAAAAAGTTAAGAGCTCACAGCATGAGTACAAATGCACGAAAATGCAACAACATTTTGCACAGTGTAACGCTTTTGAAGTCCCTATAGCCCTGTAAAAAATGGCCGTTATCACCACGCCTCTTTTTGTACCTCCCACACAAAATGGCCAAATCATACCAAAATTTAATATTTAATAACGTTAATATACCGGTGCAAAAAACGTTTATAATTCGGCGCAGGGTAATGTATTTAAAGAATCTACTATTCAGCGAAAAATAGGTGTATTTGTTAAAAACATTCTGGTACCTCCCATACAAATTGACAGAATAATTTGTTTAATATTCCATATTACATTACTCACAAAGTGAGGGTATTTCTTAGTCGGTTTACCCGACTGAAACTTTCTTACTTGTTATCATCCACCTTACCAATCTTGCTGATTCTCCAATTTTCATCGGCAGACCAGGATTTGCAATTTTTATTATCCCATGTTTATGAGCAGAGGTGGATGGTTCTTTTGTAACCCAGATGAAGGGCTTTGGGGTGATGTTTTTTTCGACAACATCCAATTGGGTACCCGGCCAGACCTCACGCACTCGACTGAGGTCTTCAGGAATAACCTAGCTACGATTGACGCTTTGGAAGCCTATATTACTCTTGTTATTCGCGAGATTCCAGCCGCCATGCTCGAACGAGTAGCCCAAAATTAAACCTTCAGAATGGACCACCTCTGACGTAGTCATGGCCAACATTTACATGATGTCATTTTCAAACAGTATATGTCATATACATATAAATCTCTAGCTATTTTCATGAGATTTGGCGGACGTCATTACTGTCTCTTAAAACTGTCGTGTGCTACATTTCATAAAGATCTGCTTTTAAATAAGTCGTATATACCAATCATACTCCAAATCGGGATGTACATATATAAGGGGGTATATATTAATCCGATGTTGGCCAATTTCAATAGGTTTCGACTGTAGCTGAGACAAAGGACCGGTCAAAGTAGTGAACTGTAAAAGGAGAACCGTATTCAAAAAAGGAAAGATAGATCTATATGCAGGCAAGGTCATGTCATCTCTTTTTGGGATGTTTTTTTTTTTTGATTATCTTCAAAAAGGAACAAGTAAGAATGTTCATTCGGGTAAACCGACTTAAAAATCCCCTCAGCATCAGTCCCAACAAATATTCGTAAATGTATTTATTTCTTTGTTTTAATTAAATTATTATAAATTTTGAACAGCATTTAATATCTTTAAAGTATGTACTGGTATTAAAATTATAAGCTGTTTACTTTTTGTGCAAAATGGTCCATTTGTAAGGGAGGTACCAAAAGGGGCGAGCGAGTAACGCCCACATTTATCTGAACTCTGGGCATTTTAAAAGCATTACACTGTACAACATTTCAAGTATTTGTATGAACTGATTTTAAAGCTATAAGCAGTAATTTTTTTTGGTGCATTTTAGTCCATTTGTGTGGGAGGTATCAAAATAGGCGTGGTAACTTCCCCTATTTTTCTTTAGGTTTTGGTGACTAACAAACTAATGCTATGTATGGAATTTTAGAAGACTCGAGTAAGTAGTATAGAAGTTATTAAAGAATCAATATTTCACAACATGTTTATCCATGGCCCATCTCCGAACTTAGCCGGAGATGGAGAAAAGTAATACTGCATACCAATTTTGAAGTCAACTGGTTAATCCAGACAGACGCAAAGACATTCCTCAAATGACTTAAAATTACCTAATACCTAATAAATGATGTGTGTGAAGATAAATTCCGAATTTAACTAGCAGAGACACAAACCACCCCTTTTAACAGAGCTCTGTAAACGACTTAAGAGAGCTCTTCTCACAAGTTAGAATATTTCGAATTTGGAGGAAGTGGGTCCACTGGCCGCCGTGGCCACATGGAACATTATATTTGACATAATTATGTACCGTTGGAAAGATCTTCTCAACAGCTATCATAATGTTTAATCATATTATTCAAAAGTCATTCAGCAAGTGTGCAATAATCTTAAAACTTCACCCCTTGAAATTGGACGAAATACGTCCTCTGTTGGCATTTGAGAAATTCTCCCATATATTCATATATACCATTGGAAATCTCTACTAGAGAGCTACTAAGTGGTGAAATAATATATTAAAAAGTCATCAGGGAAAGATGTGGTGGACTTAACAGCTCTCCAGAATTTGGGATGAAGTGCGTCCATTGTCCAATGTAGGCATTAGGGAAATTCTCCCAGATATTCATATACATCATTGGAAAGCTCTACTAGAGAGCTACTAAATGGTGAAATAATTTTATTAAAAAGTCATCAGGGAAAGATGTGGTGGACATAACAGTTCTCAAGAATTTGGGATGAAGTGCGTCCATTGTCCATGGTGGCCATTTGGGAAATTCTCCCAGATATTCATCTACATCATTGGAAAGCTCTACTAGAGAGCTACTAAATGGTCAAATAATATTATTAAAAAGTCATCAGGGAAAGATGTGGTGGACATAACAGTTCTCAAGAATTTGGAATGAAGTGCGTCCATTGTCCAATGTGGGCATTAGGGAAATTCTCCCAGATATTCATATACATCATTGGAAAGCTCTACTAGAGAGCTACTAAATATTCTACTAAATAATTTATTTAGTAGTATAATAATAAGATCACGTGTGAGTCGTGTCATGCTGTCATGTTATTTTTGTTAAGTATTGTTTGGTATTTCATCATGGAAAGAATTACGCTTGAACAACGTTTACAAATCGTTCAACTTTATTACGAAAATTCACGTTCTGTGACAATGTGTTTCGAGCACTTCGCTCAACTTATGGTCAACATAATCGGGTCTTATGATCACGTGTGAGTCGTGTCATGCTGTTATATTATTTTTTTAAGTATTGTTTGGTATTTCATCATGGAAAGAATTACGCTTGAACAACGTTTACAAATCGTTCAACTTTATTAGGAAAATTCACGTTCTGTGAGGAATGTGTTTCGTGCACTTCGCTCAACGTATGGTCAACATAATCGAGTCATCGAAAATTAGACTAAACGGATGGACCATCTGAGACGTAGCCGCGGCCAAAATTTGATAGACATAATCTTCAAAGATTAAATGCCAAAGAATGTTCTTTCAAATGGTAATAAACATTACCCATTCAATTTGAATTTTCTGTGTTTTTTTCTTTAAAAAAGTAGGGAACCTCGAAATGGATCACGTTATATATATGTATACAAATATATATAAAGTATTATTATTATTTTTTTTAATTTCCTCCCACTGTGCATCTGTTTTGTGATACTTTTTGATAACTATTTTTCACACTACATATGCCTGGTTCAAATTTGTTCAGTTGATTTTAAAACCCTCTCAGAGTTAGTCACGGAATACTTAACTTCACACCTGTTCGAGTACCATATTCGGCTAAAATTTTCCTCTTTTCTATGCTTAATGATAAAACTTTCCATATGATTTCTCCCCAGTGTCACTTTTAACAGGAAATGTATAAAATATCAAATGTATGCGGAGAAGAGTCAACCAAAAATGACGCCAAACATTTTTTTTTGACTTAGTAGGATTTCATACACATACCTATATATTGCTGCACTCTGACATTCATATATGAATACAACACACATATAAATACATAATAGCCTCCTTCTGATGAGTTACATACAAACATTCAACAACCACGACAGACAGACAGACATCCAAGCTGGTTGACTGAGTTTCGTGGCCTGTCTGCGAGCCTGAGTGGGATGTTCTAGATGACAACAGTTAGTCCTTATTTTATATTAGGATGTATCCTTATGTGTATATACGAGTACGTATAGCTCGCAAAAGGGTAGCTGTGGCAATTTTTGATGTGCATGTTAATTAAAAGGACATGTCGTTTTTATTAGAAACCGTGTCGAAAGGCAAAATAGCGACAGCTCTAAGCAACTTCTGCAGATAGCAGGCATTCAGACGGTATATGACTGGAACGGACTGTACTCCTGTGCACGGACTTTCCTCCGTCTTCTTTCCTGCTAATGTGTACATGGTGTATGGGGAAAGTAAAGTTTAGCGGAATGGCAGCGCAAAAACGACAGCTGAAACAAAATTTTTGGAAAAATGGTAAATATATGAGGAGCAGAGTCAGCTGCACATGTAAGCAGCATTTTCTCTGAGTGTGTGTCATTGTATAGTGATGATAATATCTTTTGGAATTTTGTACGTAACAACAGTGAAGTGGAGGGAATATTTGTTGTTTTTCCAACTATTGCAATTTTAGTAATACAATAATTATGTATACTGCGGCATAGTAGTATACATAAATATTTGAGATGTGGAAGTTTACACAGACTACCGGTATATTTGAATGTATGTATTTATATCGGTTTTGGAAATAAGCTCCCAAACACCTTTAATTAATTTAATATATCTCCAACTATGTACATCTACACTCCGTAACGACCGTTTGGATAAAGAAGACCTGAAACAGCAATGCATAAATTGTACAAAGGTTCACTTTTTGATTGGGCTAAAATAAATGAGGAAGGCCTATTCATTAGACGCCTTATTTAAACAAATTTATGGTAGTCTTATTGAACCGATTTTCAAGCTTAAATCAAATCTTCCACAACTTTTCTAAAATTTTTGTGTTAGTTTTTTCCTCTAAATGTAAATATCTCAAAGCGCTCCATCGATTGTTGAAACTTTATCGGCTCAGACTATCAGTCGCCGCCCGATATTTTTTCATGCGCCGACGTTGATAATTTTGGTCCGCTTCATTGCCTAATATGGACAGATTCAAAACCAAGAATGCAAGGAAAAGTCTTTCTGAATTGTCGATCTTCAAGAATTGTTCCTCTCGTGTATGTACATCCAAACTTTGTCCGGTCTAGAAAACTTTCTTTAAATTTGGGTTATTTTTCATATTACCTTGGGAGATATTTCGTAGCTATTTGGAATTTGTTTCCTACGACCCCTAGTGTATTTTTGGGAGAAATCCGTTATATGACTTAATAAGATATTTGAGAGTGACTTGTGCACAGCATAACTCCTTATGTGATAAGATGGACCAAGAATTAAACATTTTGGCAAACAGTTTTACATTGATTTTAGATAGCAGGACTGCAAAGCTCTTTCTAAATCCTAGTTTTTGAAAGTATTTTTGACGATGTTTATCTTTAGAACAGTGATATAATTTGTCAACGAAACCGTTCCTTCTTTGTAACCTGCTTATTATTACCATTTTTTCTGAAACGATCCAATAGTTCAACAGCTAACACAGCTGATGTGCAAACCACTGTGCCACAAAGTCTTGTCCGTCTCGCTCTCTGCCTGGCTGGGTGATGGAGAAGGAGTAAAAAACAAGCAACACATTGACGTTAATGAGTTTGAATTAGTTACGAACTCCTCTTTCGCCTAGTCACACAAAACCCGGAATAAAGCACGAAAATTATTATTTTTGGGACATTAAAAGTTAACGTCATTACAAGGACCAAAGAAGTGTTAATGGTGGTACAAGAACAAAAAATATGTAATTTGTCGTTTTTATTCATTAATGTAACATTTTAGATGAGAGTGTGGATTATTATTTTTCTTTTGTGTATAAACTTTAAAGGTACTCGAAATTTTTCTGGCATACTCGTATATTGTGGCTTTAATATAAGTACAAATACAACTATAAGAATGCCGATTATATAAAAAAAAAACTGCTGATTATAAGATCTTTATCTTATAATCAGCAGTTTTTTTGTTTTCTTGTAGAAGATAAAAAATACTTTTTCAGGTACTTACGAGTATTAAATGATCCATAATTTTCTCAGCTCTGTCTTTCTTTTCGTATACACTGTTACCTCAATATGGCAAATTGATTTTGGTTCTGGCGGAGTTATTTGTAAAAACTTAAAAGCTAAATCAGACAAAAAGAGATATTGTTACGTTAGCTGATATGCTTATGTGGGTTTGTAAAAAACATATTAAACTATGGCTTGTCAAAAAACTAGTGCGTTTCCATTAACCACTTGGCAGCGTCAAGTTGGTAACACTTCGATTGAATCGATTTAATTCATATTTAAAAGGATACAATTTGCATAATTATATAAATCTGCCCCAGAACTAACGATTGGGATCCACTATTTTGAGAACATTGGCGATTTTTATTCGCTTTATGTCACATTTAAATGAGTTACTTCTATAAAAGAGCAGATATAGAGAATATACCCGTATGTAAAACCAAATTCATATTACCAGTTACAATAGGTGTGCGCCCTTGATGCAAAAAAAAGGTTTGTGGTAAATTTAGTTGAAATCGCGTTAATATTGCGAAAAATTACTTAGATTACACGAACACATTGACATAGCTAAACTGATTCAGAATATGATTTTACATTGATCGTTGGAACAAACTATCTTGTCTCTCTCTTCTCATTTTGACTGTGCAAAAAAATGCTGAAAACCACTTTAAGTGATCAAGGAAAATTGCTATTGGTCTCCGAATTTCATTAAACTTGGTGGAAATGTATGGTACTCTAATAGGGATATAATTTTGTTGAAAAATCTTAAAAACGATATTTTTGTTTTTGTTGGCTTGATGTCATAAGTGAAACAAATTAATTATGAATTTATTGTGTTATTTTTAAAATAGTTGTTTCCCGATATTTCGAACGACTTCGTCGATCATTTTCAATTAATGTCTAAACAAAGAGACATTAATTACAATCGTTATACACATAATATTAAAAATTTGAAAAATTATTACATTTATTAGAAAATAAAACAAAGTAAACGAAAGTTAATGTGAATATATTTTATTTTTGAGCATTATATTTCTGATCACACTTGTGGGTGTCTGTTTTATACTTTAATCTTCTATCAGGGACGTCCGTGATGTAAAGAGTTTCCATCATTTATATTGTCTTCTGCTAATATGTCGACGTCGTCAAAGTTTGCATGATGTCCGGTCAAAACACAGTGGACGGCTAGTGCTGTCTTTTGCTCCAATGGCTTGTCAACTAAACCTGGCCTTTAGTTTCGTTCCTGTAGTGCCAATATATACTTTATTGTAAAGGTGCTTATTTCGTGAATGGTAACACTTAGCTCATGTCTGATTTGACGGATAATTAGTTTTATCCTTCCGCTGAACGAATATGATTGTGTATATGCTTGAACAAGTGGGCCTGCGATCGACTTACATAAGACGCCGATTTTGCCAAAAAAATCATCTTTTCAGATGAAGCTCATTTTGATCTTGGCGGGTATGTAAACAAGCAGTAAACAGGCACAGAAAACCCGCACGCTTACATTGAAAAGCCGATACACCCAAAACGAGTCACTGTTTGGTGCGGATTTTGGTCCAGAGGCATAATTGGGCCATTTTTCTTCGAAAATGAGCAAGGAGTGGCCGTTACAGTCAATGGCGATCATTATCGGGCCATGTTGAATGCATTTTTGTTTACAAAAATTGAAGAGGAGGATATTGGCAACATTTGGTTTCAACAGGACGGCGCTACGTGCCACACAGCCGAAGCTACACTCGATGTTTTGCGCCCTGTTTTTGAAGATCACATTATCAGCCGCAGAGCTGATGTCGTTTGGCCACCTCGGAGCTGCGGTTTGACGCCGTTGGACTATTATTTGTGGGGTGCCCTCAAAGATAAGTGTTACGCCGACAAGCCAGAGACAATTGACGCTTTAAAGGACAATATTCGTGAAGCCATTGGTGAAATACAGCTGCACACAATCGATAATGTGCTTAAAAATTGGACCGATCGTGTAGGCTACTGCATGGCCAGCCGAGACAGCTATTTGAATGAAATTATTTTCCATTATTAACCGGAAGGATTGTACTTTCAAATAAAAAAATAAATTTGAGAAAATATTCAGTAGTTTTCTTTTATAGCATTTTCAAAAAAAAAAAATATTTGGCGGACCCTTTATAAGTTCAAAATCACCACCGAGCTACCTAGCCTCTTTGATTTCCCAGTAAACGTTGTTGTCGAATATCGCAAAAATATGATCAAACTTAGACCAGTAAGGAAAGACAAAAAGTCGGGCGGGGCCGACTATATAATACCTTAAACCTCCCTATCAATGCGAAAATGGGCATTGCAATACGAATTTGGCAGTGTTCATACATGTAACAAGAAATCTCTCTTTGCCGAATTTCGTACTGATCGGATATATGAAACACTGTTTCTACAGCGCTTACATGTCAAATCGGGCGAAACATATATACGGGGGCTATATCTAAATCTGAATTTGGTAGTTTTCATTCATGTAAAAAGAAAACTCTCCTTGCCGAATTTCGTTCTTATCGGATATAAAATACGGTTTCTACAGCGCTTTCATGTCAGATCGGGTGTAACATATATAAGTATATAGGGAATTTGTTTAAATCTGAACCGATTTCCACGAATTTGGCAGTGTTCATACATGTAATAAGAAAACTCTCTCTGTTGAATTTTGTACTAATCGGATATAATATACCGTTTCTACAGCGTTTGCACGTCACATCGGATGAAACATATATATAGTGTCTATATCTAAATCTAAAAGGATTTTCTTCGAATTTGGTAGTGTTCATTCATGTAATAAGAAAATTATTTCTGCCGAATTTCGTACTGATCGGATATAAAATACGGTTTCTACAGCGCTTACATGTTAAATCGGGTGTAACATATATATAGGGACTATATCCAAATCTAAATCGATTTTCTCCGAATTTGGCAGTATTCATTCATGTAATAAGAGAACTCTTCAAATGAAGAGCAAACACTATGCACACTCTGTAATCTTCGTGAAAAGGAGACAATGCAACATTTTCTTGGTGGATGTCCAATTATGAAAGAGATTAGACGACAAAACTTCGGTGTAGATCTTTTATCGGGGAATGAAGTTATTGAAATTCTATACGGTCAACGCGACAGCGAAACATGGAAAAATTTGATCTCATACCTAAAAGCAGCAACAAGATATAGAGAATTTATAATAAGCGAATTCCAATAAGAATGAACATATTCTGCATACGTACTTTAAAGGAAAAGAAAATTGTTTAATTGCTATAATAAAATAAACGTACTAACTTTATAAATTATAATTTGCACCGGCTGACGACACAATTGTCATAGCCGCACTATTCTTTAAATTCAGACAATGATAACTTTAAATGTATTCAAATTTCTGAATTATTTTTATTTGAAATAAATAGAGAATACTACTACTACTACTACTATAAGAGAACTCTCTCTGCCAAATTTCGTACAGATCTGATATAAAATACAGTTTCTACAAGGCTTACATGTCAAATCGGGGTTAATATATATATGGGGGGCTATATCTAAATCTGAACAGGTTTTGACCAATTTCAATAGGGATTGCCCTTGGGCCAAATAAGACTTTGATCACAAGAATACAGGGACAGACGGGCAGACAGACGGACATGGCTAAATCGACTCAGAAAGTGATTCTATGTCGATCGGTATAATAAACTGTGGTTCTACGAGAGTTGCTATATATATTTCTTTGCCATCTGACATTTCCATTGGAAAGTTTGACGTTCTTTAGCATAAACGTACTCAGAACGTTTTAAAGTACGACCATCATTTGCGTTGTTTACAGTGACTTGAAAAAATCAATTTGGCAAAAAATGGAATTAACTCGTGAACATATTCGTGCGATCAGTTTAACAACTTTCGACGTTGATTATCACGACAAGAGTGCATCGATG
Organism: Eudasyphora cyanicolor; assembly: GCA_963930755.1. Taxonomy (NCBI): domain Eukaryota; kingdom Metazoa; phylum Arthropoda; class Insecta; order Diptera; family Muscidae; genus Eudasyphora; species Eudasyphora cyanicolor. The sequence goes on along the minus strand of OZ005737.1, from coordinate 242,116,848 downwards.
AACTTAAATCTTTGTATGGCGATGAAGCACCATCCTATAGCACTGTGAAAAACTGGTTTAACGCATTCAATCGTGGCCGACGCTCGCTCAAAGACAAAGGTCGTCCAAAAACGGCCGTTGTGCAAGAGAACATTGATGCCGTGCGTGAACTGATAATGAGAGATCGTCATGTGACATACCGTAAGATAGAGGCATCCTAGGGCATTTTTTCCACCAGGCATTCCTTTCCTGGTACAAAAAAAAAACATAAAAAATAGAAAAACAGCCTAATTACGGAAACATCAGCAAGTTCAACTAAGTACTCAACTCTGAGCGATTCAAGTTTGAGTCAGAAGTCATCGCTTTTAACACAGTTTCAACTCAAAGATCTAGCGAGAGATTTGGAACTGACCAAAGATAAGGCAGAACTACTTGCATCTCGGATAAAATATATCATATGTCATATTATATATAATATCATATTATAGAGTCCGTGATATACCTTACAAACTATTTTATACAACTGTGGATAACAGATGCTTTTGCAAGGACATTCCCGGATTGTTCGAGGAACTAAATCAAACATACAATTCAAAGGAATGGCGGTAACTTGTTGACAGCAGTAAAGAAAGTTTGAAAGCAGTACTTTTGCACAACGGAAATCAGGAACCGTCGATTGCCATTGCTCATGCCGTCAACATTAAGGAAACAATGGCTAAATTGATAAAATACATAAAATATGAACAACATAACTGGAAAATTTGTTGCGATTTACAAGTAGTTGGGATGTTATGTGGAATGCAAGGCGGATATACAAACTATTGCTGTTTTCTATGCCTCTGGGATAGCCGAGCTCGCGAATATCATTACAGAAGAAAGAAATGGCCAACAAGAAATAACATTACATTGGGTGAAAACAACATAAAATACACACCTCTCGTCCAAAAACAAGACATTATTTTGCCACCACTGCATATTAAGCTGGGGCTCTTTAAAAATTTTGTAAAAACCTTAGGGAAAGATGGCAATTCACTCTCATATTTAAAAAAGTTTATTTAAAAGTCTTTCTTTTCAAAAAATCGAAGAAGGCTTTTTGATGGACCTTAAATAAGGAAACTGATGAAAGATGTAAATTTCGAATCAGATTTGATGTGGGATGAAATTGCATCCGACTTAAATTGTCGTTTATGCTTGTAGTTTCAAATTTCCTTGGATCCAATAAAAGCCCACAATATGAAATAATTATTAAAGATTTGTTAAAAAATTAAGAAAAATTGGTAAGAAATATATTTTTCTATATTTATGTATGTACTAGCTGGACCCGGTCCACTTCGTTGCCCCAGACTTCAGATTTCCGATCCCGTCAATTTATCAAAATATGGCTCATGTAGATAGGGACTAAACCTCTGCAATGAATGTCTTGAATGGCCTTTCAAGACATTCAGTTGTTTATCAAATACTTACTGCCACACACTCTATTTTGACAAAACAAATGAATGAGTGAAGAGAACAGTAACCGCCAAACAGGTTTCAAAACAAATAAGTAACAAGACAATGAAGAAGTATACTCATTCAAGTACTGTACACAAAAACTGAAATACTCGATTTCAGTGTACACTGCACTACTGTACTCATTGTCATTGCAAAGAGAGACGCAACAACAAAGAGCGGCGGACCACCTTAGAAATTTATTGATTTTGAGGGGTAAATACACTAGTGTACATACTGAAGAAATAGAAAACAGCACTGTACTCGCTTCATTATACTCATCGTTTGACGAATTGAAACGAGTATAAAGAATACAACAACCGAACGAGCAGAGTACACGACTAGATTGTAAACATCAAACAGTGTGAAGTGTTTGTTGTTTTTTTTCCGATCATTCTATGGTGGTGTCAATCGAGTAAAATATACAATGTTTCAGTGTGCAGTGAAGTAGTGTACGCTACTGTAGACGAAGAAATGAATGTCTTGATGCAGAGGTTTAATAGGGACAGTAGGAATCTCGTTAATATATTCGTAGGTACGGACAGTAGGAATCACTTAAAACATTGGCTTATATGGGCGGTCCCACGCCCCCTCAATCAAAAACTTATAAAGGCTATGTCACCCTCTAGACTTATCTAAACATTCCGTGAAAAGTTCATCAAAACCTATCCAGCCGTTTTGGAGTCCATAGTCCAACATACACACATACATATATACATACATATACAATATATATACTCATTTTTGTACCAATCACGAATACTTCCACCAAAAACATCTCCATAAAATAAGAGCACCCTCGCTAAGAAATTGCGAAGATATCTCAATTTCAAAATTTGGCTTTGGCCCATTGGTCTGATCCCGCCCATTTTTGGACTAATCACGTAGACTGCCACCAGATACATATAAACAGAATTACAGTACTATGGCTAGCAAATTGTGGAAGATATCTCAATTTAAAAATTGGCTTATATGGACGGAGCCACACCCTTTGGTCTGATCCCGCTCATCTTTAGACCAATCACAAAGACTTCCACCAGAGACATATGCAGAAAATAACAGCACTCCCACAAATAGATTCTGCAAGATACCTCAATTTCAAAAGGTTGCTTACATGGGCTGGGCCACGCCCATTGATTCGATTCCGCCTAGTTTTGGGCTAATCACTTAGACTACCACCAGATACATATGAAAAAAATTTCTGCACCCTCTCTAATAAATTGTGCAAGATATCTTAATTTCAAGATTTGGCTTCTAGGGCGGGGCTATGCCCATTAGTCCAATCCCATCAATTTTTCGACCAATCACGTAGACAACCACCAGATACATATGCACAAAATTACAGCACTTTCGATAACAAATTGTGCATGATATCTCAATTTCAAAATTTGGCTTATATGGGAGTGACCACGCCCATTAGTATGATCCCGCCCATTTTTTGACCAATCACATAGACTTCCACCAGAGACATATACAGAAAATAACAGCACTCTCGCAAATAGATTGCGCAAGATAACTCAATTTCAAAAAGTTGCTTACATGGGCTGGGCCACGCCCATTGATCCGATTCCGCCCAGTTTTGGGCCAATCACGTAGGCTACCACCAGATACATATGCACAAAATTACTGCACCCTCGCTAATAAATTGTGCAAGATATCTTAATTTCAAGATCTGGCTTTAATGGGCGGGGCCACGCCCATTAGTCCGATTCCGCCCATTTTTGAACCAATCATGTAGACTACCACCAGATACATATCCACAGAATTACAACACACTCTCTCCCATATTGTGAATACTATCTAAATTTCAAAAGTTGACACTCTCACTAACAAAATGAGCAAGATAAGTCAATTTCAAAATTTGGTTTATATGGGCGGTGCCACGCCCATTGGCCCGATTCCGCCCATTTTTGGACCAATAACGTAGACTACCACCAGACATCACTCTCGCTAAAAATTGTGGAAGATATGTAATTTGGCTTATATAGGCGGGGCCATGTCCATTGGTCTGATCCCGCCAATTTTTGGGCGAATCGCGTAGACTGTCATCAGATACATATGTCCAAAACTGCAGCACTCTCGATAATAAATTGTGCAAGATATTTGAATTTCAAAATTTGGCTTATAGGGACGTGGCCACGCCCATTGGTTCGATGCCGCTCATTTTTGGACCAATCACGTAGACTACTACTAGGTATATATACACGAAATTACAGCACTCTCGAAGATATCGAAATTTTAAAATTTTGTCTATGTGGGCGGGGCCACGCCCATTCGGCCGATCCCGCCCATTCTTGGACCAATCACGTAGACTGTCACCAGATACATGTAACCTAAACTACGGAACTCTCGCTAATAAATTGTGGAAAATATTTCAATTTCGAAATTTGGCTTATATGGGCGGGGCCACGCCCATTGGTCCGATTCCGCCCATTTTTTGAAAATGCACATAATCTGCCACTAAATGCATACACAAAAAATTTCAGCACTCTAGCTAAAAATTTTTCTCAATACCAAAATTTGACCCATATGGGCGGGTCCACGCCCACTTGATATATCGAAAATTCAAGTACCCTATTTTCAGCACCCCCTACACATGTACATTCTGTGAAAATTTCAAGATGATCGGTCAAGCCGTTTAGACGTCTATACGGAACAAACAAACAAACAAACAAACAAACAAACAAACAAACACACAAACAAACAAACAAACAAACAAACAAACAAACAAACAAACAAACAAACAAACAAACAAACAAACAAACAAACAAACAAACAAACAAACAAACAAACAAACAAACAAACAAACAAACAAACAAACAAACAAACAAACAAACAAACAAACAAACAAACAAACAAACAAACAAACAAACAAACAAACAAACAAACAAACAAACAAACAAACAAACAAACAAACAAACAAACAAACAAACAAACAAACAAACAAACAAACAAACAAACAAACAAACAAACAAACAAACAAACAAACAAACAAACAAACAAACAAACAAACAAACAAACAAACAAACAAACAAACAAACAAACAAACAAACAAACAAACAAACAAACAAACAAACAAACAAACAAACAAACAAACAAACAAACAAACAAACAAACAAACAAACAAACAAACAAACAAACAAACAAACAAACAAACAAACAAACAAACAAACAAACAAACAAACAAACAAACAAACAAACCCACAAACAGACACTCTCTTTTATATATATAGATTCTTCTAACTTATTTTTCGCTTTATGTATTCCAACAGGTGTAAATATGTCTCTCAAAATTCATTTCTTGCATTCTCATTTAAACTTTTTTCGAGCGGCGTTACCAAGGGCACTGGGATGAAAGAATGGTGGGAGAATATATTTGGTTCCTCATTAGAGAAAACGATTCCGAAATCTACAAACTTCAACAAAGAACTCACAATTACTTCTAATGAAACTTGTACATGTAAATAAAATCAAATGCACATAATATAAATAAAAGTAATAAATAAAATCACTATTTGAACAGAAATTAAAAAAAAAGATTTTTGTTAAATTCTCTTACCTCTACCAAAAAGGCTATAATTTCTACATTTATCCATAGATTTTTTTCGAATAGGCATTATTTTCTTCGCAAGGATGCAAACTTTAAAAAAATGGAATAAAATATTTTTTTCGATTTTTCATGTTTTTTTCCGTCCCAGGAAATTTTTATTTTTTTTGGAAAAAAATACTTTTTCCAATTTGTTTTATGACTGTTACTAAACCACTGTTGTTAAGTGAAAGGGATATTTCCGACATTGGTAGCCCACATTAATAGCTTCAATTTAACGTATAAGTCGACCTGATCGGGCATATACTCCAAAAATTATAGTGCAAATACTAAGGGTACCTCAGACGATATTAGTATTTTTAATAAACAATTTTTTAAAACAAAATGTATCCATAAAAAATTTTTGGTTTTGATATTATATAACAGTATGCCACAATCTATACAAAAAAATAATTTTTTAGTCTAGGACACAAAAAAAATTTTTTTTGTTGCGTAGTTTTATAATTGTTTTATATGATAATTATCATATAATACATATGTATATAGGGAACTCCACGACAAATCTACGGTTTATTAAAAAAATTGCTTTTGATTTTTCCCAGTTTTTTATATTTGTTAGTACACCTGAAGAAACGCGATTTTTTTGGAGATTTTCCCGAAAACTCGTTCAGAAGTTATCGCTTTTTGAAAAACCGTTAAGATATCACTATTTGTATCGGGTGTTTGGTCATAGCATCTAAAGTTATGGTCCGATTTAAAACTCTTTTTTTTAAATGTTGGTATTTTCGGTGCTTTTCAGAAAAAAATTAAAAAATATATTAAGTTTTTTGTGTGCGATTTTTAAGTTTTAAAATTTAAATGTATTTTTTTAAATTGTTTGTACTCTCCGATTTGTAAAAATTTTTAATATTTTAAACTTCTATTAATTCTCTAACATTTAGGCTTTGGATGGAAGTGAGTCTAAAATTATTTATAATTTTTTATTTTATTTTGGTGGACGATATCGTGACCACCCTTAATACATTTCACACATTCTTATTCTCCTTTTTTAAAGAAGGTTTGATTTTATGTTTAACAGAAAACAAAAACACCGATCTCGAACTCAATAGTCAAAAACAAAACTATGAATTTTTTAAACTTTTAACAAATAAATTCGCTGCTAGCCACTGTGTTTGTGGCTTGAAGGCTTCGGAATAAATGTTCCACGTCAAAGAACAAGTCAAAGAACAACTTCATTAGATATTTCTACCAAAACACTCGCCACCCCCGCTGATCCCTTTACCCGTGATACTCTCCCTACAAAAATAACTTTATATCAAATGAAATTGAAATCGATTAATTTTTAGGTTATTTTTTTGATAATAGTGACAACTTAACGTTTTTATACCCTACACCACACTGTGGTACAGGGTATTATTTGTTTGTTTCTGAACTTTTGCAGTTTAGAGTATTTCGCAGCTGTTAAGATCGCTATTGAATTTGGTTGAAATCGGTTCAGATTAAGATATAGCTCCCATATATATCTTTCGTCCGATTTGGCCCTTTAGTCCTATAGAAGCTGTATTTTACATCCAATCGTTTTTAAATTTAGAATGGTAGAGTTTCTTGCCGAATTTGAAGAAAATCGGTTAAGATTCAGCTATAGCTCCCATATATATGTTTCGTCCGATTTTGCTCTTTAGTCCTGTAGAAGTTGTATTTTACATCCAATCATTTTGAAATTTAGAATGGTAGAGTTTCTTGATCCATTAACCAACACTACCGAATTAGAAGAAAATCGGTTAAGATTTAGCTATAGCTTCCATATATATGTTTCGTCCGATTTGGCCCTTTAGTCCTATAGAAGCTGTATTTTACATCCAATCATTTTGAATTTAGAATGGTAGAGTTTCTTGATCCATGAACCAACACTACCGAATTGAAAGAAAATCGGTTAAGATTTAGCTATAGCTCCCATATATATGTTTCGTCCGATTTGGCCCTTTAGTTCTATAGAAGCTATATTTTACATCCAATCGTTTTGAAATTTAGAATGGTAGAGTTTCTTGATCCATGAACCAACATTGCCGAATTTGAAGAAAATCGGTTAAGATTTAGCTATAGCTCCCATATATACATATGTTTCATCCGATTTGGCTCTTTAGATCCAATCGTTTTTATACCCTACACCACACTGTGGTACAGGGTATTATTTAAGTATAAAATGTCCCAAAAGTAAATTTATGTAAACAATTTATACATGAATTACAAAATTTATATATCAGAGTTATTCAATATTACGAGAGTGGTGTAGGGTATTATATAGTCGGCCCGCCCGACTTTAGCCTTTCCTTACTGGTTTAATATATCTTATTTATTGCTTGTTTTTGAACGGAACATTTTAAGACCAACCAAAACGCAATGCATAACCTATAAATACAGTATATTAAAAAAACGTTGAGTTGCCATAAAAATGTATTGTGAGCTTATATACTGACATTTGACAAGAAATCTTTTTGTCTTGCACTTCACCTAAAAATCCATCGATTTATACTACTTTAGATATATAGTTATTTTATAAGGAGATTATTCGGGGTAAGGAGGTGAGCGATGGTGGCGAGTGTTTTGGAAGAAATACTTCCTGAAGTGTCTCCTTTATTTCGTTCTTTGTTCCACATCCATCGAAAATTGACTTTTAAATCCTTAAACCTTTAACTATAATTGGTTCTCGAATTCTTATAGAGGTGAGTTAAATCCTTATTATGACCGGAATATTGAGTATTAATATATAAGTACACTGCTATTATTGTTTTGAGCTATTAATTTTAGGTATGATTTGGTTATTTTGTGTGGGTGTTACCAAGGAGGGCTAGAAAAAATGATTACATTGCTGATATAGGCAGTTTACTTTATGTACAAAATGCTCCTTTTGTGTGGGAGGTACCAAAAGTAGCGAGGCCACTTCGCCCATTTTCCTCAAGGTAATTTTTAGCGCAAATAAACTATTACTATGTGTGGAATTACAGAAGGATCGTAAAGGTAGGATAGAAGTTATTCGAAAACCAATGTTTCACTAAAAGTAAACCATTTGTGTCGGAGGTACTAGCAGGAGTAGACCGATATGCTCCATCTTGCAACTTAGTTTGAGAAAGGCAAACATATTATCATATAAAGACGGACGGACGGGCAGTGCTCAAATGAATGAAAATGTCCTAAAAAGAATTTCTGCCGGACATACTAGGGGTCATATATATATATAACCCTCCTCCAATAAATGAGGGTATAATACATGTATATATAAGTAGCCGTTGATCTCATTCCATTTAATTTTGGTGTGTTTAAAGTGAAAACTGTCTTTCGTTAGAAGTACTTTAATTTTCTTAAAGTTCTTTAGCTTAATTTTGTCTATTTATTGCACAAGATATTATTTATTCGTTAGTGCATTTATTAAGATATTCAACTTAATACCTAGGATTATATTAAGTGCTTTAAGAAAATCTATATTTGCGTAAGTATTTGTGAAATTATAATTACATGATTCGTTTTCTATTTGTATAGTCGCCATTTCTCGTTATCGCGCTTTGAAAAAACAATTCCAAATTCTGAAAAATATTATTTTAATGTGGCTTAAAGAGATGAAAAATCTGAAATGCAGCGAAGAAAGAAACTCCGGTATATTTAGCCCATCCCTCCATAAGGAATTAGTTCTTTTCACTGAAACAAAGTTTTAACCATAGACACACCATGTTTCTGTTGAAAATTCGTTAGTCCTAACGGTATATGTCAGAGAAAAATGTTCATATTATATCAACTAATTTTTAGTTGCGTTAGAAAAAGGTGGGTAGTTGCACAAAATGTCGTGGCTCGAAAAAGATTTTTTTCGTTGAGTGTACATCTTACCGAAAAAAAACAATTCACGAAAATAGGATTTTTGCCAAGCACTAGAATACAAAAAAATCAGCCACAATGACAAAAAACAATAACTACGAGGACCAACAAGCAACGGTTATGGCTACAAATTTGCAAGGATAAGAAACAGAGTAAGGACGACAACAAGCAGCACCATAATATATCAAAGTCTATAATTTGTCTATGTCACAAAAGAGTTCTGTGACAGTTCTGTATATACTCGAAGATACAAATACATATGCGGATATGCTCGTATATTGGGGTGAATCAAAGTTTTTTTTATGGCAAGGTCGCAGGCAACACTTTCCACCAAACAAGCGTCGAAAATGAAGAAGAAACAATAGTTTTTTAAAGTTCGATCTTCAGCAATACATTTTACGGTAATATAAAATTTATTTCTTCTCTGTTCTCTGGATGTAAGTATATTTGAAGAAACATATTATTGTATGCCAACCATACTGTAGTATAGGAATAGGTTTTGTTTCCTGTTAAAAAATCATTTGAGAAGTACAGGGTGGCTAATATGTAATGCAACAAAGTAAAGCGCTATATTTTTTAATTTTTTTTTAAATTTTATTGTTCAAAAGCAAAAAATGTCGGAAATAACATAAAATTTTAGAAACATTTTAGATTTGTTGGAGTTGGCCACCTTTGGCACGAATTGTGGCCTTTAAACGGCCGACAAAGCCATCACACGCTGCACGAAAGTAGCTCTGCGGTATTTTGGCCCATTCCCGGCGAAGCGCCGTCTTGAGATGATCGATACTTTGGTATTTTTTAGTGCGAACCTTACTCTCTAAAATGCCCCAGGCGCAAAAGTCCAACGGATTGAGATCCGGAGATCTTGGTGGCCATTGTGCGGTAGAAATGAAGCGAGGAACCTCCTTTTTAAGCCATTCTTGGTTGACGCGTGCTGAGTGCGATGGTGCTGAGTCCTGTTGGAATGTCCATGGTCTGCGGCCGAAATGTTTGTCTGCCCAGGGCTTCAATACTGTCTTTAGGACATTTTCCCGATAATATCCGGTGAGCTCTTGCACTTTTTGGAACTTCAATGGCTTTAGTCCAAGCTCACTTTTTAATATGTGTTGTATCCGTTCTCGCGACATGTTCAGCTCACGAGCAATTTTTCTACCACTGCGGCGTGGATTTCGATCAAATCTGGCCTTCACTTTTCGGATCATTTCTGGTGTTGTTACCGTTTTTTTCGTCCACTTTCTGGACGCGATGCAACACTGCCAGTATCACGGTAACGAGCAATGGTACGAGAAACAAAAGATTTATTCACATTTAAATGCTTCCACCCAAATATAAAGCAATCACACTATCTCGCTTGAATTCCATCACGAATAACTTTTTTTCTGAATGCAATAGATCAAAATACTTTTGTAAGCTTGTAAACAATAAAATGAACTTTCACTAAAATAAATCTGTCAGCTCTCAGACTAGCGGTTTAGAAATGATATCAACCTGAAGTTGGTTGCAATACATATCAGCCACCCTGTAGATATAGATCCCTTATAATGTTATTTTTTGCTATTTGGTTTTTCCATGTTAAATGTTGACAGTTCTAGCTTGATTCATGAGTCCAATGAAGAGGAGAGCATTGAGCACCACCTTTACTATTGTTCCGCATTGAGTAAATGACATCTGGATATACCGTGTTCGGTACAGGGCTGTGGAGTCGGAGTCGGAATTGTAATATGTATCTATCATAAACAGCTATTTTATAATGCAGTACAAATCCATCAAGCCTTCTGATTAAGTATTTGCATTTTTGTACAGTACGTAGTGAAATAACTACTTAATCTCTACCACGATGAGTCGATATCGATAACAACGCACATGTCAACAGCTGGTTATGATCTATCTCTTCTTTTCTTCTTCTTCAACTTGTCAAATTAGCGAGTTCTCTTGTTCAGCTCTCGGCTTGGTAAAGTTCTTTTTAAACCAGACAACCAGCCATATAAGAAGTAAGATCTGACAATAAAACTCCTTACCAAGAAAAAAAAACGTGGAAGTGATTACATCATTAAAGTTCGGTCAATCAAAATCCAATAAGAATTAGATTCAAATATTTTTAAAAATCAGTTTTTTTGAAAGTTTCCTAATTCTAAAGGTAAATATCTGAAGTTGTGTTAATTAAAATGAGACAAATCAGAAAATTTAATTGTCCACAGAAATTCCGGATAATACCTAACCTGGAAAGGCCACGTGTCCCAGAGACACGTCCTTTCCTGGCACGTTTAAACCCAGTGCATTGATTCTGCAATTGTGGCCAATCCACCTCACAAACCACCCTTTCACATTGTCAAAGAAGTATCCGTAAAAGTGGCGAAACCGGAGAAGGTTCCCTCCAGAACATAATACGCAAATTCTTTCGGCAAGGAAACAACAAGTGTTTCACAGAATCCAACCATTTACCAATTTATTGCCGAGAAAATAGTCGGACGAAGAGTTTATTGCAAAAAAGTTTATAAACAGGCAAACTCACAAACAGAGCCTTCCCCACTTGATCACCAAGATTCCAGACGCCACCACAACTCGTACTGATCTACCCACTGGTATAGCTTGTTGGAAGCCAAGAAATATCTGAACGGCGAAAACTGTTTATTTACGCTACCATAATCTGGCCAATTAGATTTGCCAATAATTTGCATCTGACGTTCAACCACAGTGATCATTTAGTGGCCATGTCCACACAACTATCATTAAAGATGATTAAATTTTCCATACAATTTCGTAAGCAGTGTCCACCACTAATGGAGGCACTCATACTCTAACTTCATTATTATATTTTACGTTTTTATAACCATCGTAGTAATTAAGTTGTATTTCGTAGTGATCATCTTCAGAGGCAAAGCAAAGATAATACTATTCCTTCATTATCATCCATTCATAAATGCACAGCAACGACAACAGAAGACCTGCAGTGGAAGAGGCCTCACACACCGCATCATCATTGTTGTTATTATTTGGTGAGTTTTTTTTATCAATTACATATTTTTTGGTTTTTGATTTTTGCTTTGCTTTGACTTTGAATGGTCTAGTCATAAGTAAGGGCATTACAAACAATAACCAAGTGACGTCACTATTGCAGTCGACTGCATAAGATTTGTTCTTTGCCGTTCTTGGTTCATGTTTATTTCATTCATTTTCATTTTTAACCAGCTAAGGCGCTACATATAAACTACAGTAATATTCGACCGACCATAGCGTATATGAATAATTGGATTTAAATAATAGATAGACATTAATTTTAGACATTTATAACGTATCTTTTTCTTTTTGAATGCTATGGTCAATATAAAATGATTTTTTAATGAAATGAATAATATTTCATATTTACTCGTCTATCGCATTTGTGAAATAGACATATCTTTTTTTCTACAAATGTAGTTCTTAAAAATACTCTAAAGTAAAAAATGCCTTGAAAAATTAGAATATTTCGTCATTATTAGATATCAATATTTTTTATGAATTTATGTCTAAAATAAAACATTGAAACAAATATGAATTTGTAAATTTTCCATAGAGTTTTCTTATAGGGTGTGAACTCTAGGAGGGTTGGTGTAAGCGTTAGGGATTTTAGCCGAATATGAAGTATTTTGCGAAGCTAAAATCAAAGGAGGGAGGGTATAGAAGCGCAATTCTCTATAACACCTAGAGAGAATATAAAATGTAATTGATTGATAAATTAGTTTAACCGAATTGGGGTGTGGTTTATATAGTTTTGTTCTTGCTTTGTAGATTTTTCGTTAAAAACTTTTGCAACTCAGGGAGTCTATAAATTTAGTTTTGTATTGGCCATTTCTGATTAGAGTCTGAGAGGAAAGAATCCCCCCCGCCGGCTGACTGCTAGCCCCATCAATGGCTCCCATCACTTTCTCAACTCTAAATCATCCATCTCATAAAAAAATTAAGTTATTTACAACAAATGGTCCATTACAGAATTTGGCGCCCAACGTGGGGCCTAGAAGGTCAATTAAATTGTCTTTTTGCAAATTTGATATCTTCTTGCCCTAGAAATTCCATCCATATTAGTAGTAAATTTCAAGAAAAATTAATGCAAATATTTTCAGGAGGCATAGCTATTTTAGATTCGATAAAGTTTAGAGCCCATTGGACTTTTGATTGTTTGAGCCATATCTCGAACATATCAACCTTTGAAGCTACTGGATTTTCTTCAGTCCGAAGAGCTTTTGATCCTCCTGAGGAGATTAAGTTAATTATCGTCCAAAGTTGTCCAAAGATAAAGTATTTGTATAGCTGAGTTACCTTCCTCTTGTCTTAAGTAGGAATTACAATAGATTTGCGTATTTTGCGAGTTATTGTCCACTCAAGTCAGTTGTAGTAGCAGTTGAACCAGGATGGTTTGCTAAATATATTTTTTATTTGGATTACTTCTGCAATAGTGTATTTTGTCCCTTTTATCAATCATATCACTAAACATTTACACCAATATTTTTGGTTCACACCCAGTATAAGAAAACAAAATAATAAATCTGTTTTTTTAGTACATAGACTAACCTTGCCTAAAATCTATAGAAAACTTTTTCAAATTCTTCGAATGATGGATCGAACTCCACCACCTTCCATACCTCCGGCTTCTGCCACTGATGTTTCGACAACGGAAAATACGTGTATAATATGTGGCGATAAAATTCTTGACGAACATGATTCGTTATTTCTTTCTGAATGTAATCATACATTCCATCGCAACTGTATAGAAAGCCATCTTTCAGAGTCAGCGGAATGTCCATCATGTAAACGACCGTGTTCGTTGGCGGAATTGAAAAAGCTACAACCAACATCTAAAAGTAATCGTGGAAGACCACGATTACTTTTAGCGTACAATACAAGAAGCCAATCGCGAAATTATTTCAATGATAGATCTCAAGCCTCCGTGGGAGACTGGGAAGATGTTGCAGACGGAGCTTCCGGAATCACTCAACGAAATTCCGTAAATTCTCCAGGTCTGCCTCGTAATCGAGATACACAAAGATTTACTCAGAATGTTTTACAGCCTGTAATAGATTATTCACAGTTTGGTCGTATAATTGAGAGTAGTATGACTAGAATGATTAAAAATTTAAATTTGGTACCTACTATTTCCAACACACAAAATAATTCATCACAATTTCCCCTTATTAATGTATCAGATGATGCAGGTAATGGGAACGATCAAATTCCAACTGAAAATGGAACAAGAAATTCTCGTTCTTCTGGACATACGTCCCGTATACCCTCACAACAAGATCACAGAACTGATTCATCACAACCGGCTAATCAATTTGAAAATATTGGTTCTCATGAATCACAGGGTAGTTTACCAACTTCTATGGGAAGCCATACTATACGACCTGATAAAATCACGTCCGTAATCCGAGATTGGCATATCCGCTTCGACGGCTCAGCCAATGGAATAAGTGTGGACGAATTTTTATATAGAGTTCGTACTTTGACAAAAGAAAACTTAAATAATGATTTTTCGCAGTTATGCAAAAACTTGCCTCTTCTCTTAACAGGGAAAGCTCAAGATTGGTATTGGCGATACCACAAAGAAGTGGAGCAAATAGAATGGAACTCGTTTTGTGCAGCCTTAAAGTACCAATATAAGGAATTTAGATCCAGTTTTGACATTAAGGAAGAAATTAGAAGTAGAAAAATGAAGACTAATGAAAGTTTCGAAACTTATTATGAGGCAATATCTACATTGTTAGATAGATTAGATACACCCATGTCAGAACAAGAAGTGATAGAAATTTTGACCCGTAATTTAAGACCGGAAATAAGGCACGAGCTGCTTTATGTTCCCATTTTCTCAATTGCACACTTACGTAAACTGGTTCAAATGCGGGAATCGCTATTAGGTGAGGAATACTTCCATAAGGGAATGTCAACTAAATATAGCCCAAATGTAGGTACTCGACGCCAAATTTCGGAATTAGATTTCGACAGTGAAGCCAAAAGTCAGAAAGAGACAAACATGGCTGAAATATCTGTTGATGCCGTGCAACATGCAAATCGCCCATTAAAATGTTGGAACTGTGATGGGTTAGGTCATTTTTGGGAGGATTGTGTAGATGTCCGCAACGTATTTTGCTACGGCTGTGGGGCAAAAAATACATATAAGCCTCAGTGCTCAAAATGTACCTCCAAAAACTTATATAAGTCAAAAAACTAGGAAAGCCCGAATGTCCAGTGCAGGCAGGGACAAATTGTTCAAACACAACAGTAAAGGTTTTTAACGAAGAATCGGACAACTGCCTGGATGTTAAAAAGCAATTTTCTATTTTAAATCGACAAAATATCAATTTTGATAATACCACATCAAAAATACTCTATCCCCTTGTCCCATATCACAAGCGTTGGGAAAACTATATAAAAACTAGAAATGCTATATTCGAAGCCTCGTCTCTTAATGCCCAAATCAGAAGAAAACCAAAACGATCCACCTTACGCCTACGTCGTCATTATCAAGGAAAACGTTTCACATCGAAATTTTATTTGTCATCCATAATAACTAACAACTCTGACAAACGATATTATGCCACTGTTAAATTTTTAGATTTTTCAGAACTAGGCTTGCTTGACTCAGGTGCAAATGTTTCATGTATAGGGTCGGACTTGGCTAACACTGATTTTTCCAGATATAAAGAATTCATTCCTTTGAACTCCTGTGTTAAAACCGCAGACGGAACAATGCAGAAAGTGAAAGGTTACCTGTGTTTAGATGTGATGTTCAAAAACCAATTTAAAAGATTGGAAATCTTAATCGTACCTTCTTTAACACAAAGACTTATTTTAGGTCTAGATTTTTGGACTGCTTTTAATCTAGCACCAGAATTATTTGGAAGTGTAGTATGCTCTTCGACTAATGAAAATTTGTCCAAACTTGTGGCAGATATGTCCATATTATCACACACTGAAAACGATAAGCTTTTGAGTGGAGAAAATGAGTACCCCTTAAATTCATACCAGCGTCAACAATTGGCTGCGGTGGTAGAATTATTTCCCAATTCTGACAAACAAGGACTAGGCAGGACTAAATTGCTAGAGCACAACATAGAAGTTGAGGGAGCTCAACCAGTGAAACAACGGTATTATCCTGTCTCACCTGCTGTTGAAAAACTGATGTATCAGGAGGTGGACCGGATGTTGTCGCTAGGTGTGATCGAGCCGTCAACATCGGCCTGGAGCTCACCAATGCGATTAGTCGTTAAACCAAACAAGGTACGACTTTGTCTTGACGCCCGTCGTATAAATCAGGTTACCCGAAAAGATGCATACCCATTGCCGAGTATCGAGGGTATCTTCTCGAGACTCCCTAAGGCAAACATCATTTCAAAGCTTGACCTAAAGGATGCGTACTGGCAGATTGGCCTTACCGAGGACTCCAAAGAATTAACAGCTTTCACTATTCCCGGTAGACCTCTCTACCAGTTTGTTGTAATGCCATTTGGCCTCTGCAACGCGCCTGCAACCATGAGTCGTTTAGTGGACGAGTTAATTCCTCCGGATTTAAGATACTGTGTGTTCGGTTACTTAGATGACCTTATTGTAGTATCCGAAGATTTCAGTTCTCACTTAACCGTTCTAGTCAGGCTAGCGGATCAATTCCGAAAGGCAAACCTTACTCTTAACATCACCAAATCCCATTTCTGTGTCACCGAAGTAAACTATTTGGGATATATAATAGGTGATGGTGGTATCAAAACTGATCCACAGAAAGTGGAATCTATCCTTTCTTGGCCAGTACCAAAAACTATTAAGCAGGTCAGAGGTTTTCTTGGCTTAGCCGGTTGGTACCGGAGGTTTGTGGCCAACTTTTCATCTATTGTGTTTCCAATCACTGAGGTTTTATCAACCAAGCGCAAATTTCATTGGAACAATGAAGCTCAAGCCGCATTCGAGTATCTCAAGAAACTTCTGACGACTGCACCTATCCTTTCAAACCCGGACTTTTCAAAAAAATTTTATTTACATTGCGATGCCAGTGATTTCGGCATCGGCGCTGTTTTAGTACAGTTAGATGACGAGGGCAACGAAAAACCTATTGCCTTTATGTCCCGAAAATTAAGCACTGCTCAGCGCAATTACAGCGTGACCGAGCGGGAGTGCTTGGCGGCGGTCGAGGCCATCAAAAAGTTCCGATGTTATCTCGAATTACAAGAATTTGAGGTAATAACGGATCATTCATCGCTATTGTGGTTAATGAAGCAATCGGATTTAACCGGACGTCTTGCCCGCTGGGTATTCAAACTTCAGGGTTTTAAGTTTTCCATCAGGCATAGGAAGGGAAAAGAGAATGTCGTCCCAGACGCACTTTCTCGCATTCCAATGGCAGAGATATCGGCTATGGAAAACTCAGAACCGGAGATAGACCTTTCATCACCACATTTCAATGACAAGGAGTATTGCATGTTAAAAGATAAAATAGCCAATAATGCGTCCAGTTACCCCGATGTAAAGGTGGTAGACAATTTTGTTTATATCCGAACTGATCACTATCGCGGAGATTTAGAGAAGGAAGCAAATTGCTGGAAGCTTTGGGTACCTCAAGAACTGAGGAAAAGTGTTATTATTAGAGCTCACAATTTGCCTATTTCAGCTCACTGTGGCATAGCCAAAACATTGGACTTAATCAGACGACATTTCTATTGGCCAGGGTTGTTTCAAGAAGTTAGAGAATATATTCGCTCCTGTGGGGTGTGTAAGTCTTCGAAAGCCCCTAACTTCATTATGAAACCAGACATGGGACAGCATGTATCTACTTCCAGACCTTTCCAAAGAATGTACGTCGACATTTTGGGACCTTTCCCTCGCAGTAAGCAAGGTTACATTGGCTTACTCATAGTCTTGGACCACTTAAGTAAGTTCCATTGGTTATGTCCCCTTAGAAAGTTTACGTCGGCTAATATAATGGAATATTTGCTAAAGAACATATTTCACATTTATGGAGTGCCAGAAACACTCGTAAGCGATAATGGTTCGCAATTTAAAGCGAACGAGTTTAATGCTTTTCTGACGTCATTAGGCATCAAACACACATATACGGCACTATACTCTCCCCAGGCAAATGCTTCGGAGAGAGTAAACCGATACATTATTGCTGGCATTAGAAGTTATTTGAATAAAGATCATACTTTGTGGGATCAGCAACTAAGTAGTATAAGTTGTTCTTTGCGTAACACTTTCCACCAGGCTATTAAGTGTTCGCCATATAAAGCCTTATTTGGCTTGGAAATGGTTACACACGGCAGCTCATATGACCTACTAAGGAACCTTGAGGCAGTCAATGAACCATGTATCAGGCTGAATAGAGATGATGAACTTCAGGTAATGCGCAACAAGTTAAAAGACCACATTTCAGAGGCATACGAGGCTAACTCGAAACAATACAATCTTAGGGCTCGCCCAATATCGTACAAAGTGGGTCAAGAAGTATTTCGAAGAAACTTCGCCCAGAGTAGCCAAGAGAAAAAATTTAATTCAAAGTTGGCTCCTTTATTTATCAAAGCCAAGGTCAAAGAGAAAATTGGTACGAATTACTATTTATTGCAGGACCTGGAAGGTAATAATGTAGGCACATATCATGCCAAGGACATTCGTCCTTGAATAGTCAATGCTCCCCCTAATACTTTAGTATAAAATGCTAGTATTATGTGGTTTGTAATATGTATCTATCATAAACAGCTATTTTATAATGCAGTACAAATCCATCAAGCCTTCTGATTAAGTATTTGCATTTTTGTACAGTACGTAGTGAAATAACTACTTAATCTCTACCACGATGAGTCGATATCGATAACAACGCACATGTCAACAGCTGGTTATGATCTATCTCTTCTTTTCTTCTTCTTCAACTTGCCAAATTAGCGAGTTCTCTTGTTCAGCTCTCGGCTTGGTAAAGTTCTTTTTAAACCAGACAACCAGCCATATAAGAAGTAAGATCTGACAATAAAACTCCTTACCAAGAAAAAAAAACGTGGAAGTGATTACATCATTAAAGTTCGGTCAATCAAAATCCAATAAGAATTAGATTCAAATATTTTTAAAAATCAGTTTTTTTGAAAGTTTCCTAATTCTAAAGGTAAATATCTGAAGTTGTGTTAATTAAAATGAGACAAATCAGAAAATTTAATTGTCCACAGAAATTCCGGATAATACCTAACCTGGAAAGGCCACGTGTCCCAGAGACACGTCCTTTCCTGGCACGTTTAAACCCAGTGCATTGATTCTGCAATTGTGGCCAATCCACCTCACAAACCACCCTTTCACATTGTCAAAGAAGTATCCGTAAAAGTGGCGAAACCGGAGAAGGTTCCCTCCAGAACATAATACGCAAATTCTTTCGGCAAGGAAACAACAAGTGTTTCACAGAATCCAACCATTTACCAATTTATTGCCGAGAAAATAGTCGGACGAAGAGTTTATTGCAAAAAAGTTTATAAACAGGCAAACTCACAAACAGAGCCTTCCCCACTTGATCACCAAGATTCCAGACGCCACCACAACTCGTACTGATCTACCCACTGGTATAGCTTGTTGGAAGCCAAGAAATATCTGAACGGCGAAAACTGTTTATTTACGCTACCATAATCTGGCCAATTAGATTTGCCAATAATTTGCATCTGACGTTCAACCACAGTGATCATTTAGTGGCCATGTCCACACAACTATCATTAAAGATGATTAAATTTTCCATACAATTTCGTAAGCAGTGTCCACCACTAATGGAGGCACCCATACTCTAACTTCATTATTATATTTTACGTTTTTATAACCATCGTAGTAATTAAGTTGTATTTCGTAGTGATCATCTTCAGAGGCAAAGCAAAGATAATACTATTCCTTCATTATCATCCATTCATAAATGCACAGCAACGACAACAGAAGACCTGCAGTGGAAGAGGCCTCACACACCGCATCATCATTGTTGTTATTATTTGGTGAGTTTTTTTTTATCAATTACATATTTTTTGGTTTTTGATTTTTGCTTTGCTTTGACTTTGAATGGTCTAGTCATAAGTAAGGGCATTACAAACAATAACCAAGTGACGTCACTATTGCAGTCGACTGCATAAGATTTGTTCTTTGCCGTTCTTGGTTCATGTTTATTTCATTCATTTTCATTTTTAACCAGCTAAGGCGCTACATATAAACTACAGTAATATTCGACCGACCATAGCGTATATGAATAATTGGATTTAAATAATAGATAGACATTAATTTTAGACATTTATAACGTATCTTTTTCTTTTTGAATGCTATGGTCAATATAAAATGATTTTTTAATGAAATGAATAATATTTCATATTTACTCGTCTATCGCATTTGTGAAATAGACATATCTTTTTTTCTACAAATGTAGTTCTTAAAAATACTCTAAAGTAAAAAATGCCTTGAAAAATTAGAATATTTCGTCATTATTAGATATCAATATTTTTTATGAATTTATGTCTAAAATAAAACATTGAAACAAATATGAATTTGTAAATTTTCCATAGAGTTTTCTTATAGGGTGTGAACTCTAGGAGGGTTGGTGTAAGCGTTAGGGATTTTAGCCGAATATGAAGTATTTTGCGAAGCTAAAATCAAAGGAGGGAGGGTATAGAAGCGCAATTCTCTATAACACCTAGAGAGAATATAAAATGTAATTGATTGATAAATTAGTTTAACCGAATTGGGGTGTGGTTTATATAGTTTTGTTCTTGCTTTGTAGATTTTTCGTTAAAAACTTTTGCAACTCAGGGAGTCTATAAATTTAGTTTTGTATTGGCCATTTCTGATTAGAGTCTGAGAGGAAAGAATCCCCCCCGCCGGCTGACTGCTAGCCCCATCAATGGCTCCCATCACTTTCTCAACTCTAAATCATCCATCTCATAAAAAAATTAAGTTATTTACAACAAATGGTCCATTACAGAATCCGAGTCTAGGAGTCGGAGTCTGGGAAATTTGCCCGGAGTCGGAGTCGAAAAATTATGGTCGACTCCGACTCCGAGATGTGTTGTGCAAAATGTACCAATTAAAATGTTGGGAAAACAAGTTATTTTTGCAAAACTATACATTATTCCTAAGTTCATGGATAAATAAATTCTACCTTACTAAATTAAAACAAGTAAAAGTGGTAAGTTCGGTCATGCCGAATCTTATATACCCTCCAACATTGGTTGCATTCAATTTGTCAGTGAAGAAATGAATGTACCCCCAGTGAAAACAGCTTCCATAGCGTTACAAGGCTAAATCTAAAGAAACATTTATATCTGGGGGCAATATCAACCTGAACCGATTTTCACCAATTCCAATAGGTTTCCTCCCTAGTTTGAAAGAGTTCTTATTGACAAATTTTAATACGGGTACAATTTAATATGGTACAAATACTTTACAAACAACTTAAGATGGACAAACGGACAGCTAGTGATTCTGAGTAGAACGGTATATTTTAAGGTGTGTCTAGCTGTAGTATTTTTTACAAATCTGTCACAAAACTAATTATAACCTTCTGTACCATAGGGTATTATAACTAACGAATAAACTGGTTGCCTGAAGCGGACATAATTTCCAAAAATTGCAGTATATTAAAACAGATGCAGTGATTGATGAAAATGTTATCATGATTCCATGTTGAAAGAATTGTCATATTAGTTGACCTGCACCTCGATTAACAAATAATAAAATTTTATTTAATTCAATACCACTAGAATACCTACTTTTTGTGTTTTTTTAACAAAGCTATATCATATTTTCAATAACATGAACTCACGTCTTAGTTGAAATATAATTTCAGAAATTTATGTTATTTAACTGCCGGAGTCGGAGCTGGAGTCGGAGTCGAGTAGTTTTGGCTCGACTCCACAGCCCTGGTTCGGTATATCTAGGAAGTCTGACACATTTGGTCGTTACCGATATTCGTATTATTGATTACTTTGTTTATCAAATAAGTTGGTTCCGATGAGGGGCATTTCGCGCGTGGTAGCACTAGGAACACAAATTGGTCTGTGTGCGCGGGTAACTCCGGCTGCCACGCCAACATAACCTAAGTACTCAAACTGAATTCAATAGCTGACCTTCAAACAATATTTTTTTATTATTTGTTTTTATTAACTGAACCATTGTAATCCTTGGGCTAAATTGTGATTCCTTAGAAATACTTCCATATTTCTCTGCTGGGTCATTGTTGAAGGAATTTTGAGAAATTAAAAACTTTGTTTTTAAAATGCTGTTCGAAATTTAACGATTCGGCTTTGATGTCTATTTGAGTTTCATATTCCCGTCTGCAAACATCGAGTCCTACCTGGACTCCTAAAGAGTATGCGATATTTTTTTTGATTATAATCAACAAATTTCAAACCAGCCTAGTGTCTTTATATATGCATCAGCAAAAGGAATGTTTAAAAAACCTCATCAGTTCATCCCGCAAAGTCTCTGCATTCTCGAAATGGATCACCTTACACAAATCCCAAAATAACACATAACAGAGTAAAACAAAACGACACAGCACAAGCGAAATTTCAATATGAAATCCTTTGGAGCCAAAGGATATAGCCAAATAACACAACAAGTACACAAATACCCAAAACGCCTGGGAAAACTATAGAAAGCCCAACATCAACATTACTCAGAATATTCAGTGACAAAAAACAAAGATGAAGAAACAACAGACAGACAGACAAACAATGGGAATGAAAAATGTATAACACGGCATGAAACAAATCCTTGGTGGAAGGACATACATTCCCATATACTTGTCCATAGATGGAAGGGTTCACAAGAGGAGAACCAAAAATGTCATTACCTTCAGAGCAATGAAACAAAATGTTAAGAATTTTTCTCACTTATTCCACATGTGTGATCTGCAATTTTTGTAGAGAAAAAAAAATAAAAATAGATTCCTTGCAGAGAGTATTAACAAATGATATATGAGGATTAGCGGAAGGAAGTGACAGGTGATATGTTCGACATGACTTATGTTTCCTTTAAAATCTTAATTTTTTTATACACCTTTAATTCTACTTTGGTACTAACATGTTTCTGAATGTGGACATTGCTCAAATGACTTAACATGTCCCCTCCCTTTAAGGTGAGGGGATAACAAATACGAAAACTTCAATTTACATATCTGGAAAATGTCATCAAAATCTGATAAAAGAGTCAGCATCTTTATGATCTCCTCATATGGATTTAGGAATATTGTAAAGGTTTTTCCAACAAGACCTTATTCTTTTCATGAAATTTTCCATAACCAAATCGCAAAGTGGCTGACCTATGTCCTCGATAGCCTCACGAATTCTATCTTTGCGGTCTTGAATCGACGCTGGGCTTTTGGCGTAGACCTTATCATTTATTTACGTGGCCCCAAAGGAAGAAGTGTGATCACCTCTTCGAGAGATAACGCGGTCCGGAAACTTTTCCCGTAACAGAGCAATGGTTTCGTTGCTTGTGTGGCACGTAGCGCCGTCTTGTTGAAAGTAAACGTTGTCCAGATCAATACCATCCAACTCCGACCATAAAAAATCATTAATCAAAATCGGTTCAGATTTAGATATAGCCCACATATATATGTTACCCCCGATTTGACATGTAAGCGCTGTAGAAACTATATTTTATATCAGATAAGTACGAAATTTGGAAGAGAGAGTTCTCTTATTACATGAATGAACACTGCCAAATTCTTATCGCAATGCCCATTTTCGCATTGTTAGGCAGGTGTAGGGTATTATATAGTCGGCCCGCCCGACTTTCTGTCTTACCTAACTGGTTTTGTTCATGACATATTAGACTTTACTATAAAATAATAAAAAATATAAAAATTTTGGACTTTTCGATGATTTAAAGAGGTTTCAATAAAAAATTGTTACAATTTTCTCCAAACATTGGATTTTGTAAGACATCTTTAAAATCGCTGATGGTATCAAAAAAAATTGCATATTCGAATTCAGCGTTCCGAAGTCTTTTGAAGTTGAATCTTTGAACAAAGATAGCCAGTGGTCCAGTTTGGACCGTTTTGGAACAATCATTGTCTGATTGTTTTAAATCCTCTTGTATAATTCGGTTATATTTTTTAGTCATACAACATAAATACAGCCAATTCGGCTTTACTGGATACGCGCGCTCTATGAATCGAATGGTTCTAAAGTGTATTTTTGCTAAAAGTTCGCGGAAAATCTGTATCAAAAATACCAGTTATCAGTTATAGAGCAACTGATAACTGGTATGGCCTTAGTTGAGGACAAAAACTATACAAAATATATAGATAGAGAAAATAGTTGAATGTGCAAAATTTCGATATTCGCGACAAATAGTACAAGTTTGCAAATTACACTGTACAACAGTAGAAACAAAATACATGGACTTGACAGTATAGGTTTGATTCTATTACCAAAGGGTAGTATAACCCAATATTCGGTTTGGCGAAATTGGTGACCAATTGTTTTTACGTGCCTTCAAAGTTTCTGGAAATCAGTGGGCCCCTCGATATATGTTCGGCGGAAACCCGTTTTAGTACATTTTAAGACATTTTAGCAATGCCCGTTCTGTCTGTGTGGCTGGTGCTCACGTTAACTCTTGAAATGAGTATTATATTGATTTAAAATTTAGCATGAGGTAATAGTTTTGACAACGTCAGGCTAAATTCGAAGATGGGTCTTCCTGGTCCACGCTTTCAGGTAGCTCCCCTCGAAAGGTTAAATTGAACAAAATTAAGGTTTTTTGATCGTTGACTAGTTATACAGGGTGGCTGATATGTATTGCAACCAACTTCAGGTTGCTATCATTTCTAAACCGCTAGTCTGATAGCTGACAGTTCATTTTATTGTTTACAAGCTTACAAAAGCATTTTGATCTTCAGATTCAGAAAAAAAGTTATTCGTGATGGAATTCAAGCGTGATAGTGTGATTGCTTTATATTTGGGTGGAAAACACAAGTGGCTATCGTTAGAGCCCTCCAGCATTTAAATGTGAATATATCTTTTGTTTCTCGTACCATTGCTCGTTACCGTGATACTGGCAGTGTTGCATCGCCAGAAATGATCCGAAAAGTGAAGGCCAGATTTGATCGAAATCCACGCCGCAGTGGTAGAAAAATTGCTCGTGAGCTGAACATATCGCGAGAACGGATAAACACATATTCAAAAATGAGCTTGGACTAAAGCCATTGAAGTTCCAAAAAGTGCAAGACTGGAAAGTTAGACTGGAAAGAGCCAAGGAGTTGCTTCGCTTGCACGAAAATGGCCAGTTACCGAATTTGGTTTTCTCCGATGAGAAGCCATTCCAAATTGAGCAGTTTGTGAACAAACAAAATATGCTTTAAATAGGCGGGGACTTTTGGACTTATAGCATACACTGCCACCAGCTACATATACATATACAAAATTACATCACGTAGACTCCCAGCTTCTTTCAGTTAGATCCCAGAAAGCCCAGGACTGGAGGCCCATCTGGGATCAATTCCCAATTATGGAAGTCCAAATCGTGGATATAGGCAGAAGGAATCTCATTAATCCACTCGTTGTAGGAATCACTAAAAAAATAGTAACTCCAAATTAGCTTATATAGGCGGAGTCACGCCCCAAAAAGCTAATATAGCCTAAGTCATCCTCTAGACTAATCTGAAGATTCCCTGAAAATTTCATCAAAGTCGGTCCAGCCATTTTGGAGTTCATACGTAATACACACACCCATTTATATATATATAGAGATCTGTTTTGTAGTTGCGTACCTTCTCGGATTGGAATGGTCGGAATTATTTATGGCGTATCGGACTTTACGGCAAAATAATAAAAATATAAGTTTTGATGATTTTAAGAGGTTTCAATTGAAAAATTATTATAATTTTCTGATGAAAACATTATGTTGAAAAAGTTGAAGGCTACTTAATTTAGGATCCTTTAAATCTTTCCTGCACCAATTATGATAAATGGTTCTCCAGTTATGCTAAAATATGTGGTTAAACCTCTATTTTCTTAGATAGTTATCTAAACAAGTCCCTTCTTAGTAATAGACCATACTTAATATATAGTTCATATATATGGGGGCTATATCTAAAGCTGAACTGATTTTCCACAAATTTTGCAGTGTTTATTCATGTAATAAGAAACCCCATTCTGCCGAATTTCGTACTGATCGGATATAAAATAGAGTTTCTACAGCTCTTTCATGTGAAATCGGTGTTAACATATAACGGGTTTTCCAATAGGGATAATATGATTTGGAAGTGACATTTCGGCCATTTGTAATATGTTATGATCTGTCATTTGTTTTTCATTGTATTCAGTAGTGTTTACAATTTCATCATGGAGAGATACACGCAAGAACAACGTTTACAAATTATTCAGTTTTATTATCAAAATAATCGTTCTAAAATTGCAACTTTTAGTGCGGTAAGTCCATTTTTTTAAAATCAAAAAAAAAAAACACTTTCCAGTCGACCAACGACCTTGATATTTTAGCTCTCCTTAAGAGCTATCTTTTTGCCATTGACCGATTCCCGATCTTATCGATAATAGATATTTGATTGTTTGCGATCCTTTTTATCCCCTCACTTTAGAGGAGTGGGTATATATCATTTGCTACGAGCCAAAAGCAGAAAATATCGAAGGAGTGACGTAAGACCTATGTACCTAAGAGTATGTATGTTCGTCGGAAACCCGTTTTGGGTCATTTTAAGTCATTTGAGCAATGTCTGTCCGTCCGTCTGTCTGCTGGCTGGTGCGCACGATAACTCTCGAAAGGAGTAACCGATTGACTTCAAGTTTGGTATGCGGTAATATTTTTCTCTATTTTCGGCTAAGTTCGAAGATGGGCCACATTGGTCCACACCTTCTAAGACCTCCCCCACAAAGGGTTAACATTTAGTGAAAAATTGATTCTTTAAAGGCCCAGTTAGGCAAACTTAACCGTAACGCCCCCGTAGCGTAACAAATCAGCTGATTCAATCAGCTGATTCAATCAGTGTAAACGATTAGCCGTCCGTTTACGAAACGTAAACGGACGGCTGAATCTTTTGAAATCAGAATTGGACGTCCCGTTTACGTACAATTTGACTACATGTTGTTTACAATTACAATTGTATGTTCACCGAGAAAAGTAAAGAAAATAATTTATTAATTATTTGTTGTTTAAAAGTGCAAATAAACATGAAAGACGAATATTTGATTTCATTGGAGCAGTCGCACGAGTATTTATACAATAAATATAATCCAGCATATAGGATATCGGAAAAAAAGCGAGAAGCTTGGAAGAAAATTGGTAAGGAGCTGGGCGTTACAGGTTAAAAATTAAATTTATAATCTGCTTTAGGATTCTTTTGACGACAGTACGAGACAATCATTGCGCCAATCTTCTTCATTGTGGGTTAATTTGACAGCAATATAAGCGTCTCTACAAACGTGGACTTATTTATAGATAGAGATTGGATTGGATTTGGCTGAGTCCCTCTTCAGTGGAAATATACATAAGTAAAGGGTTTTCCATTAAGGACATAAGAATATTATATATTAATAAAACAAAATATGTAAAACACAGAATATTTAAGATATAGAGTTCAAATTCCAGGTGTAGTGCAAATGTTACATTTTAAGAATGAAATTCAATTTCGGTCATATGACCACCACCAGCCCGTCAACAGCGATCTATTCTTTGGACACAATTTTCCACCACTCTTGGACACATTTCGACCGGAACGTTGGCAATTTCGTTTTGGATGTTGTCTCTGAGCTCGTCTAAAGTTGTTGACTTAGACCAAGGATATTCCTCAGGGGAAACGCCGCATCGTCAATAAAAAATGAGGAAAGACTTCAGAGGATGCTGACGATAATGGTTTACTAGGAGGTACAGGTACTGTACCTAAAATAACTGATTGGCCAAACGGAGAATACTGGAATATAGCTGTATTTAATTTAAATTAAGAAATGGAAATTGTATTAAAATAGATTATAAATAAATTGAAGTTTAATGGAAATACCCCCATCGTATAGGCTGCCATAACTTCCAACATTAACTGATATGAATGTATAGTTAGCATCGCAGATTCAGACACAATTTGGCATATCCCACATTCGTTGAAAATCATTTGCAAAAAATAAAAGCAGTACAAACACACTGCTGTGTAGTTTGTTCACTTCAATAAATCGGCGAAAGCAAGCGCCACAAAACTTCACTGCATTCTAAAATAATAATTCGAATTGTTGTTTTCCCCAGCTTGTAACTCCATGCAATCGATTGTATGGAACAACCGTGACCCAAATATCTACAATTTTAAAGAATAGAATGTTAATATTTCCCAACTTGGAATCATAGGACAAAGCAATATTTGACATATAGTGGTGTTATTGCTAGTCTCTCTGCCGGTCTAATCCGTTGCTTTGGCGTAGTTAACTCATATTTTATTAATGTTAATAGCAAATAAAAAACTGCCATAGGCATTCTAGTGACAGGCTTTCGCCCAGTCATTGTTTATAGGACGTCCACCCCATCTTCTTATCCGACTATATTTTCTTGATTACTTTTATTGTAAATTCTGCACAGATTTAAAAAACACAAATTCATAAATATTCTTTTTAACTTAATTTTTAATAAATCTAAACAAAAAGAAATCGCGGCTTTTTTTGTTTACTTATGTGTTGTTGTTTTCAGAACATATGACTCGTTTTTTCAACGTTGGCAACGTTACGGCAACGGTAAAGATAAATTACCGTTACGTATGCCTAACCCGGCCTTAATACCTTCTATACTACGTACTCGAATCTTCTGAAATTCTGATACCTCCCACATAAATGGGCATTTTTGTACCAAAAGTTGAGATCTTTTAATTTTAATATCAGTGCATATAAATACTTGAAATTTCGTACAGTGTAATACTTTTACAGTACCTAGAGTCTAGAGAAAAGTGGACGTTATTGGCAATTCCCTTTTTGGTATCTCCCACACAAATGCACCATTTTGCACCGAAAGTTAACAACTTATAACTTTAACACCCGGGATATAAATTCTTGAAATTTTGTACAGTGTAATGTTTTTGTAATACCTAGAGTCTTAAGAAAAGTGGGCGTTATTGGCACGCCCCTTTTATTACCTCCCACACAAATGGACCAGTTTGTACCAAATGTAAACAGCTTTGAACTTTTATACCAGTACATACTTTAAAGTTATTAAATGCAATTTAAATTGATAATAATTTAAATAAAACAAACAAATAAATAAACGTACTAATATTTTTTTGATTAGTCGGTTTACCCGACTGACCTTTCTTACTTTTTATACCCTACACCACACTGTGGTACAGGGTATTATAAGTTTGTTTCACGGCAGATGTTTGTAACACCTGAAAATAACACAGCTAGACCTACCTTAAAGTATACCGATCAACTCAGAATCACTAGATGAGTCGATTTAACGATGTCTGTCCGTCCGTCCGTCCGTCTGTCCATGTAAAGTTGTTCGTCGACTACAGGTCGAAATTTCGCTCCGATCGTTCTGAAATTTTGCAGTTTAGAGTATTTTGCAGCTGTTAAGATCGCTATTGAATTTGGTTGAAATCGGTTCAGATTTAGATATAGCTCCCATATATATCTTTCGTCCGATTTGGTCCTTTAGTCGTATAGAAGCTGTATTTTACATCCAATTGTTTTGAAATTTAGATTGGTAGAGTCTCTTGATCCATGAACCAACATTGCCGAATTTGAAGAAAATCGGTTCAGATTTAGATATAGCTCCCATATATATCTTTCGTCCGATTTGGCCCTTTAGTCCTATAGAAGCTGTATTTTACATCCGATCGTTTTGAAATTTAGAATGGTAGAGTTTCTTGATCCATGAACCAACATTGCCGAATTTGAAGAAAATCGGTTCAGATTTAGATATAGCTCCCATATATATCTTTCGTCCGATTTGGCCCTTTAGTCCTATAGAAGCTGTATTTTACATCCAATCGTTTTGAAATTTAGAATGGTAGAGTTTCTTGATCCATGAACCAACATTGCCGAATTTTAAGAAAATCGGTTAAGATTTAGCTATAGCTCCCATATATATGTTTCGTCCGATTTGGCCCTTTAGTCATATAGAAGCTGTATTTTACATCCGATCGTTTTGAAATTTAGAATGGTAGAGTTTCTTGATCCATGAACCAACAATGCCGAATTTGAAGAAAATCGGTTAAGATTTAGCTATAGCTCCCATATATATGTTTCGTCCGATTTTGCCCTTTAGTTCTATAGAAGCTGTATTTTACATCCAATCAATCGTTTTGAAATTTAGAATGGTAGAGTTTCGTGATCCATGAACCAACACTGCCGAGTTTGAATAAAATATGTTAAGATTTAGCTATAGCTCCCATATATATGTTTCGTCCGATTTGGCCCTTTAGTCTTATAAAAGCTGTATTTTACATCCAATCGTTTTGGAATTTATAGTGGTAGAGTTTCTTGATTCATGAACCAACATTGCCGAATTTGAAGAAAATCGGTAAAGATTTAGCTATAGCTCCCATATATATGTTTCATCCGATTTGGCTCTTTAGATCCAATCGTTTTTATACCCTACACCACACTGTGGTACAGGGTATTATTTAGGTATAAAATGTCTCAAAAGTAAATTTATGTAAACAATTTATACATGAATTAAAAAATTTATATATCAGAGTTATTCAATATTACGAGAGTGGTGTAGGGTATTATATAGTCGGCACCGCCCGACTTTAGCCTTTCCTTACTGGTTTTTACTTGAAACGGTTCTTATAAATATTATGGATCCCAAAATTTAGGCATAGCTATTACGTCACAAAAAAGTGTCATTATAGTTGTTGTTTATAAATTTCTCCCGATTCTGCATCTTAACATAATAGTACTCATTTTTCATATTATGCCATTGAATCCGATCAATGGAGGATGGTATACTACCAGATAAAGATCTTTATATTATTTTTTCTAAAATTAATATAATCTTATTATAAAATGAAGTGGAAAGATTTTTTTTATTTTATCATTTTAGGACAAAAATCGTCAAATCGTCTTTTGCAGTTTTAACCTTTAAAACCATAAATCGTCATTTCTGGCAACATAAATAAAAATGTCGCATGCAGCTTGACTCCAATTTTCTTAAATTTTTTAATTTAATTTTCCTCAAGTCTTGAAATCTATGGCTGTGTCTGGAATATCAGTATGCCAAAGGAATTTCAAGATTTTCGTATATGCTTAAATTGTACCATATATCGTATGTGTACGTTCCATAGATGACTAACGAACGAACTAAGATACTCAGTGGTTTGAGAGGATAGGTACATGGATGAGTGGACAATATGGCAAGGCGTGCAAGGCATTTTCTGGGAACAAATAACTCCAGACCAGTACGAATCCTTTCAATTTCGTTCTCCTTGTCTTTGAGAGGTTTCGTTCATTCCACACAGATTCTCCGACACAAATGCTTTTTGTATGCCTAGAAATGTGTTTAAATGTATGCATGAGTATGCGTAGGTGTGAGAGTGTTGGTGTTTTTGAGAATAACGCTTTGTTTGTTTGAAACTCTGTGCGTGTATGTGAAAGTTGCCCGACTTTGAAATTGATTTTGTAAAATCTCTTTTTTTTTTCTTTATTTTTGCTCAACTAAAGTAAGGACATAAAAAGTATTCATAGCTAAGAATGTCTATATTCCCAGCAAGATGTATCATTATCCTTAATACGAGGAAACCTTAAACTAACATTTGTATGTGTTTTCTTTTGTATGAGAAAAGAAAAATATTTGACTTTGTTGCCAAATACTCATGGAAATCCTTAAGAATGTTTACTGAATTATACTTTTCACCAGAGGTGGGTTTTGTCTACACATATTGAACAGATATACATGTACATATGTACGGGTGTAGGTTTAAGTGTCTGTGAATTGTGGTTTCGTACTAGAATATAGTGTCATATATGGATGGGCTACTGACTACATGTGTACGGTGCATGGTTGTTGAATGGTGACAATCACACCAACAAAATTGTGTAAAAATATCAAATTTGATAAATTTACTAATACCGGAAATTTGTTAAAAAATTTATGGGTAAATAACTCTAAAAAACAAATAATTTATATAGAAGCTATAAATTTAATTTTTTCAGTCTCACACGCAAAGAAAAAATTCGTTACTCCCAAACGAAAAATTAGACATTCGAAATTCGTTTGCGGTCTATGTTTGTCGCAAACGATTCTTGTTTATCCCAAACCCCAAAGAAACGTTTATAGAGAATGGTTAGTGTACTTATCATATTTATATTTATTACAAACCCTCTGAAACGTTTGCTGCAAACGGTTATTGCGTTTTTGACAAGCTTTACCTGTTTATCTCAAACCCTGTGAAACGTTTGTTGCAAACGGTTATTGCGTTTGTCACAAGTAATGTCTGTTTGTCCCAAAACGTTTGAGGTCAACGGTTATTGTGTTTGTCACAAGCAATACCTGTTTACCACTAATTATAAAAACGCTTGTCGCAAATTAATAATTTGTTTGAATTATGATATTTTTTATATGTTTTATAATCAAAAATTTCACAATTTTTGGTAAAATGTATCCGGGGGCTGTAAATGAGAACAAGTTACACTCTTTGTTCTCTAAACTCTCTTTAAGATGTTCAATCATGTTTAAATACAATATGTTCCCGTAAACGTTTCCTGTTTACTGGAAATATTTCAACAGTTACCGGAAAAGTAGATCGTTGAGACAAACGAACAAAGTTTGCGATAAAGGACCTCCAAATGTTTTTTTCTTTACTTGCATGTGAGCTGCAGAAGTATCTGTATAAATTTCATCATTTACATCATAATCGTATTATAGCCGATGGACCGACGCGGCTAAATAGTCTTAGAATTTAGATCAATATTTCGAGGTGTTACAAACGTATTAACATCCATCCTATGGGGGGCATACAAATTATCCCTGTCATATTTCAAACCCCACACGCTGTCTCAAGGATTTTTTTAACTACATATATGCGTGTGCGTTTTCCTTTGCGGAAATTTGTAATCAATCAATAACAAAAGAAACCAAATCAACAAAAGAATCATCAATAACATTCATTCTTTCCGAGAGTAGTTATACATCCGAATACACCCGTTCGCCTTTCGAACGCAGGAACTTTTGTGTGATACAATGAAATACCAAACATTTTTTCGGTCTATGATTTTCAATTTGAATGGGTCTCATGGGGGAGGGGTGAATGGGAAGGTATCAAAAAGTGCTGGATATTTTTTTTGTACCACAAAATAACCTTGAACTGGAGCAAAATAAATGATTTCTTTGTAAACCAAAAATCGAATTAAATACTTTTTTCTGGGCTAAAATGGATGAATGAATGGATGGATGGATCCCATGATAATTTGTATTCTTTAGGCAAAATGTTTCTCTTTTTGGTCATTGTCATTGGGGTTGGTGTTGTTGTTATTGGATTTGATGTTGTTTTTGTTGCCTTCGTAGTTGGCATAGTAAAATTTTATTAAAACTACTAAGAGTATTGGCTTTAGTTATTTTGGGTTTCTCTTTTTTTGGGTAAATAAATTAATGAAATTTTTATTTTAATTTGATTATTTGGGTGATACTCGTTTAGAATTGTGTTTTTTTATTTAAAGCTGAGAATCTCAACGATGTAACCTGAGTTTATTCTTGAGTAACATAGAGAACATGCTTCAAAACATTAATAATTGTGTTACGTTGTTTGT
Organism: Eudasyphora cyanicolor; assembly: GCA_963930755.1. Classification (NCBI taxonomy): domain Eukaryota; kingdom Metazoa; phylum Arthropoda; class Insecta; order Diptera; family Muscidae; genus Eudasyphora; species Eudasyphora cyanicolor. The sequence continues at coordinate 242,083,257 of OZ005737.1, read as the reverse complement.
GGGAGATGTCAACATTGATTTGCTTGCTGAAAATAGAAGCAATCAATTATTAAATAATATTTTTAGCGAATTCAATATGCATTATTGCCATAAACATGTTACAAGGCCGCAGAGTAAAACATGTATTGATTGGGTTTATTGTAATAAATCTACAAATGTGAATGTACACAGCATTGAGAACAAGCTATCGGATCACAATATTCTGAGCTGTTGTGTTTATACGCAGTTCATATCAAATACTTGTAATATTCAAGTGAAACAGAAGCTTGATTATGGAAAGTTTTCCCAAATATTAAGTAATACCCTATCATCAATAGATAATATTACTGACTCTTCTGAATTATGTGAAAGTCTTATTAATCTCATGTCCGCAGCAGGTACTCAAAGTACTACTACAAGTTCAAAATCAATTGATATTCGTTTAAAGATGACACCATGGATGACAGAAAAATTACTGGCCTTGATATCTTATAAAAATAAGCTTTTAAAGTTGAGAAGGAAAAATAAAAACAGTTATTACACGTCGCATTTAAAACGGATAAGCAAAATCATTAAAATTTGCAATAAGAAACTGATGGATGCATATTACATAGATAATTTAAAAACTTTTGGAGGTGATAGCAAAAAAACTTGGCAATTTCTAAATAAAGAATTGGGGCGTCACAAAAAAGCATTTAATGAAATTTGCGATGAGAATGGTACTTGCGTTATGGAGGATAGTGAAAAAGTTTCAGTTTTTAACAATTACTTCGTCGACTCCGTAAATAAACTCAAATTTAATATCCCACGTAATACTGATGATGACATAAATATGTTCAGAACTTTGACGCCAGAACGGAGCTGCTTTAATATTCGGGAAGTTAATACAACTGAAGTTAAGCAGATAATAGAAACATTGAATGTTAAAAAAAGTCTCGGCTGTGATAATATTACCCCTAAAATGTTACTTGTTGCGGAATCTCAAGTTGCTGGTATTCTGGGTAACATTTTTAATAAAATGATTTATAGTGGAACATACCCAAATTGTTTAAAAATTCATAAGGTATTGCCAATACCTAAGACACCTAGTTCTAGACTTGTAACTGATTTTAGACCAATATCTGTTCTGCCAACAATTGATAAAGTTTTTGAAAAACTAATTTTCAATCAACTATCAAATTATATTCATGAAAACAAGATCCTGTATGAATGTCAGTTTGGTTTTAAAAAAGGAGCAGGTACTGAGGAGGCTTTGGTTAATGTAGTCGAATATATTTGTGGAGGAATTGATGATGGATGCAAGGGAGTGGCTGGATTATTTTTTGACTTTTCTAAGGCCTTTGATCTAGTTCAACATGAGATCTTAGTAAGAAAGTTAAGAGTAATTGGATTTTCAAGCATGGCTCAAGCATTATTTAAGGATTACCTTCATAATAGAATGCAATACGTTCAAGTTGGACAATCGAAAAGTAATATGTTGCCAGTTAGCCATGGGGTTCCTCAAGGCAGTGTTTTGGGCCCGTTGCTGTTCAAAATGTATATAAACGACTTGAAAAATATTAAATACTATGGCAAATTGATTTTATTTGCTGACGATATCTGTTTTTTGTATAAGTACAATCATGAGAAAGTTCTTAAAACGCAAATGGAATACGATGCTGCAATATTAACGGAATATGCACGATTAAACAAATTAGTACTGAATTGTGGGAAGACTAGGTTTATAAGGTTCAAGCCCTACCATAATACAAATGATGGTGAAATGATAGTAAATATAAGTGGCACGTCAATTCCTGAATCAGAGAGCGTAAAATATTTGGGTATACGATTGAGCCGTAATTTGTTATGGGACCTTCATATTTCGGATGTCAAAGCTAAGATTTCATCTGCTATAGGAATTCTTTATAAATTTAAAAACAAATTTAGCACTGACATAAAAATGATGATATACCAATCTCTCGTGCATTCTCATTTGACATACCTGCCCATCATATATGGATGTAGAAGAAACAACTCTCTTAGTTCTTTGCAATCAGCACAAAACAAGGCTTTAAAAATTGTATATAACTTACCTATGCGTTACCACTCACTTGATATATATAAATACAAAGCAACCCATGTTTTACCAGTTCTGGGTCTATATGAACAACAAATTTTGACGTATATGTTTAAGACTATACGAGGATATGGTTCTGAAACGATGCTATTTAATCGGAATATCACAAGAACGGGAAGAAATACAAGGCAAGCTGATAACATTGAAGTTTTAAGATGCCGATTAGAATTAACCAAACAGCGTATTGGCTATGCTGGGCCAATAGAATTTAACAAATTACCTTCTTATTTAAAAAATATTACTATTATTTCAACTTTCAAGCACGAACTAAAACACTATCTTTTGCAAAATATAGAAACACTTCTAATATGACAATTTTTTTTTTTTCTTAATATTGTTACCTCATTATAATAAGTTATTCATGAAATATAAATATGATATTTATTAAGCATTATAATATAGTTGCCAATTAGCCTCTAAAAAGCCTACCAGGCGCTGAGGCGTTATATTCAAAATTGTATAAACGATATTGCAAATAAATATAAATAAAAAAAAAAAAAAAAAAAAAAAAAGTGTTGATGTGGTAAAATGACACCTGAAATGAGAGGAAAGGGAATGCATTTGCATTCGAATAAGTGTAACGATTCTATGGACTCGCGTATTCTTTATGGGGATTTAAAATATAATTTCTGATGCACTTTTAAAAGTGGGGCGTGAAAATATTCAGATCAACAGTGGAATTGATTGCAAAAATATGTAAAAAAGTTCAGGCGGGTTAACCGGCTTATGAATCCCCTCACCTTGAGTCCCAAAAATATGCGTAAATTGATTTATTTTTTGTTTTAGTTAAATCATTATCAATTTAAATTGCATTTAATAATTTTTAAAGAATGTACTGGTATTGAAGATAAAAGCTGTTTACTTTTGGTACAAAATGGTCCATTTGTATCGGAGGTACTAAAAGGGGCGTGCCAATAACGCCCATTTTCCTCCGGACTCTAGGCACTATAATAGAATTTCACTGTACAAAATTTCAAGTATTTGTATGCACTGGTATTAAAGTTATAAGCTGGTTGCTTTTGGTACAAAATGATCAATTTGTGTGGGAGGTAACAAAAGGGGTGTGCAATAACGCCCACTCTAGGTACTATAAAAGCATTACACTGTACAACATTTGTATGAACTGATATTAAAGCCATAAACAGTTTGCTTCTGTGCAAAATGGTCCATTTGTGTGGGAGGTACCAAAAAGAAAGTGGCCACTTCTCCCATTTTTCTTAACGTGTTAGCGACTAACAAATTAATACTATGTGTGCGATGTGAAGGTATTTAAGAATAAATATTTACTAAAAGTTAACACTTTGTGGGGGACCAACATGGCCCATCTTCGAACCGGAGATAGACAAAATATTACCGGATACCAAATTTGAAGTCAACCGATTACTCCTTTCGAGAGTTATCGTGCGCACCAGCCGGCAGACAGGCGGACGGAAATTTCTCATTCGACTTAAAGTGACCCAAAACGAATATTTTCCGAACATAATTAGGGTCTTAGATCACTCCTTCGATGTTTTACACTTTTGGCCCGTAGCAAATGATATATACCCTTGTAAAAAATGTATAGTATATTTTTATACCCTACACCACACTGTGGTACAGGGTATTATAACTTTGTGCATTTGTTTGTAACACCCAAAAGGAGAAGAAATAGACCCATCGTTTATTATACCGATCGACTTAGAATCACTTTCTTAGTTGATTTAGCTATGTCTGTCTGTCTGTCTGTCCGTCTGTCTGTGCATGTATTCTTGTAATCAAAGTACAGTTCGCAATTATGCTCCGATATCGACGAAACTTTACACATATCTTTTTTTTTGGCCCAAGGACGATCCCTAATTTGGTTAAAATCGGTTCAGATTTAGATATATCCCCCATATATATGTTAGCCCCGATTTGACATGTAAGCGATGTAAAAATGTTATTTTATATCCGATCAGTATGAAATTCAGCAGAAAGAGGTTTCTTATTATATGAATGAACACTGTTAATTTTTGAAGAAATCGGTTCAGATTTAGATATAGCCCCCATATACACGTTACCCCCGATTTGACATGTGAGCGCTGTAAACATGTTATTTATTTTTTTTTATTTATTTATATGAATTACAATACAAAGTAAATTTATATTCTAATGTTAAGGTCCAGGGAAAGGCCGGGTTACAAAGACCATATGGCTAAATTTTTGCAGCGACAGACCAGAGCCTCTGGTGGGAATCGAACCCACGACCCCCAAACTCATAGGCGAGTACGCTACCAACTCGCCTACTGGGGCGCTCAAAAACATGTTATTTTATATCCGATCAGTGTGAAATTCTGCAAAAAGAAGTTTCTTTCTACATGAAAAAATACTGCCAAATTTGGAGAAAATCGGTTCTGATTTAGATATAGCCCCCATATATGTATATGTTACCCCGGTTTGACATGTAAGCGCTGTAGAGACTGTATTTTATATCGGATTTGTACGAAATTCGACAGAAAGAGGTCTTTTTACATGAATGAGTATTCAGGGAAAATCGGTTCAGATTTATATATTACCTTCATATATATATTCCTCCTGATTTGGTATCAAAGCGCTATAGAAGTTGTACTTTACTTCCGACCATTAAAATTTTCCAGAAAGATGTTTCTCAATTTAGGAACGAATATTGCTTAATTTAGCGATTATCGGTTCAGAATTAGATAATATGTTCCTACCCATTTACCAATTATTCCAAATTATTACCGGAATGACCCTTATCGCATTGTTAGGGAGGTGTAGGTTATTATATAGTCGGCCTCGCCCGACTTTCTGCCTTTCCTTACTGGTTTATTTTAAATTCCGATTTTCTTGAACTTTCCTTTAGTATTTGTACTACATTTGATGTATAATCTCGGTAAAGTTGAGATATCCCTTAAATTAAAGGAAATTATGGAAATTATACAAATGTTGAAAATATCACTTTAACATAGAAACATAAGTTTAGTAAATGTCGTTAAAGCAGTTAAAAAAATTTGATTTTTTTCTTTAAAAAATTTGAATTTTTTCCCAAAAATAAGTTGTTGTTCGCATGAAAAAAAAAAACACAAAATGGGTTCCCTACAAAGTGACAAAAGTTATTGATATATTGACACCTTAATAACTTCAATAGACAAGAACTTCGTTAAAGTGCAGATGGTTGATAAAATGTGGAGGTAATGTCAAATATGGTGCTCTAATATCGGATATAATATTTGGTTGAAAAATCTTCAAAACTTTGGGTGTTATCAGATAATCAATATTTCACTAAATTTTGAAACTTCGAGCGCACAAACCAGACAGACAGACGGACATTGCTAAAATGGCCCAAAACAGATATTCGTCAAATATATTCTTGAGATCTCTTAGGTCACTCCATCGATGTGTTACAATTTTGGCCCGCAGCATCTGATACCCTTGTTCACAATAATGGGGGTATATAAACCGGATCATGTTGAAATTCTCTAATTTCTACCAAAAGGGCTATAACTTCTACATGTAGTATGCATAGACATTGTTTTCTTAGGATGTTTAGTTAGGATGCTAGCTTTAAAAAATTGGAACAAAACATTTTTTTAAATTTTTTATGTTTTTTTCTTGGTGCTGCAAAAAAAGCAATTTTTGTGATTGTTTTAACGACAATTACTAAACTTCTGTTTCCACGTGAAAGTGTCATTTGAACTTTTGTAGTTCTCAGAATTTCTTTTAATTTAACGTGTATCCCGGCGAGAATATACTTCAAAAAAAACTACCCAGCAAAATCTTGGTAAGTACCAGTCATTATTCCCTGCATTACCATCTCGTTTTTCGCTGCATTACTTTCGGCTTATTAATAATGACTTACCAATAACAACAGAAATAAGTGATTTTTTGCTATCAAAATCATGTTGGCAATTTTTGATATAATGCAATTTTGGCTATATGTATAATTGAACAACAATTCAGACTCCATCAAGTTTATTTTTTCCAAAAGGGAAAAGAACTTCAATTATATTTTTCTTATGTGGTTTGTCTTGCACGTCCATATTTATATCTACATACTATGTATGGGAATCCACGGAGAAAAACTTGAGAAAATTAAAAATTTTTGTAGTTTGCATTTTACATAAATGTATATTTTTGCCAATAAACCGATAAAATTTGCAGATAAATCCCTAACACATAATGGATACAATTACTTACCATATTCTATTTTTTAGTTAGTTGCATGCTGATCTTATTTGTACAGAAATATATTTTATTAGATTTTTTTTACTTCCCAAAATCTTTCTCCGTGTATGAATATGAATATTTGATTTAAAGTCAAAACCTCAATGTCATTTCTGATAATGACACATAGTAGAAGATGAGTGAGTGAAAGAATGAAAGGAAATGAAGAAAGCAAAAAAAAAAAACAAAATTTCTCATCATTTATTCTGAGAGAGGGTGGCGGTTTTCTTTTAAATTACAAATCTTTTGCAGAAATAAACTATAAAAATATTCACCCACACTGTAGTACGTGTATGTCATCCATCCAGAGGTGGGAAAATACGGAACTGGGGGAGGAGAGAGCAGTGGAACAAACGACAAACATATCAAATTTAGATTTATGTGTTTAATGTCAAAATAAATGGATTTTACATGTCGCCACAAAAATGCACAAAAATCATAGCAAAAAAAAAATCGCATAAAGTTATACACACAACCAACCACATACTCGTAGTAGTAGCAGTGTGGATTATTTATATACATACATCTATGTATATGAGAAGCTAAAAGACGAGGGGCGAGAACCAGTATTTGAGGAACTTCCTGGATAATTCTTTAATCAATAAGGTTTGGTCCGTGCTGTTGTCAGAATTGTTCACACATATTTACGTTTGTATAATACGGACACCAATGCGTATACTTATTGTGATAATTAACATGAATGTTATTCATACGCAGTACAAACTCCAAAACTGTGAACTTTGAGGAATACTGGGTTTTATAAAATAAATTATATATTTATATCGGTAAAAGTTATCAATATGGGAATTTTTGCAAATTATTATTAATTACACAGGTCTACAAAAATAAATAATTGTTTGATGCCTTGAGTTTTGCAGCTGATTTTATTTGTACTTTTAACGCGGATTTCACAACTGAATACCATTTTTCCCGAGCAGCTCTAGTTTTTGAGTTACAGAAATATGCAATTTACCCTACTATGTATACCACACTGTGGTACAAGGTATTATAAGTTTGTTTCATGGCAGATGTTTGTAACACCTGAAAATAACACAACTAGACCCACCTTAAAGTATACCGATCGACTCAGAATCACTAGCTGAGTCGATTTAGGCATGTCTGTCCGTCCGTCTGTCCATGTAAAGTTGTTAGTCGACTACAGGTCGCAATTTCACTCCGATCGTTCTGAAATTTTGCAGTTTAGAGTATTTCGCAGCTGTTAAGATCGCTATTGAATTTGGTTGAAATCGGTTAAGATTTAGCTATAGCTTCCATATATATGTTTCGTCCGATTTGGCCCTTTAGTCCTATAGAAGCTGTATTTTACATCCAATCGTCTTGAAATTTAGAATGATAGAGTTTCTTGATCTATGAACCAACATTGCCGAATTTGAAGAAAATCGGTTAAGATTTAGCTATAGCTCCCATATATATGTTTCGTCCGATTTGGCCCTTTAGTTCTATAGAAGTTATATTTTACATCCAATCGTTTTGAAATTTAGAATGGTAGAGTTTCTTGATACATGAACCAACTTTGCCGAATTTGAAGAAAATCGGTAAAGATTTAGCTATAGCTCCCATATATATATTTCATCCGATTTGGCTCTTTAGATCCAATCGTTTTTATACCCTACACCACACTGTGGTACAGGGTATTATTTAAGTATAAAATGTCCCAAAAGTAAATTTATGTCAACAATTTATACATGAATTACAAAATTTATATATCAGAGTTATTCAATATTACGAGAGTGGTGTAGGGTATTATATAGTCGGCCCCGCCCGACTTTAGCCTTTCCTTACTGGTTTTCTACTTATTTAAAAAAAAAAAAATTTATAATTAATTACTTAAATTTTTTTTTTTGTATTTTATGCCAATTTGTCCTCTACAATATAAACAAGTTCCACGGTGGCCTTGTTTTTCTTTCTCGAGAAATAATTAATTTTTTATGTCAGGTTTGTCTCAGTACTTTCTAAAATGCTAAATAGGCTGGATTGAAACTCAAAAAATTACCATTAATCATTTTGTGTAGCTCACAAAAGTTGTGTCATGACGCCAACAGTTCTGTACCAAAAGGAAATAAATCTTAAAAATTTCCTTAAGGTCTCGAAGGGACGATCATTGCAAAAAGTATAACAATTTTACGTTTTTCATAGCTTTTTTAAAAGTCTTGCTTAAAGTTGAAGTTGGATGTTGTAATTGATGCTAATGCTGCATTCGGCATTAGAGTACATTGTAACTATATTTTAGGGTAATATGACATGACCTTCTACCTTTTAAACATTTTAAAGTAAGTAAGAAAAACATGCTATTATTTATATATATAACATTTTTTGGAGGATATACGAGGTATGTTCAAAAAATATCGGAAATTTTTAATTTCCGCGGGCTACGTGTATTTGATTTTTTATATTTTTGTAGCGTTATGTTGGTACTCATGTCCCTTACTTATGCTAACAAGGTCGGCCATTTTGAATGTTTAGTTAATTTTTTACAGCTGTTGTGCTTGGATGTGTTTTAACTTGTCTTCGATTTTTATCTATTTCAGAAAATGGATCAAAGAATCTGCATCAAATATTTTGTGAAAAACAAAATAAAGTGCGCTGACGCATTCCGAATGTTGACTGAGGCATATGGTGAAGCTACCTTGGACCAAAGCAACGTTTACCGTTGGTACACAATGTTCTTAGTGGGCCGAGAAAATGCGAAACACGAACAGCGGGCCGGACGCCCGAGCACGTCAACAACAGACGAAAACATTGATAAAGTGAATAAAATAATATTGGCCAATCGACGAATTACCATTAGAGAAGTTGCTGAGGATCTAAACATATCGATTGGCTCGTGCCATTTGATTTTAACCAATGATTTGGGCATGAGTCGGGTCGCCGCTAAATTCGTGCCAAAATTGCTCAATTTGGACCAAAAACAGCATCGCGTTAACATTGCTCAGGAGATGTTGAACTCGGTCGGTGACGACCCAAATTTGCTCCAGAGGGTCGTAACTGGTGACGAATCATGGGTTTATGGTTACGACGTGGAAACTAAAGCTCAATCATCCCAATGGAAGCTCCCGCATGAACCAAGACCGAAAAAAGCCCGACAAGTTCGGTCGAAAGTAAAGGTTTTGCTCACAGTTTTCTTTGATTGCAGGGGCGTGGTGTATTATGAGTTCTTGCCACAGGGTAGTACGGTCAATAATGAATATTACCTGCATATGCGCCAATTGCGCGAAGCAATCCGCCAAAAACCCCCGGATTTGTGGAAGAACAAAAACTAGCTTTTGCAACATGATAACGCCCCTGCACACACATCGTTGCTTGTGCGCGAATATTTGGGCAAAAACAACACAGTAATGGTGTCGCAGCCACCGTATTCCCTTGACCTAGCCCCCTGTGACTATTTTTTGTTCCCAAAACTGAAAAGGCCCATGAAAGGACGACGCTACGCCACGATTGAGGATATAAAGACGGCATCGAAGGAGGAGCTGAACAAGATCACAAAAAATGATTATTTGAAGTCCTTCGAGGATTGGAAAAAACTTTTGGTAGAAGTGTATTATAACCGAGGGGAATTACTTTGAAGGGGAAAAAGTAGATATTCATGAATAAATAAATACTTTTTGAAAAAATACAAAATTCGCTACCAGCCAAAAGTCTAGCACATCAAAGGAGTGACTTAAGAACCTAAGTATGCTCGGCGGAAATCCGTTTTGGATCATTTTAAGTAATTTGAGCAATGTCCGTCCGCCCATCAGTCAGTCTGTCTGTGTGTCTGTCTGCTGGCTGGTGCGAACGACAATTCTCGACAGGAGTAACCGATTGACTTCACATTTGGTATGCTATCACTGTATAGAATCACGTTGGTCTTAAGCCGAGAGAGTATCTCAGTTCAAATCATAAAATTTATAAAGAAGCTTTTCGCAATGATTTGTTACAAAGAGTATACGAGTATATTTTTATTTGACGACCATTTTCCACCTGAATTGACCCTCGTTTCGTATAACAAAAATTCATATATATGAATATACACATCCTCTTGTATGTAGGTTCACATTCAAATACATTTGCACTTAAATATAAATTTATGTAACACCAAACACGAAGCAATGGCAACAGCAACAAAAATAATAGCTGAAACAACATTTAAATGTCAGTTTTATACTGACATCGAACACAAATAAACGAGCACCAAACAACAATTTTTACCTTCACATGTGCCCATCATCATCATCAACAACAATACACAGCTACAAAATTGTGAATGTATGAGTGTAGTGGTAGGATGGTACTTATACATACATGTATTGTCACACACTCAAATGGTCATGTAATGCGTTCGCATACAAAGTTATTCAATATGAAAAATTCATATAATTGCCTTTCTTTCTGAAATTGGATATTTCACAAATTTACCCACATTTCCTGCAAGTAGCCGAATAAATGGCCAAGAAAGCAAATATGAATTTGGTTCTTCGTTTAAATGGAGTATTATTTTTAAAAATCATGAGTAGCGGTTCGATTTGCCATTAATGTGTAATTAGGAAAAACTTGGAATATTTATTTTCATCAGTTAATTGTTGTATTTGCTTTTATAAGCTAAGATTAAAGTAATGGGAGTATATAAGTATAAATTTCTACCAGTGTCTCTAAATAATATATTCCAAAATGGTCTGAATTTGGATACAAAAGCTAATTGTCAAAATATCTTTTCGAAATGGTCAGCACAAACATTTACTAATTAGCAACAGATTTTCACCTATGAACAAAGACACCAGATATCATTAGTATAAAAACGAATATATGTTTTGCCAATTGAAGCATAACCGCTAATAACGTTGTTATTCTTTAAAACGTTCTCCCACATTGGTCCACTACGAAATCAGCTGAATTTATGCACGTTATCGTTATCAAAACATAATAATAAAGTGAGAGTCCGTGGAAGAAAGTTGTAATTGTTAGTCCACTGAATATAAAATAACCTAAGCGGAATAACGTTCTATGTAGCAACGAGTTTTTTGATATACAAAGTTATCCACTGCTTACTTAAATAATTTTTAGTGTTTTGAACAAATAAAAATATTATTACAAGAAGAATGGAGTCTGGCAACTCCGTAACTGTCAAGACGTCTTTTTAACACCGGTGCGATCGATCCGTGGAAAATCTAGTTTTTTTCCGAATAAACACACATTCTTTTGTTACGAGCTTTATTTAAGCTAATAAAGCAAAAAATTCTCCACAAGTGGAAAGTGAAATATGCCGGGTAAATCAAGAAAGAGCATAAATAAAAACAAATTAATATGCACTCATTGCTAAATGCAAATACTTGAAAGTGACGACTCGATGCAGTGCGATGTTTGTGAGAAAACTCTCCACTCTCAGTGTACGAAACTCAACAAAAAAGAAATAGATACACTTGTCAAAGACCTCTCTCTCTCGAGTATAAGTGTTTTTTGTGCGCGCCAAATGAAGTTTCGGTGGCTGGCGAATTGAGTGAAATTAAAACTTAACTAACTCAACTCAGTGAGATTAAAGAAACAATTCAATTCATGTCATCTCAATATGATGAGATTTTAAAAGGCGTTGTTCAAAACACGAGAAGAAGTAAATAATTTAAAAACATCTGTAAAGTTTTTAAATGATATGCGTGTTCAAAACGACTGTGTAATAAACGGAGTAAAAAGAGAAGAGAATGTTAAAGCGACAGACGTTGTTGTGGATATGGCAAAAAAAGTTGGTGTTAATATCTTTGAGAATGAAGTAGAAGAAGCATTTTTCGTAAACAAAAAGAAACAATAAGACAGTAATGCATCTGTTATTGTGAAATTTGCGAATAAAAAAGCCAAGTAAATAGGTAGAAACATATATATCGAGATCTTATATTCAAAACCCTCTATCTTTAATTTTTGCAATAATGAGATTTTTATGTTAAAATATTCGGTAAAATAAGGCGCATCTATGGTACTAATTTGGAATTAAAAAAAAAAACAAAAATTGAGATTTTATGGTCATTTTTGTAATTTCTCTATCTTACACACTTATTTTTTCTGAATGCAATACCCTCTATCTCTTCACATAAATTGGGACTATTTTTTTTTCGTTTTTCTTTTTTTTTTCTAAAAGATGGTTCTTTGGTGAAAACTGTATGCTAAACACGAATTTGGTTAAATTTTTTTAGTCGAAGCTTTAGTTTTCAAATTATGACTATTTTTATATCAAAACTGTGATTCCACAAGAATACAATTTTTTCTATGACAATTTGAAAATGGATTCAAAAATGAACCCCAAAAAATAGATAATACTTAAATAAAAAATTAATCATTAATTCATTGTTATTATTATTTATTATTTTTATTATAATATGTATAATTATTTATTTATTTATTTATATGAATTACAATACAAAGTAAATTTATATTCTAATGTTAAGGTCCAGGGAAAGGCCGGGTTACAAAGACCATATGGCTAAATGTTTGCAGCGACAGACCAGAGTCTCTGGTGGGAAGCGAACCCACGACCCCCAAACTCATAGGCGAGTACGCTACCAACTCGCCTACTGGGGCGCTCATGTATAATTATATATTAAAACAAGTAAAAAAGTTTCAGTCGGGTAAACCGACTAAGGTATACCCTCACTTTGTGAGTAATGTAATATGGAATATTAAACGAATTATTCTGTCAATTTGTATGGGAGGTACCAGAAAGTTTTTAACAAATACACATATTTTTCGCGGAATAGTAGATTCTTTAAATACATTACACTGCACCGAATTATAAACGTTTTTTGCACTGGTATATTAACGTTATGAAATATTTAATTTTGGTATGATTTGGCCATTTTGTGTGGGAGGTAGTACAAAAAGGGGCGTGGTTATAACGGCCATTTTTTACAGGGCTATAGGGACTTCAAAAGCGTTACACTGTGCAAAATGTTGTTGCATTTTCGTGCATTGGTACTCATGCTGTGAGCTCTTAACTTTTTGTGCAAAATGGTACCTTTGTGTGGGAGGTACAAAAAGGGGCGTGGAAATAGCGTCCATTTTTCACAGTGCAAAAGACACTATAAAAGCATTACACTGTAAAAAATTTCAAGTATTTTTATACACTGGTATTAATGTTATAAGCTGTTATCTTTTGGTGCAAAATAGTACCTTTGTGTAAGAGGTACCAAAAGGGGCGTGAACATGACACCAATTTTTCACTGGACTGTAGGCACTATGAAAGCATTACACTGTACAAAATTTCAAGTATTTTTATGCACTGGTATTAATGTTATATGCTGTTAACTTTTGGTGCAAAATGGTGCATTTGTGTGGGAGGTACCAAAAGGGGCGTAGGAACATGGCCCATTTTTCTCGAGTTGATAGCGACTAATAAACTAATGCTATGTGTAGAATTTCAGAAGATTCGAATAAGTAGTATAGCAGTTATTTAAGATTCAATATTTCACAACATTTTAACACTTTGTGGGGGAGGTACTAGAAGGAGTGGACCAATGTGGCCCATCTTCGAACTTAGCCGGAGATAGAAAAAAATATTACCACGTACCAAATTTGAAGTTAATCGGTTACTCCTTTCGAGAGTTATCGTGCGCACCAGCCAGCAGACACACAGACAGACAGACAGACAGATAGACAGACAGACAGACAGACGGACGGACATTGCTCATTCGTCTTAAAATGACCCAAAACGAATATCCGCCGAACGTACTTAGGGTCTTAGATCACTCCTTCGATGTGTTACACTTTTTTTCGTAGCAAATGATATATACCCTCGTCACACTAAAGTGAGGGTATAAAAATTTGTGGAATTCATAAATAAATTTTTTTTACTATGCAAAACCCTCTATCTTTTTTTTATACATGAAGAATTTTTGAATAGCAATAGCCTCTATGTTCCATAAAATGGCTCGTGGTGCATATATAAAAAAAATATTATTTAGTAGTTCACGTAGTTAGGTGTAATAAACATTTGTAGAACAAACAATTTTAATTTTATTTAAAATTAGGGATATAAACGGTTTTTTGGCTCTACTGAACAATTGTGTTTTTTAAGATAGAGGATATTGAATATAAACTGTCGATATGTTGCTATATCTAAATGTGAACCGACTATCGCTAAATTAAGAAATATTCATTCATAAATTAACATCTTTCTGCCAAATTTTGTAATGATCGGAAGTAGAGTACAACTTCTATAGCGATTTGATACTAAATCAGGAGGAACATATATATGGAGGTTATATCTAAATCTGAACCAATATTCCCTGAATGCTCATTCATGTAATATGAAACCTCTTTCTGTCGAAGCAATACAGCCAAATTTGGGGAAATTCGGTTCAGATTTAAACATAGTCCCAATATATATGTTACACCCGATTTGACATGTAAGCACTGTAGAAACCGTGTTTTATATCCGCTCAGTACGAAAATCGGCAGAGAGAGTTTGCTTATTACATGTATGAACACTGCCAAATTCTTATCGCAATGCCCATTTTCGCATTGATAGGTAGGTGTAGGGTATTATATAGTCGGCCCCGCCCGACTTTCTGTCTTTCCATACTGGTTTTTCATTGTATCAACAACGTTTACAAATTATTCAGTTTTATTACCAAAATATTCGTTCTCCAATTGCAACTTTTCGTGCGCTAAGTCCATTTTTCTATAAAATCCTAAAAAACACTTTCCAGTCGACCTACGACCTTGACGCCCATTAGCAATATTGTAGCTTTCGTTAAGAGCTATCTTCTTGCCATTGACCGATTGTGGCTACGTGCCACACAGCAAATGAAACAAATGAATTGTTGCGAAAAAAGTTTGATGATTCGATTATTTCAAGAAATTGTGATATTGAATGACCTCCAGGAAGTTGTGATTTAACACCATTAGACTATTTCTTGTGGGGAAATTTGAAGTCATTGGTCTTTTGAAATAAACCAGACTCTCTTCAAGCTATACAAGTCAATATTGAACGTGCCATTCATGACATAAGACTTGATTTAGTGGAAGAAGTGCTCGAAGATTTCCTACAGAAGAAGTCGTGGAGGCCATTTGAATGACGATTTATTTGGAACTTGATTGTCTTCGATTGTACTTCACACTAAATAAAAAACTTTTGAATTTCCTTCACAATACGGGTGATTTGTTTTCAAAGAAATCATATCACTCTTATTGGAAAATCCTGTATAAAAACCAATATATATATTTTGCCAATTAAAGCATAACCGCTAATAACGTTGTTAAGGTTCTCCCACATTGGGCCACTACGAAAGCAGCTGAATTTATGCACTTTATCGTTATCAAAATATAATAATAAAGTAAAAGTCCGTAGAAGAAAGTTGTAATTGTTAAAAAAAAGTTTTTCCACTGCGTACAGAAATAATTTGTAGTGTTTTGAATAAATAAAATTATTATTAAAAGAAGATTGTTATAAAATATCTTTTTAACCACAATTAAGCAAAAAATATAATATAGACAGCGTCCGATACTTTTAAAATGTTTTTGCAAATTCTGAACAATTTGAATTTTGTTGTTTGCAACGTTATTCGCAGCTATGCTTCAATTGTTAACATCACTCAGTGGCGTATAATCAGTATTATAATTTTGAGTTTAAATGTTGTTCATGAACCGAATGTCACCAATTTCAATACGGATCGTCCTTGGGCCAAAAAAGATTTCTGTGCTATACTTCATCACAATCGGACCATAAATACGTCCTGTACTTTGATTACAACAATACTCGTACATCTACAGACGGACGGACATGGTTAAATCGACTCAGTAAGTTATTCCAAGTCCATCGGGGTAATAAACTATGCGTTCATATCTTCTCCTTTTGAATGTTACAAACAAATGCACAAAAAAATGGACCATAGTGTGTTGTAGGGTATAGTTACTAGTAAGAGTGAGGAAGATCGGTTCAGATTTTAATATATTCACCATATATATTTTTCCGATTTGTATCTAAGCGCCATAAAAGCTGTATGTTATAACCAATCAATGTGAAACTTGTCAAAGGAACGTCCCTTCACTCATTTATAAAGACTACTAAATTTAGTGGAAATAGGTTCAGATCTACTTATAACCCCCATATGTATGTTCCCTTCAATTTGTCATCGTAGTGCCTTAGAAGCTGTATTTTACACCAGATCAAGGTAAAACTTGGTAGAGGGAAGTCTCTTCAGCCATTAATAAAGGCTAGTGTAAATCGGTTCAGATTTAGATATAGTCCCCATATATATTTTCCTTCAGATTTGGCTTCCAAGAGCTATAGAAGCAGTATTTTTCAATAAATCTAGGTAAAAATCGACATGGGGGAGTCTCTTAAACCGTTAATAAACCTTTTAAATTTAGTGGAAATCGTTTAAAGATTTACATATAGTCCCCATAAACGAGTACATATCGCTCATTTACTGCAAGAACGTCAAAACTCAAAATGTTTAAACTTCCGAGTGCTCATAAAAAAATGTCTTGCACTTCAAAATGTAAAAATTATTGATGGATTTTTTGGATTTATGGGGTAGGCAGCTATATTTCACAAACGTAGAAATGTTATCCCATTCGCATGTCAGGCTCATTTTCTATAGACTACACAAATTGTCTATATGCGAAATTTCTCATTTTGAGTTGTGACGTTCTTGAACTAAAGGAGCGATATGTTCTAAGGGCTATAGAAACAGTATTTTACACCAAATTGAAGTAAATTGGCACTCGCTAAAATACTACAGAACGTAGTGGAAATCGGATAAGATTAAGATATAGACCCTATATAACAGGTGGCGCAAAAGTAATTCTCCTATCAGAAAATGCTATAAATTTTGCGATTGGCCCCTAATGTCAGTTCTGTTTTGACATTTGTGTAGTAAACACATGCGAAATACACGTTAATAAACAATGTTACGCTACACTGCTCCAGAACGCGGAATATTGCTGACTATTTATTTGACCAATAATCGGTCGGTGACTTTGGCACAACGTGAATTTCGTCGCAGATTTCCTGGCCGTCCAACGCCTACTGGTGAAACACTCCGATGTTTAGCCGCTCGCCTCGAAGAGACTGGCACAACACGAGATGCTGCCAGGCGTGGCAGACCCCGGAGTAGCCGTTCTGCAGAGAATATTGCTGCTGTAGCCGAGGATGTCATGGAAGCGCCGTCGACATCGACCAGACGACGTGCCACGCAAATGGGTATCAGTCGACGGTCTCTACAGCGAATTATGGTACAAGATTTGAAGATGTTTCCGTACAAAGTCCAGACGGTGCATCAGCTGTAAGCTGCTGACCGCCAATCGCGTCTAACATACGCTCAAGCCATCCTTAATCACCACCAAGAGGAAGATGATTTTTCATCAAAAATAATCATGAGTGATGAGGCCCATTTCCATCTTAGCGGGTACGTAAATAAGCAAAATTTACGCTTCTGGGGCACTGAAAATCCGCGTGTAACCCACGAAGGCATTACACCCGCTCAAAGTCACTGTATGGTGTGCTGTTTTCGCTGGAGGAGTCATCGGACATTTTTTCTGCGAAGACGTCGCGGGCCAAACGGTTACTGTGAATGGTGAGCGCTACAGAGCAATGATCAACGAGTTCTTTTTGCCGCAACTTTATGAAATGGGATTGGAAAACATGTGGTTCCAACAGGACGGTGCAATGGCACACACTGCACGTGCCACAACCGATATGCTGAAGGATGCATTTCCCGGGCGCCTAATCTCCCGTTTTGGCGATTTGCACTGGCAAGATCGCCTGATTTGACCGCTCCAGACTTCTTTTTGTGGGGCTTTTTGAAGTCGCGGGTTTATGTCAACAAGCCTCAGACTCTTGCAGCTCTTAAAGACAATATCCGTCAAGAATGTGGGGACCTATCGCCGGAAGTTTTGGCCAAAGTGATGGAAAATGCCATAAAAAGGGCTCAAATGACAATCAACTGTGGCGGCGGCCATTTACATGACATCATATTCTCGACTTGATGTAAAAAAAATTAAAAGACCAAATAAAAATAATCCACAAGAAGAATCAACGTTTTTCATTTTTTTTAAATTACAGCCAAAAAACATCGAAAGGTTACTTTTGCGCCACCTTGTATATGTTATTTCTAGTTTGGCTTCTAAGGGCTGTAGAAACTGTATTACGAAAATATTAAGAAAGAAGAAACTTGCCTTACGAATAGACGCTGCTTAATTTTAAAGAACTCAGTTCAGTTATATTTATATATATATATATATATAGTCCCCATAAACTGCCCTCCTAAGAAATCAAGTCACATCTTCATTTAAGTAGTTTTTAAAGATCAAGTGTTTTCGTTATTTAACTTTCGGGCCTTTTAATTTAGGTTAGGGACCTAAATTGGTCTACGTGAGCTAGTAAAACCGGCTGCCACCTTAAGCTAAACCTAAAGGAGCGAAAGCCACGTTTTCCAAACGATTTGAGCAATTTCTTGGCCGATAGTTTTAAAGCAATCGCTCCTTACTGTTTTTATACCCTACACCACTCTCTGGTACAGAGTATTATGAACTTGTGCATTTGTTTGTAACACTCAAGAGATAGACCTATAGTTTATTATACCAAACGACATAGAATCACTTTTTGAGTCGATTTAGCCATGTATGTCTGTCTGTCCTTCCGTACGTCTGTCCGTCCATGTATTCTTGTGATCAAAGTACAGTTCGCAATTATAGTCCGATCTCAACGAATCTTTGTAAAAATCTGTTCAGATTTACATATACCTCTCATATATATGTTCCTCCGATTTGGCATATGGGTTAATCCGAAAAACTATAACAGAAATGTAAAAAAATGGCAGCTGTGTAATGAAATCGTTATTTTGCGGTCCATTCTAATGATCTCTCACGCGCTGTAGAAACTGTGTTTTATATCCGATCTGTACAAAAATCGACAGAAAAATTTGTCTTATTACATGAAGCAACACTACCAAGTTTTGGGAAAATCGGTTCTGATTCGGATATATCCCATATATATGTTACACCCTGTCTGTCCTTCCGTACGTCTGTCCGTCCATGTATTCTTGTGATCAAAGTACTATCGCAATTATAGTCCGATCTCAACGAAACTTTGTAAAAATCTGTTCAGATTTACATATACCTCTCATATATATGTTCCTCCGATTTGGCCTATGGGTTAATCCGAAAAACTCTGTAACAAAAATGTAAAAAAAATGCCAGCTGTGTAATGAAATCGTTATTTTGCGGTCCATTCTAATGATCTCTCACGCGCTGTAGAAACTGTATTTTATATCCGATCTGTACAAAAATCGACAGAAAAATGTTTCTTATTACATGAAGCAACACTACCAAGTTTTGGGAAAATCGGTTCTAATTCGGATATATACCATATATATGTTACACCCGATTTTACATGTAAGCGCTGTAGAAACCGTGTTTTATATCCGATCAGTATGAAATTTAAGAGAGAGAGTTTTCTTTTTCCAAGTTTGAGTATGTTTAAGTATGTATGTATACTCCGCCAAATTCGAGGAAAATCAGTTCTGATTTAAACATAGATAGATAGATAGATAAAGAATTTCGGCAGAAACAGGTTTCTTATTATTCCCCAAACTCTGGGGAAATCGGTTCAGATTTAGATATAGCCTCCATATATCTATATTTTCCTCCCGATTTGGTATCAAAGAGCTATAGAAGTTGTACTTTACTTCCAATCTTTACAAAATATGACAGAAAGAAGTTACTTAATTAAGGAACTGCTTAATTTGGGGATAATTTGTTCAGATTTAGATATAGCCAGATATATGTATAGGGTGGACCATTTACAATTTTTAAATTGAACTTACCGACTTGTGGTTTGAGCCCTTTGGATTATTTTCTGTGGGGAGCCATTAAGGACAATTGTTACGCAAAACATCCGGAGGCAATTGAAACATGTAATCGAAGTTGAAGCCATTGAAGAGATTAGACCCATAACGTTCGAAAATGATTTAGTACAATTGGGTGGATGAGGTACTGCCGAGCAAGTCGTGGTAATCATTTGAATGATATTGTGTTCCATTATTAAATGAAAAAGTTCAACCTTTTCAATAAAACCAGAAATTTTAAAAAGTGATCAGTACTTTTTTTTATAGCCCATTCAAATTTAAAATTTTAAATGGCCCACCAGTACCTCAGTCCATCCCTAAAATTCTCAATTGCCGAGCCCGTCGTTGTAGTCATATGAATGATATTGTGTCGTTATTAAATTAAAAAGATCAACCTTTCCATTTAAACCAGAAATTTGAAAAAAATTATCAGTACTTTTTGTATAGCCGATTAAAATATTAAATGGCCCACCCTGTATGTATATATTCCTGAATATTTATTAATTAGGCACTATTGAATGTGTATTTTACGTCCAATCTGTATGTTGGGCTTTTGATCCACCTTGATGAAAATCTAATAAGAATTCCGATTTTTAATCTATGAAAAAAAAATTGGGCATTTCATGGATATCATTTCAGATCTAGTTTATTACACTGGTCGACAAAAACCAACTTTTTTTCATGGGATTTTTATTTAAAGCATATATTTTGGAGCTAGATATCATAAAACGCCAAAACATCCATTCTTAGCTTTTAATGATTGTTTTTGTAAATTTTACATCGAAAAAAAGTTGTTTGATATTGGAGCCTTACTAAATTAGCTAAAATTTTTTAAATTTGATTCATGACCGATCAGATTTTACGATAAAATCATAAAAATATAACAATTGTGTATTTTTAGATTTATTTGAAAGTTATCAAAATATTCTTTAAAAATAGTTTTTTTTTGCAATATTTAGTAACCGCTGATTTTAAAATCGCTGAAGGGATGGGAATTGTCTTGCAGGAAGTTGAAGGCTACTTAATTTTTACTTCTTTAAAGTATCCTGAACTAATTCGAATAAATGGTTCTCGAGTTACATCTTCATCTTCTACTTGTAATAAGCCTTGATGAGCAGGTCGAGCTAAGTACTTTGTTAACTGAAACGAAACCAATTATTCCAAATTATTATCGCAAAGTCTCTTTTCATACTGTTGGGGAGGTGTAGGGTATTATATAGTTGGAACGCCGGACTTTCCGTACTTCTTTTTAATTGCGATTGAAGCAGTGTATGCAAAAAAATCATTCTTAGGTCGATATAAAAATTCTTACTAATATTCATGATTGAATATTTTTATGTGGTAATATTGGCCATAAATTGGAATTTTACGCTTGTATTTTACAAGGATCAGTCTACACTGAAAAAAAAATTGTCATAAAATTAAAGAAATGCTCCAAAGACGTCCTTAGTCTTCAAAATAAGTACATTTTGTACTTAAAATTAAGAAAATGAACTTAAAATTAAGTAAATTACTTAATATTATTGAAATTATCTATATTTTAATGTACTTATTTTAAAAACTAATGACGTCTTTGGAGCCATTCTTTAATTTTATGCAATTTTTTTTCAGTGTGAGTATGTATACATTCAGAAGCTAATACATTTTAAAGCAATTCTTTTTTTATAGGCTTTTCTTCAATTCATCTTATTTAGAACGTTCTATTATTTCGATGGGTATTCTCAAAAACACATTTAGGTAATAAAAAATAAATATTTCATTGAATTGTCTGCTTTTTATTGCAATAAAAATCAAACACTGATGATTCTTCTAACACTCTTAAATACAAGTACCCACAGCACGCACACGCCCCTACAGTCTTCCAACATGTGTCACGCACACACAATCACCCAGATCCACATCGATGCTGAGTTGGCAGATGTACCTACTCGTATGCGTACGTGGGTTCTGCTTTAAGTGTGTGTATATGTGTTTGTGAGTCATTTAGAAAAATACATTTTGAATGGTTATTTATAGTTAGTACTTTTATTAAAAGAAATCAATCTTTAGCTTTTCCAGTATTTCGCAAATATAGACACTCATAAAAGTTGTTGCTTACATTGGGGGGTGTTAAGGAAAACGTTCGAGTTTGAAAACGAATAATTCTCATACAAGCAAATGTGATTTTTCCAAATGCTACAACTGAATTTTCAAATATCTATATAAGTTTTTTTTTCTATGTTGAAGACTTTCGTTTAAAAGTCTTCAAGTTGATTTAATAGAAACTCGGCTCCCCAAAATGTCCTTAATGTGAACATTTGTATGTACTGTACTTCACCTCACATGAATGTATTGGAAATTGCTTTTGTGGTTAAGATTCTTTGCTTCCTTCCGCTCCATTACGAGAAATCCCTCCGTTGTCCTCCTCCCACCAAGCTTTTCATCCTGTTATTGTTAGTGTTGCCGGTAAATGATGTCGTAAAACTTGAAGATGGATGACTTGCAATTTGTAGTTTAAATTTACCACACACAGAAATTCTATATATTTTTTTACACTGAAATATAAGAATGAACTGTGTAGAAGACCCCCACCTCCAAAAAAAAGGAAAAGAAAATCCCAACAACAATTGCCACATTTGTTCAGTTCATAAATTTTTGATAAGAGTTATGAGTTTTGAGGTTATTTTCTTGCTGGTTTTGAAGCATGAAAATGAATTTTCTTGCTTATGTAAGTCAAAGATAATCGTAGCCACTGTGTATATGAAATGTAGATAAATCTCAGAAAGGGAAAAGGATTTGTGTAGGGAATGTTGGAAATATATAAGATACGAAATGAATTATTTCCCATAATGTCTGCGTCAGTTGCAGGACTCAAGGGTTTTTTTGTCCACTAAGAGACTTAAGTTCTTTTTTTGTAAGAAGACACACATTTTGTGTGTAAGAATAATCCGTTTTAGTGCCACATTTTTGGAAAGCAGTTTAAGGCTATAAAAAATTCTGATAAAATCACATATAAACTTATTTTTTTGGGTTGAACTTGATAATATTGTATTGATATAATGGGTTTAAAGTTAATTATTGTACACAACTTGAGAATATTAGAGTAAAATTAATTACAGCCATAACCTACAATGAATACCATATATACTTATATATCTGTGGTTTTCTGGAACTAACGTAAATCTGGAACATTTAATACTACAACACCTGTATTTTAAAGAAATTAATTCAATTTCAAATAATGTCAATTTCAAAAATGTCATTTGAAATTCAAAATAAATCAATTGAAATTTAAAATACTTTAATTGGAATTTAACATTAACGGAATCAGAATCCTTAGAAGAAGAGCATTACGTTTCTCGTACCTCTCTTCAATTTATTTTATACTGAAATCTCCTACCGATCCTTCTTGGACGACTCTTCTTTATTTTAGGAATTTGGACTGATTTTTATTAGACAAGACATTTTAAATATTATATAAAATTTTACCTCTGCTCCGACTGCAATTCAATCCCAGAACAATGCCTTTAGTAGGCCACATTCTTGACCACTCAGCTACGTGGTCCAGGGTATTATGTGTTTGTAACACTCGAAAGAAGAAGAGATAGAACAATCGTTTATTATAACGATCGATTGGAATCACGTCCTTAGTCCATTTAACCATGTCCGCCTGTAAATTTATCGTTGTAGTCAAAGTGCAGGTCGCATTTATGGTCCAATTGTGATGAAATTTGGCACAGTTCTCTTTTTTGCCCAATGACGATCCCTTTTGAAATTGGTAAAAACCGTTCCGATTTAGATATAGCTTCCATATATATGTACCATATGTATGTTACCTCCATTTAGACACATATGCACTGCGTTAAAAAAATTGTTTAACCTGTCGGAATAAAAATTGACAAAGAAATCTTTTGATAAACTTAGAGATAATACTACATTTGAGAAAAATCGGTTCAGATTTAGATATAGCCCCCATATATATATATATATATTACCTCCGATTTTATAAGTAAGCGCTTTAGAAACCGTATTTAATATTCGATCTGTAAGAAATTCGACAAAAAGACGTTTATTATTACGTGAATGAACACTGCAAAATTTATGCAAATTCGGTTCAGATTTGGATATAGTCCTCGTATGTATGTTACACCAGATTTGTCATGTAAGCGCTGTAGAAGCCGTATATCCGATCAGTACTAAATTCGACAGAGAGAGTTTCCTATTACGTGAACAAACACTACAAAATTCGAGGAAAATCGGTTCAGATTTAGATATAGTCCCCATATATCCTACCTATTAATATATAAGCGCTATTGAAACTGTATTTTACGTTCGATCTTTGTGTTATTTGGCAGAAATTAAGGTTTTGATCCAAGTTGATGAAAGTCTATTAAAATTATGTATAGTTCCATCTATTTGTTTCTTCCGATTCTTGATCAATGAAATAATACTGTGCATTTTGAGATTATCGTTTCAGATCTAGTCTTTCCTGTCTTCTAGAAACGAAAACAATTACTCCACAATATTATCGCAATGCCCATTTTCACATTGTAAGAGAGGGTATTATATAGTTGGCCCCGCCTGTCTTTCCTTAGGGGTTCATAAGAAATTTGTTTTTAAATACAATTAAATATTCCCATATTTTCCAACCAATATGTATATTATTCTGTACACTTGAATTCGAAAAAAGAATTGATATAATTGAAATAAAACCCAGTAAGGAATGGCGAAAGAGGGGGGGAGGGGAGGGCGACTATATAATACCCTATATCTCCCTAACAATGCGATAAGGGTCATTGCGTTAATAATTTGATATATATGTGACTATATCTAAATCTTAACCG
Source organism: Eudasyphora cyanicolor (assembly GCA_963930755.1). Lineage (NCBI taxonomy): Eukaryota > Metazoa > Arthropoda > Insecta > Diptera > Muscidae > Eudasyphora > Eudasyphora cyanicolor. The sequence continues at coordinate 242,058,304 of OZ005737.1, read as the reverse complement.
ATTTCGTTAAATTAAGCAATATTCGTTGCTAAATTGAAAACATCTTTCTGGCAAATTTTGTAACGATATGAAATACAGTTTCTACAGCGCTTACAAGTGAAATCGGGGGAATATATATATGGGGGATATATCTAAATATGAACCGATTTCCTCCAATTTCGTACTGATCGGATGCAAAATACGGTTTCTACAGCGCTTACATGTCAAATAACATACATGTTACATAACATATATAGGGTGATCTAAGTAGATATACTATTTTAAATCGTTCGCCAATTGCGCTAAGTCAATTTTTTTATAAATCCGAAAAAAACACTTTCCAGTCGACCCACGAGCAATATTTTAGCTCTCGGTAAGATCTATCTTTTTGCCATTGACAGATTCCCGAGCCGACGTACCAGAATCATCAGTCCATATTTCTTTAAAAATGATGCCGGTGAGAACGTAACCGTCCATGGCGACCGGTATCGTGCCATGGTAACCGACTATTTGATGCCTGAAATTGAAGCTCGTGATCTCGGCGACATTTTGTTTCAACAAGACGGCGCCACTTCCTACACATCGCATCAATCAATGGATTTATTGAGAGAACACTTCGGTGAGCAGATAATTTCACGTTTTGGGCCGGTCGATTGGCCACCAAGATCGTGTGATATCACACCGTTAGACTTTTCCCTGTGGGGATATGTAAAGTCTAAAGTTTATGCGGACAAACCCGCTTCGATTCAGGCCTTGGAGCAAAACATCACGCGTGTCATTAGCCAGTTACCAGTCGAAATGCTCGAACGAGTCATTGAAAATTGGACTCAACGGATGGACCATCTGAGACGTAGCCGCGTCCAACATTTAATAGACATAATCTTCAACAAATAAATGCCAACGAATGTTCAATGATAATAAACATTCCCTATTCAATTTGAATTTTCTGTGTTTATACCCTAAACCACACTGTGGTACAGGGTATTATAACTTTGTGCATTTGTTTGTAACACCCAAAAGGAGAAGAAATAGACCCATCGTTTATTATACTGATCGACTTAGAATCACTTTCTGAGTTGATTTAGCTATGTCCGTCTGTCTGTCTGTCCGTCTGTCCGTCTGTCCGTCTGTCTGTCTGTGCATGTATTCTTGTAATCAAAGTACAGGTCGCAATTATGGTCCGATCTCGACGAAACCTTACACATATCTTTTTTTTTGGCCCAAGGACGATCCCTATTGAATTTGGTCAAAGTTCAGATTTAGATATAGCCCCCATATATATGTTAGCCCCGATTTGACATGTAAGCGCTGTAAAAACTTTATTTTATATCCGATCAGTATGAAATTCGGCAGGATGAGGTTTCTTATTATATGAATGAACACTTTTCAATTTGGAAGAAATCGGTTCAGATTTAGATATAGCCCCCATATATATGTTACCCCCGATTTGACATGTAAGCGCTGTAAAAACTGTATTTTATATCCGATCAGTGCGAAATTCGGCAGAAAGAGGTTTCTTATTACGTGAAGGAATACTGCCAAATTCGGAGAAAATCGGTTCGGATTTAGATATAGCCCCATATATATATTACCCCCGATTTCACATGTAAGCGCTGTAAAAACTGTATTTTATATCCGATCAGTATGAAATTCGTCAGAAAGAGGTTTCCTATTAAATGAATGAACACTTTTAAATTTGGAAGAAATCGGTTCAGATTTAGATATAGCCCCCATATATACGTTACCCCCGATTTGACATGTAAGCGCTGTAAAAATGTTATTTTATATCCGATCAGTGCGAAAGTCGGCAAAAAGAGGTTTCTTTCTACATGAAGGAATACTGCCAAATTCTGAGAAAATCGGTTCAGATTTAGATATAGCTCCCATATATATGTTACCCCCGATTTGGCATGTAAGCGCTGTAGAGACTGTATTTTATATCCGATCAGTACGAAATTCGACAGAAGGAGGTCTTTTTACATGAATGAGTTATCAAGGAAGATCGGTTCAGATTTATATTAAAGCTCCATATATATGTTCCTCCTGATTTGGTATCAAACCGCTATAGAAGTTGTATTTTACTTCCGATCATTAAAATTTTCCAGATAGATGGTTCTGAATTTAGGAACGAATATTGCTTAATTTAGCGATTATCGTTTCAGAATTACCAATTATTCCAAATTATTATGGCAATGACCCTTATCGCATTGTTAGGGAGGTGTAGGGTATTATATAGTCGGCCCCGCCCGACTTTCTGCCTTTCCTTACTGGTTTTTCTTTAAAGAAGTAGGGAACCTCGAAATGAATCACGCTATATAAGGGGACTATATCTAAATCTGAAACGGTTTTCCCCAAATTTTGTATTGTCTCTAAGTGTATCACTAGACTGCTCTGTGCCAATTTTTGTACACTAGACTGCTCTATGCAAATTTTTGTTCAAATCGGAGTATCAAAAATGTTGCTTATACAATGCATATATGCCAAATCGGAGGTACATATATATGGGAGCTATATGTTAATCTGAACCGATTTTAACCAAATTCAACAGGGATCGTCCTCGGGCCAAAAAATTATATGAAAATTACGACTTGTACATTAATTACAAGACAGACGGACGGACAGGCGGACATAGCTAAATCAACTCAGAAAGTGATTCTAAGTCGATCGGTACAATAACCGTGGGGTCTATTTCTTCTCCTTTTGGGGGTTACAACAAAATGCACAAAGTTTTATTACCCTGTACCACAGTGTGGTATAAAAAGTTGCCATATAAATTGTTATGTTTGATTTATAATGTAAAATAAAACACATAAATTTAATGTGAACTTAAAATTTTTATGTATGGATCGTATCTCCGTCTTGTTGAAACTAGAGCCATGCGCTTAAATTTCAGGAAGCACATAGTCCGCTAACAATAAATTAAATGTTCATATCAATCGGAAAAGGGATTCGTAGTCCGATGTATAGTGTTTCTGAGCGTAACATTTTTTATGTTTCATCAGAGATTTATGTTTCTGAAATTAACGATATGCACAAAAAATAAAAATCGCGGAATGAAAAAAATATATATTTTTTTGCATTTTTGGGACTACAAGTTTTGAAGTCCGAAAATAGTTAATTATACCTGTTCAACACCGCGCCAGAGTGGCGTGAGTTAAAGTAAAAGAAAAACACAAAAAAATAATTATTTTTAAATTATTTTAATATTTTATTTTGGCCGTGAGCCTGGCGTTTTGGCAGTGTGCCATAAGCGGATGAGTTGAGAACTAATACACGGGGAAAAATCTGCATTTTTGATATGTTTGAATTGAAAGAAAATACATATGGAAACGATTTTTTTAAATATTTTAAGTAGGGGGGGAATGTTACTTTCAGATAGTTGGGGCCAAGTTTGGGGGCAAATCGCTTCCGTTTGGGGCAAATCGCTTCCGTTTGGGGCAAAACGCTTCCGGTAGACCATATATGGAATATTTGGAGGCCAAAACACTTCCGCTCGACCTTATATAGATTATTTGGTGGTCAAAATCGTTTCCTGTTGGCCACTGTGATATCGATGCCGAGTATCGAAGACGAGGGACAGACATGTTCATGGGTATATCTATTTGAAAATGCATTATTCCATTGTAAAGCCGAGGGACAAACATGTTCATGGGTATAACTATTTGAAAATGCATTGTTCCATTGCGAAGCCGAGGGAGAGACATGTTCATGGGCATAACTATTGGAAGAATATTTGGTGGTCAAAATCGTTTCCTGTTGGCCACTGTGATATCGATGCCGAGTATCGAAGACGAGGGACAGACATGTTCATGGGTATATCTATTTGAAAATGCATTATTCCATTGTAAAGCCGAGGGACAAACATGTTCATGGGTATAACTATTTGAAAATGCATTGTTCCATTGCGAAGCCGAGGGAGAGACATGTTCATGGGCATAACTATTGGAAGAATATTTGGTGGTCAAAATCGTTTCCTGTTGGCCGCTGTGATATCGATGCCGAGTATCGAAGTCGAGGGACAGTCATAATAAAGCCCTTACAAGGGAAAAGCGAAGGTCTGTAGGAAGGAAAAGCGGAAGAGGAAAAAAAATGTGCGTCAATCCAAGTTTTGGCGGGTCGGAGCGAGCGTATTTTTCAATTGCTCAGAAATTTTCTGGTTGTGTTTCACTTGGTGTATGGTATACTTTTATTTGGTTCATATAATTACGAGGGGTTTGGTTTGGAGACATAAATTTGTCCTATGCAGCCTGAAGTTAGTAAAATGTTGTGGTAAGGCAGTTGTTATAGTTCGATCTGTATTTCTAGTCATTGTAGTCAGTTGCTCAGAAATGTTCTGGTTGGGTTTCACATGGTGTACGGTGAAGATTTTTAGTTCATATAATTGTGAGGAGTTCTGTTTCGAGAAATGAAGTGGACATAATTGTTCTGTATATATTTCTGGTTATGGTGGCATACTCGCACATTGAATAATCATAATGTGTGAGACCACTATAAGACGGTGTAAATATTATGTATCATTACAAGTCATTCATCGTACATTTTCAGTAAATGTGGTGTGAATGAGTTAATAAATAAATCAATAAAAAAGCCTATGTCACGTGCCCAACATGGACCCACCTGCAATAAAAGTTCTTTAAAATAACATTTTTAAAAACGTGAAATGGTGGAGTTGCTCTTGGTGTGTATTGCGAAGATATTTTGGTTCATGTAATTGCTAGGAGTTCTGTTTGGGAAAATGGAACGGACATTATTGGGTCATATGCATCATATTATTTCTATTCAGAGCTATGGTATGTATTTCTTGCCTTGAGATATATTTGTACATTGACTACTAGAGGTATGTATCATTGATGCGCGTTGTATACTTATATGTTTCCTAGAAATTGATACCGACGTGTTACTAGCATCTGGAAGGGTGGTGAAACAGTTTCAAATCAATGTGTGTGTTAGTGTGGAAAGGTACTTGCTTTAGTTTTATATGTATTTCTAGTCATTGTCGCATACTAGTACATTTATAGAAAAAATCTCGATCGATCGAAACTTTAGCGAGCATATTTTTCAGTTGCTCAGGAACACAAAACCTTCTATGGGAAAAGCGAAAGTCGGAACGAGAATATTTGCTCGCTCCGCTCAGAAATTTTCTGGTTGGATTTCACTTGGAGTATGTTGAAGATTTATAATTGCGAGGAGTTCAGTTTAGAGAAATTAAATAGACATAATTGGGTCGTATGCAGCTTGAAGTTAGTAAAATTCTTCAATTTATCTGAGAGTAGTGGTGGTAAGGTAGTTTTTATAGTTCTATGTGTATTTCTAGTCATTGTGGTATACTCATACAAGCAATAATCATAACGTTTGACAATACTAGATGTTGGTGAAGGTGATATGTGAGGAGATGTGGAGGATGTGAGGATATATGGAGAAATTGAATGTATATAATTGAGTCGTATGCAGCATGGTGTACATGACGGTTCATTGAATTTGTTAGATTTATTTGCTTGGAGAACATAGCTGATATGTTCGCAAATATGTGTACCATTAAATCAATATATAAAAGGAATAGCGTACGCCGATTAATAGTAAAATTTCAATATTATATTATAGCGATATCAATATTTTGTATCGTATTCTGATTTAAAGTCATTGCCTAGCTTATAGGCTCCTAGTTTAACGTCGTTTTTAGATAGATAGATAGTCAGACGTAACAGAAATAATGACAACCATTCTTAGTGGTGATATGTGTTATTGTTCTTTATCATTGTATGTATTGGGTTTTCCACATTTCTGTTCCATAAAGCACACATTACAATATCCGAAGAAAAAATGAATTTTCTATTATGTTATCTTGTATACTGATTCCTCCAGCAACCAGTTATTGATCTCTCATCTGTACCAACATTTTACACGTCGGCATTTTTATAGCTATATATAATTTGGTATTCATACATAAGATCTGTGCGATTGCGAATTGTTATTTTTGAACGTTAGATAAGTGATGTTCTATAGATTGTGGCACGGCTTAGACTTAACCTCTCTGTACCAAATTAATATGCCCCGGTTTTGAATGCAAATAATATACAATTCAAAAATGAAGTACATATTTAAATCGAATTAGTATTATTAGTTAAACTGAGATTCTCTCTCAGCTCAAGACTCTCTCGGCTAAATCATAACGTTTACAGACCTAATAAATCGGTCAACCAACATATTATTATTATTATTATTATTATTATTATTATTATTATTAGGATTATTATACTATTCTATTGCAATTATTATTACTATTATTATTACTATGTTTTGTGGTTTATATAATGAATAAAAGACTTTACAACTCTTTTTAATATAATAATAATAAAAAAAAAAAAAAATATTTTTAATTATAAACACTACAGCAAACATATTAAACATGTTCTACAAAAATCAATCATATGTTTAGGGAACACTCGATATATGTATATGACACGGAACACAACTAATATTATATGTTTGGGAAAAATTTACCCTGAACTAATTTTTATTTCCATCCTAATGTTTTCACTTGTAATCTTTAAGTCCGAAACAAAGAATAAGCATTAAAAAATAAAATTTGTGAACACCCAACTATTTTCTGATCTGTGCACCCTACGTACGGCTCAATTAGGTTTTATTGTGCTGTGCTATTATTTGGTTCTTGTTTTATCAACAGTTTTATTTTTCCTGTATTTTGTTTCCTATATACATATTTTAAATAATTATAATAACGTCCAAGAAGGCTTTAAGGAACCATGAAACTTTTGCTTTAGAACCACTTAAAAAAATGTAGGTTACTCTAAACCACCTTTAATAAAATTTTTTGGGTAGCGTTGTTAACTGGCATCCTGTTTGGGTAGCGTTGTTAACTGGCGCTATGTTTAGCGCCACACACTCTTTTGAATATGGCTTGAATTTTGACACTTGACTTTTCGTACTATATTTCTTGTCACAAAAATATGAAGTGTTGAAGTTGCTAATTTCAGCAATTAACGAAAACGATATAAATATTTTCAGAATGTGGCATGCTTGTCGCCGAAATATAAATTTGTATGAAAACATAACTCATTTTTACTTACTCATTTCAATATAAAAAACAATAATAATTTCAAAATATTAAATATGCAAAACATATTTTACTTGTATAAACACATATTTTGTTTAAGAAAACTTGTTCCCAAATGCATTTTGTTGCAATTTTTAACATTAACTTTCATGATTTTAAAATAAGATTTATTTTTTCAGAGATAAATAAACAGTTTTTTAAAAAAATGTGTCAAATATATTTTGTTTCAATTTAAATATATTTTCTTTCAATATATTTTCTTTCAATTCAGACATATCAAGACTGGCGATAGATGTTCGTGTAAAAAAAAAAAAAAAAGCTTTCCATCATAATGTAGAAATTTAATTTTTTGATCTTTTAGATATTTCTTTAAATATTTTGATACTAGGAACCAGCTGTGTCCCCCATCATTGCGCAAAATATTCAGGGCCTACCTAAGATAAGTAATCGTTTTCGTAGTGTATTTGCTGGAAATAGATTATTTTTATGAAAATTAATATTTCTTCCCCTGTAAGTCTTCTCAATTTTTTAAGATAATCTGCATCGAGGTCCAAATAAAAAATTGTTTTTTTTTAAGAACTACTCCAAAAAAAAAAAAGTTTTACATGTAAATATAAAATATTTACACCAAAAAAGAAAGCAATTAAACTCCGCTAAAACAAGGTAGAAAACTGGAAAATTTACATATGCATTTATTTTCTGTATGGAGAGTCAAACAAAAATGTCATTCATTTTATTCATAACGACAATGACAACTTTATATTTTGTATGTAATAATAATATGGGTGAAGGTATTATTTATTTTACATTGGCTTTTCGAATTTATAAACTGAAATATTAATTTGTCCCTTAAATATTCGTTTCGTTTAACTTTGTTTACACTGCAAGCTTCTTATCGCATTCGTCAAAAAATTCGTGTCACGCAAATCATAGTGGTGAGACAATTCGCGCCATGTAATTTAGTTATTGGTATTAAAAATAAATTAACTTCAATATGAGTCGCATAGTGTAAATTCGTCCATGAATACCCAAAAAATTTATTTCCCGAATTCATTCACTCATAAAGGAAAAAGTCAAATTGCCCCTTGATTTTTCATTTCGTTCAACTTTGTCTACCCTTCTTGCTTCTCTAAATTGTCCGTCAACGCAGGGACAAGTCACAGCGTGTAAATTGGGTCTATCATCCATTGGCATAGTCATTATAAAAAAAAAAAAAATAAGTGTGATATATAGCACCTTTTCAACTATCTGTTACCATGCAAGGAATTTCAGAAACAATGTGATGTGCTTTGTATTAGCTTCAATTATACCATTAGTTGAAAATTTTAACCTATTCTTCCATATGAAGTATTTTTGGATTGTGTTTTTAATATGGGAGCTGACAACAGTGGTTTGGTAAGCTTTTGTATACTTTCCAATATAATAGCAATGTTTACTCTACCCATTCCACAATCTTTAGTTGTGAATCGTTCAAATTGTGTCTGTTAAAATTAATTGATGTTATAACTCACGAATATACTCATATTGTTCAAATAAAAGTAAATACCTTGGTGGATATGTTTAGGTTTAATGACTTTACCATAAAAATTTTGAAAAAATATATCTATGTATTTGGGTGTGTAAAATTTTTCGGTCAAAAATCATACAGCAAATCTCATTCTATTGAAAATTCTAAAAGAAAATAAATCATGGGCCTAAAATCAAATCCTACTCCACGATATGAAGTTTATAAATCGCCTTATCTTTAGGGCAATTCCCTGGATTACTCAAAGAAAAAAATACTACCGAACTTTGCAATACTTTCTTGCGTTTTTTTTTTTGTTTTTAGTATGATATTCATTCCAGAAAGCAAGTAAACATTTTCAAAGACAGATGAAATTAGCTATGATTACAGTATTTGTCAGGTACTATTATTAATGTAGGTTTCCAGAAACTGATAACCGCCACAACATTTTTTTGGTAGTAATTTTTCGGCCAATCATGAAATAAAACTGAGAAGTTGATATATTTCTAATTGTGTTATTGCTTTGTATGAAAGTACATCTAAATATAAAATAATTCAAATATTTTAAGAAATATTACATGTTTCTTGATTTTAATATGTTTCTAACTGTAACCTATAGGCATTATTCTTTAATCTATAAACCCATACAATACCACATACCAAACATTCAAGCATGACAGCAAGCAATATCCATGCCGAAGATTGCGAATTCCATTATCTATTTGTAATATGATGTAGACTCCCTACTTATAGGTTGCCCTATAGGCTTTTTTAATCAGATATACTCGTATTTTATTAATCTCCATGTTTTTAACCCCAAGAATATTGTTGTTACACAAAGACCACTTACCAAAATGTCTGAAATGTAGTAATCTGTCATACTTACTTTTTTGTAAGTTCTCACAATGTATTCGATGTAGTGATCAACAAAATTTTATGTTGAACAGTAGCGATGACCTTCTTAATTTTCGAGCTAAAAAATCACAGTTTTCAATAAAGAGTTATGATGATTCTACATATTATTTGACTCAATTATTAAAATATGATGTTGCGATTATGTCTTTCAGAAGATAACTCCAATCCAAAAACACAGTTTCACTCACAGAAACGTTCAGGAGATCACTTCAATCCTTTAGAGAACAAAGTTTTCGCTGTCAGATTTTCTTAGGAGTACAAGGTTTTGAGCACACGCGACACATAAGTTTCAAAGTAATTGTATTAGACCAACCCAGTCATAAATTCGTGTATGCTACACTAGTAAGGGTCGGTCCCCATACAAAAAAAAAATTGTTGCGCCAGTCACCCCCTAGTTTTGAAGATGATCTAGAGACAATTCCGGGGCAACAAAAAAAAATTTTTTCTGTGCACCCTACATGACGCCCTTTTAGTTTTATTATGCTGCGTTGCCATTTGATGTCCGATCGTAACGGGATGCATATTGTTGTTCGAGTTTTGGCAAGGGCTATATTTCGTCCATATGTCACTTTTGGTTCCGAAGTCAAATTCGATAAGTGACCTCTGTCATCTCGTTTTCTACCCCCCTAAGTGGGGAATATTTTGAAACGCTAATAAAGGTCTTTAAAAATAATGAAACTTTTGCTTTTGAAGTACCCACTATTATTCATAAACAAACAAGTTATAATAGTTTTAAAATTACATAATATATGCAGATATCAAATTACACTATCTACTTTTGACGTCGTTTTCTGTCTCTCTCTCTCTATCTTTCACACACACAGGTAAACCCCGTATCCAAAAATGCACATCCACTATGAGTTCGGTTTAGTACGAACGAACTAAATTTGCGAGACTGCACTTAAACAAATGCAGTTACTAGTGACTTCAGTTATCCGATTTTCTGCCCATGTAAATGGTATTTATTTTGCAACAAGTAACGTCATTTGAAAATAAATAATTTTCCTTTCACGATTTATATTTGCATTCATAATATTTTTATTATTATTAATGGTATGTATGGCATTGAAGATAATACTGACGTAAATCCAGTTTACTATAACGCTCCCGCCTTCTTATTTTGGAAAATATATACCCAATCCGCTTTTCACATATCCTTACTGCTGATTTATTAACAATCAGCACAAAAAATTCTTATTTTGAGAATGGCACGTAAAATTAAATTAAAATTAATTAATATAGTGTTAAAGCTAACATAAGCTTCTAAAATTCAATTACAGAAAGTGCAACTTTAAGATAAGTCTGAGAATCTAATACAAAGAGAGAAAGAGATGCAAAACAGCATTACAACTGTATTACCTTGATTGTTGTATCTTGTCCATTAACTTCGATCTTCCGAAATTACCAGCAACGAAAATAATTGTGCTCTTAATTTTGGACATACGTTTCAAGTTTTTTCTTGGACTGTAAATTTAATATACGAGTATATATTTATGAATAAAAATAAAAATCGTAAAAGAAAAAATATTTATTTCAAAGTTCTTTACTTTACAGAGGTAGAAAATCGGATAAGTCACTAGTAAAAATTGGACTCGGATTACTGACTGACATAGGGAAGAAGTGTAGTCATTGTGAAGATATCATCAACGACGTATCATACGTTAAATAAGCACACAGTGACAAAATTACTACTATTTTGGTGTCGTGTAGGGTGCATGGGAAAACAGTGATTTTATTCTGATTTCGTTCCTTAGAACACTTTAACATTTGGTGACGAAGCTCTCAAATTTAATTCGTTCGTATTGAACCGAACCGTCATAAGGGATGTGAATGGGGTATATCTGTGTGTATGTGTGTGAGAGAGGCAGAAATCGACGTCAAAAGTAGACTGTGTAATTTGATCTCTGCATGTATTTTGTAATTTCAAAACTAGTATAACTTTTTTGTTTATGAATAAAAGTGGGTACTTTAAAAGCAAATGTTTCATTATTTATGAAGACCTTTATTGGCGTTTCAAAATATTCCCGACATAGGGGGGTAGAAAACGAGATGACAGAGGTCACTTATCGAATTTGACTTCGGAGTCAAAAGTGACATATGGACGCAATGTAGCCCTTGCTAAAACTCAAACAACGATATGCGTCCCGTTACGATCGGACATCAAATGGCAACGCAGGATAATAAAATTAAAAGGGCGTCATGTAGGGTGCACAGAAAAAAAATTTTTTTGTTTCCCCGGAATTGTCTCTAGATAATCTTCAAATCTAGGGGGTGACCGGTGCAACTTTTTTTTGCGACCCACTCTAATGCTACACGTATGACAAGTATAATTTATTCAGCTGAGAGACATATGTCGATATCTTCATTCCAGTCGAAACAGGTAGTTTGCAGGAGAGTATTGCAAATCGTCTGACCTTTATAGTTTTGCGTATAACTTTTCATTGGGTTGACGTCTAAATACAAAATATTTACTGAATATTCTTTGGAATATTTAGAATTTAAAAATGCAATATCCCTAAAAATGAGTTGCACTGTTTCGAGATCCTTTAAAAATAAGTTAACAGTTAGCGCTTTAACAGCTATTAGTTATGTGTTAACTACCAGTAGTTACCTGTTAACTGCTATTATATAGCTGTTAACTGATATTTGTTAGCTGTTAACTGCTATTGGTTAGCTGTTAACTGCTACAGATAACAGCTATTAGTTATGTGTTAACTACCAGTAGTTACCTGTTAACTGCTATTAGATAGCTGTTAACTGATATTTGTTAGCTGTTAACTGCTATTGGTTAGCTGTTAACTGCTATTGGATAGCTGTTAACTGCTATTGGTTAGCTGTTAACTGCTATTGGATAGCTGTTAACTGCTAGCAGTTAACTGTTAACTGCTGGCAGTTAGTTGTTAACTGCTAGCAGTTAGTTGTTAACTGCTAGCAGTTAGTAGTTAACTGCTGATAAATAGCTGTTAACTGCTAGCAGGTAGTTGTTAACTGCTAGCAGTCAGCTCGTAACACGTTTTATGTATACTTTGTAGTCGATATTGACAACTGACTCATGACTTTTCTTATAACAAAGTTACTTTTCTTACAGAAAAGTACATCACATATGACTTTTCTTATAAAATCCTTGATGACATTTCTTCTAGCAATTTTTTAGTTGATGATATTTCTTATAGAAAAGTACATCATTTATGACTTTTTCTTATAGAAAACTAAATCGTCCATGACTTTTCTTATAAAACCGATCATCGTTGTTCACAGCTGATGAATTTTCTTATAAAAAAGTATGTCACTTATGAATTTTCTTATATAAAAATAAAAGAATATCGTTGATGGCATTTCTTATAGAAATGTTTGTCGTTTATGATTTTTCTTATAGAAAAATGAATCGTTTATTATGTTTCCTATAGAAAATTGCATCGTTGATGACATTTCATAGCTGACGAATTTTTCCTATAGAAAAAAATATATTAAGGTTTTTCTCATAGAAAAGTATATTTTTTTCTCCAAATTCATTTCGTTAAGGAAACAATTTTCAAAACGTAGCAGATTTTTCGAATTTTATTTAAAATTTGTCATTGATTTCGAGTTATACATTTTAATTTAAAACGACTTAAGTAGTATACACTTTAGTTTTAAAGCACTTATTTTTAAATTCTATTTATTGTAAGTCGTCATTTATTGTCAACCAATCAAGCAACTCATAATTTCAGCTATAAAGAAATATTTAAAATATCTGAAAAAAAAAAAAATGACGTTGATTTACTGAGAAACATAAAACTGGTCTTAAAATTAAAGTATTGATATATTTTCTGAATACTTCAAATCAATATTTTTTATTTGCATCTAAGTATTTTTGATTTGGGACTATTTCTACGAAACAAAGATTTGTTTAGAACCACATCTTCCCAAATATAAAATATTTGTAGGTGCCAAATATATTTAGAGTGAACTCTAAACATTTATATATTTCAAGCAGAATATGTTTGGGACGATATAATACAGAAGCGATTTTGTTTTCAGCGTGTACCTGATAGAAAAACCGTTCGTCACCATGACGAATCAGTTTCGTCAATATATCTTCGTACTGGTGACGAAAAGTTTCGTACATGCGATGTGTTTGTACGTCAATAGAACGAACACGATCATCAACCCATGTTTTTGGTGATTTCGAAATTCGATAAGGTTTCATCCCCACAACGAAAAAAAATTATTTGACCATTTTGCTGAAAATATGATAAAACGAAGCAATCAATTTATAGTTTATGCTTAATTGTACTATATGCTTTCTGATTACCTTAGTTAAATAATTTGTTGAAAAAGTTTAATTTAAAAAATCTAATAATGGTGATGAGTGGAGTTCGTCGTGGTGATGAATGGGATTCGTCGTGATGATGAATGGGATTCGTCGTGGTGATGAATGAAATTCGTCGTGATGACGACTGGGATTCCCGTGGTGATGAATGGGATTCGTCTGTTGCCAAATACATTAATTGATGAGATTATTTTTGATTTGAAATATCAGAAGTACTGAATACTTCTCGTTTGTCGTAGTGATGAATGAGATTCGTCGTGGTGATGAACTCGATTCATCGTATGGATGAAATGTGATCATCCTGAGGACGAAAGATTTTGGAAACATAGATTCGTCATGGTGACGAACAAATTCATCAAGAGGATTATTCCGTACGTTAGCTGACTTTTGACGAAAAAATAATCGTGATGATGTACAAATTCGTCGTCATGACGAAGCTTTTTCTATCAGTGTTGCAGTTGGTTTGTGACAAGGGTTAGTCATTACAGTCATAACGAATAGTTAAGTTAATACTTTTCTATAAGAAAAATAATAAACGATGAACTTTTCTATAAGAAATGTCATCAACAATATACTTTTCTATGAGAAAAACCTTAATATATTTTTTTCTATAGGAAAAATTCGTCAGCTATGAAATGTCATCAACGATGCAATTTTCTATAGGAAACATAATAAACGATTCATTTTTCTATAAGAAAAATCATAAACGACAAACATTTCTATAAGAAATGCCATCAACGATATTCTTTTATTTTTATATAAGAAAATTCATAAGTGACATACTTTTTTATAAGAAAATTCATCAGCTGTGAACAACGATGATCGGTTTTATAAGAAAAGTCATGGACGATTTACTTTTCTATAAGAAAAAGTCATAAATGATGTACTTTTCTATAAGAAATATCATCAACTAAAAAATTGCTAGAAGAAATGTCATCAAGGATTTTATAAGAAAAGTCATATGTGATGTACTTTTCTGTAAGAAAAGTAACTTTGTTATAAGAAAAGTCATGAGTCAGTTGTCAATATCGACTACAAAGTATACATAAAACGTGTTACGAGCTGACTGCTAGCAGTTAACAACTACCTGCTAGCAGTTAACAGCTATTTATCAGCAGTTAACTACTAACTGCTAGCAGTTAACAACTAACTGCTAGCAGTTAACAACTAACTGCCAGCAGTTAACTGCTAGCAGTTAACAGCTAACAAATATCAGTCAACAGCTATCTAATAGCAGTTAACAGGTAACTACTGGTAGTTAACACATAACTAATAGCTGTTAGCTGTAGCAGTTAACTGCTAGCAGTTAACAGCTAACCAATAGCAGTTAACAGCTAACAAATATCATCAACTAAAAAATTGCTAGAAGAAATGTCTTCAAGGATTTTATAAGAAAAGTCATATGTGATGTACTTTTCTGTAAGAAAAGTAACTTTGTTATAAGAAAAGTCATGAGTCAGTTGTCAATATCGACTACAAAGTATACATAAAACTTGTTACGAGCTGACTGCTAGCAGTTAACAACTACCTGCTAGCAGTTAACAGCTATTTATCAGCAGTTAACTACTAACTGCTAGCAGTTAACAACTAACTGCTAGCAGTTAACAACTAACTGCCAGCAGTTAACAGTTAACTGCTAGCAGTTAACAGCTATCCAATAGCAGTTAACAGCTAACCAATAGCAGTTAACAGCTAACAAATATCAGTTAACAGCTAGCTAATAGCAGTTAACAGGTAACTACTGGTAGTTAACACATAACTAATAGCTGTTAGCTGTAGCAGTTAACAGCTAACCAATAGCAGTTAACAGCTAACAAATATCAGTTAACAGCTATCTAATAGCAGTTAACAGGTAACTACTGGTAGTTAACACATAACTAATAGCTGTTAAAGCGCTAACTGTTAACTTATTTTTAAAGGATCTCGAAACAGTGCAACTCATTTTTAGGGATATTGCATTTTTAAATTCTAAATATTCCAAAGAATATTCAGTAAATATTTTGTATTTAGACGTCAGCCCAATGAAAAGTTATACGCAAAACTATAAAGGTCAGACGATTTGCAATACTCTCCTGCAAACTACCTGTTTCGACTGGAATGAAGATATCGACATATGTCTCTCAGCTGAATAAATTATACTTGTCATACGTGTAGCATACACGAATTTATGACTGGGTTGGTCTAATACAATTACTTTGAAACTTATGTGTCGCGTGTGCTCAAAACCTTGTAAAACCTAAGAAAATCTGACAGCGAAAACTTTGTTCTCTAAAGGATTGAAGTGATCTCCTGAACGTTTCTGTGAGTGAAACTGTGTTTTTGGATTGGAGTTATCTTCTGAAAGACATAATCGCAACATCATATTTTAATAATTGAGTCAAATAATATGTAGAATCATCATAACTCTTTATTGAAAACTGTGATTTTTTAGCTCGAAAATTAAGAAGGTCATCGCTACTGTTCAACATAAAATTTTGTTGATCACTACATCGAATACATTGTGAGAACTTACAAAAAAGTAAGTATGACAGATTACTACATTTCAGACATTTTGGTAAGTGGTCTTTGTGTAACAACAATATTCTTGGGGTTAAAAACATGGAGATTAATAAAATACGAGTATATCTGATTAAAAAAGCCTATAGGGCAACCTATAAGTAGGGAGTCTACATCATATTACAAATAGATAATGGAATTCGCAATCTTCGGCATGGATATTGCTTGCTGTCATGCTTGAATGTTTGGTATGTGGTATTGTATGGGTTTATAGATTAAAGAATAATGCCTATAGGTTACAGTTAGAAACATATTAAAATCAAGAAACATGTAATATTTCTTAAAATATTTGAATTATTTTATATTTAGATGTACTTTCATACAAAGCAATAACACAATTAGAAATATATCAACTTCTCAGTTTTATTTCATGATTGGCCGAAAAATTACTACCAAAAAAATGTTGTGGCGGTTATCAGTTTCTGGAAACCTACATTAATAATAGTACCTGACAAATACTGTAATCATAGCTAATTTCATCTGTCTTTGAAAATGTTTACTTGCTTTCTGGAATGAATATCATACTAAAAACAAAAAAAAAACGCAAGAAAGTATTGCAAAGTTCGGTAGTATTTTTTTCTTTGAGTAATCCAGGGAATTGCCCTAAAGATAAGGCGATTTATAAACTTCATATCGTGGAGTAGGATTTGATTTTAGGCCCATGATTTATTTTCTTTTAGAATTTTCAATAGAATGAGATTTTGCTGTATGATTTTTGACCGAAAAATTTTACACACCCAAATACATAGATATATTTTTTCAAAATTTTTATGGTAAAGTCATTAAACCTAAACATATCCACCAAGGTATTTACTTTTATTTGAACAATATGAGTATATTCGTGAGTTATAACATCAATTAATTTTAACAGACACAATTTGAACGATTCACAACTAAAGATTGTGGAATGGGTAGAGTAAACATTGCTATTATATTGGAAAGTATACAAAAGCTTACCAAACCACTGTTGTCAGCTCCCATATTAAAAACACAATCCAAAAATACTTCATATGGAAGAATAGGTTAAAATTTTCAACTAATGGTATAATTGAAGCTAATACAAAGCACATCACATTGTTTCTGAAATTCCTTGCATGGTAACAGATAGTTGAAAAGGTGCTATATATCACACTTATTTTTTTTTTTTTATAATGACTATGCCAATGGATGATAGACCCAATTTACACGCTGTGACTTGTCCCTGCGTTGACGGACAATTTAGAGAAGCAAGAAGGGTAGACAAAGTTGAACGAAATGAAAAATCAAGGGGCAATTTGACTTTTTCCTTTATGAGTGAATGAATTCGGGAAATAAATTTTTTGTGTATTCATGGACGAATTTACACTATGCGACTCATATTGAAGTTAATTTATTTTTAATACCAATAACTAAATTACATGGCGCGAATTGTCTCACCACTATGATTTGTGTGACACGAATTTTTTGACGAATGCGATAAGAAGCTTGCAGTGTAAACAAAGTTAAACGAAACGAATATTTAAGGGACAAATTAATATTTCAGTTTATAAATTCGAAAAGCCAATGTAAAATAAATAATACCTTCACCCATATTATTATTACATACAAAATATAAAGTTGTCATTGTCGTTATGAATAAAATGAATGACATTTTTGTTTGACTCTCCATACAGAAAATAAATGCATATGTAAATTTTCCAGTTTTCTACCTTGTTTTAGCGGAGTTTAATTGCTTTCTTTTTTGGTGTAAATATTTTATATTTACATGTAAAACTTTTTTTTTTTTTGGAGTAGTTCTTAAAAAAAAAACAATTTTTTATTTGGACCTCGATGCAGATTATCTTAAAAAATTGAGAAGACTTACAGGGGAAGAAATATTAATTTTCATAAAAATAATCTATTTCCAGCAAATACACTACGAAAACGATTACTTATCTTAGGTAGGCCCTGAATATTTTGCGCAATGATGGGGGACACAGCTGGTTCCTAGTATCAAAATATTTAAAGAAATATCTAAAAGATCAAAAAATTAAATTTCTACATTATGATGGAAAGCTTTTTTTTTTTTTTTACACGAACATCTATCGCCAGTCTTGATATGTCTGAATTGAAAGAAAATATATTGAAAGAAAATATATTTAAATTGAAACAAAATATATTTGACACATTTTTTTAAAAAACTGTTTATTTATCTCTGAAAAAATAAATCTTATTTTAAAATCATGAAAGTTAATGTTAAAAATTGCAACAAAATGCATTTGGGAACAAGTTTTCTTAAACAAAATATGTGTTTATACAAGTAAAATATGTTTTGCATATTTAATATTTTGAAATTATTATTGTTTTTTATATTGAAATGAGTAAGTAAAAATGAGTTATGTTTTCATACAAATTTATATTTCGGCGACAAGCATGCCACATTCTGAAAATATTTATATCGTTTTCGTTAATTGCTGAAATTAGCAACTTCAACACTTCATATTTTTGTGACAAGAAATATAGTACGAAAAGTCAAGTGTCAAAATTCAAGCCATATTCAAAAGAGTGTGTGGCGCTAAACATAGCGCCAGTTAACAACGCTACCCAAACAGGATGCCAGTTAACAACGCTACCCAAAAAATTTTATTAAAGGTGGTTTAGAGTAACCTACATTTTTTTAAGTGGTTCTAAAGCAAAAGTTTCATGGTTCCTTAAAGCCTTCTTGGACGTTATTATAATTATTTAAAATATGTATATAGGAAACAAAATACAGGAAAAATAAAACTGTTGATAAAACAAGAACCAAATAATAGCACAGCACAATAAAACCTAATTGAGCCGTACGTAGGGTGCACAGATCAGAAAATAGTTGGGTGTTCACAAATTTTATTTTTTAATGCTTATTCTTTGTTTCGGACTTAAAGATTACAAGTGAAAACATTAGGATGGAAATAAAAATTAGTTTAGGGTAAATTTTTCCCAAACATATAATATTAGTTGTGTTCCGTGTCATATACATATATCGAGTGTTCCCTAAACATATGATTGATTTTTGTAGAACATGTTTAATATGTTTGCTGTAGTGTTTATAATTAAAAATATTTTTTTTTTTATTATTATTATATTAAAAAGAGTTGTAAAGTCTTTTATTCATTATATAAACCACAAAACATAGTAATAATAATAGTAATAATAATTGCAATAGAATAGTATAATAATCCTAATAATAATAATAATAATAATATGTTGGTTGACCGATTTATTAGGTCTGTAAACGTTATGATTTAGCCGAGAGAGTCTTGAGCTGAGAGAGAATCTCAGTTTAACTAATAATACTAATTCGATTTAAATATGTACTTCATTTTTGAATTGTATATTATTTGCATTCAAAACCGGGGCATATTAATTTGGTACAGAGAGGTTAAGTCTAAGCCGTGCCACAATCTATAGAACATCACTTATCTAACGTTCAAAAATAACAATTCGCAATCGCACAGATCTTATGTATGAATACCAAATTATATATAGCTATAAAAATGCCGACGTGTAAAATGTTGGTACAGATGAGAGATCAATAACTGGTTGCTGGAGGAATCAGTATACAAGATAACATAATAGAAAATTCATTTTTTCTTCGGATATTGTAATGTGTGCTTTATGGAACAGAAATGTGGAAAACCCAATACATACAATGATAAAGAACAATAACACATATCACCACTAAGAATGGTTGTCATTATTTCTGTTACGTCTGACTATCTATCTATCTAAAAACGACGTTAAACTAGGAGCCTATAAGCTAGGCAATGACTTTAAATCAGAATACGATACAAAATATTGATATCGCTATAATATAATATTGAAATTTTACTATTAATCGGCGTACGCTATTCCTTTTATATATTGATTTAATGGTACACATATTTGCGAACATATCAGCTATGTTCTCCAAGCAAATAAATCTAACAAATTCAATGAACCGTCATGTACACCATGCTGCATACGACTCAATTATATACATTCAATTTCTCCATATATCCTCACATCCTCCACATCTCCTCACATATCACCTTCACCAACATCTAGTATTGTCAAACGTTATGATTATTGCTTGTATGAGTATACCACAATGACTAGAAATACACATAGAACTATAAAAACTACCTTACCACCACTACTCTCAGATAAATTGAAGAATTTTACTAACTTCAAGCTGCATACGACCCAATTATGTCTATTTAATTTCTCTAAACTGAACTCCTCGCAATTATAAATCTTCAACATACTCCAAGTGAAATCCAACCAGAAAATTTCTGAGCGCTCCGCTCAGAAATTTGCGAGAATATTTGCTCGCTCCGAGCAAATATTCTCGTTCCGACTTTCGCTTTTCCCATAGAAGGTTTTGTGTTCCTGAGCAACTGAAAAATATGCTCGCTAAAGTTTCGATCGATCGAGATTTTTTCTATAAATGTACTAGTATGCGACAATGACTAGAAATACATATAAAACTAAAGCAAGTACCTTTCCACACTAACACACACATTGATTTGAAACTGTTTCACCACCCTTCCAGATGCTAGTAACACGTCGGTATCAATTTCTAGGAAACATATAAGTATACAACGCGCATCAATGATACATACCTCTAGTAGTCAATGTACAAATATATCTCAAGGCAAGAAATACATACCATAGCTCTGAATAGAAATAATATGATGCATATGACCCAATAATGTCCGTTCCATTTTCCCAAACAGAACTCCTAGCAATTACATGAACCAAAATATCTTCGCAATACACACCAAGAGCAACTCCACCATTTCACGTTTTTAAAAATGTTATTTTAAAGAACTTTTATTGCAGGTGGGTCCATGTTGGGCACGTGACATAGGCTTTTTTATTGATTTATTTATTAACTCATTCACACCACATTTACTGAAAATGTACGATGAATGACTTGTAATGATACATAATATTTACACCGTCTTATAGTGGTCTCACACATTATGATTATTCAATGTGCGAGTATGCCACCATAACCAGAAATATATACAGAACAATTATGTCCACTTCATTTCTCGAAACAGAACTCCTCACAATTATATGAACTAAAAATCTTCACCGTACACCATGTGAAACCCAACCAGAACATTTCTGAGCAACTGACTACAATGACTAGAAATACAGATCGAACTATAACAACTGCCTTACCACAACATTTTACTAACTTCAGGCTGCATAGGACAAATTTATGTCTCCAAACCAAACCCCTCGTAATTATATGAACCAAATAAAAGTATACCATACACCAAGTGAAACACAACCAGAAAATTTCTGAGCAATTGAAAAATACGCTCGCTCCGACCCGCCAAAACTTGGATTGACGCACATTTTTTTTCCTCTTCCGCTTTTCCTTCCTACAGACCTTCGCTTTTCCCTTGTAAGGGCTTTATTATGACTGTCCCTCGACTTCGATACTCGGCATCGATATCACAGCGGCCAACAGGAAACGATTTTGACCACCAAATATTCTTCCAATAGTTATGCCCATGAACATGTCTCTCCCTCGGCTTCGCAATGGAACAATGCATTTTCAAATAGTTATACCCATGAACATGTTTGTCCCTCGGCTTTACAATGGAATAATGCATTTTCAAATAGATATACCCATGAACATGTCTGTCCCTCGTCTTCGATACTCGGCATCGATATCACAGTGGCCAACAGGAAACGATTTTGACCACCAAATAATCTATATAAGGTCGAGCGGAAGTGTTTTGGCCTCCAAATATTCCATATATGGTCTACCGGAAGCGTTTTGCCCCAAACGGAAGCGATTTGCCCCAAACGGAAGCGATTTGCCCCCAAACTTGGCCCCAACTATCTGAAAGTAACATTCCCCCCCTACTATTTTATATTTGTTAACAAATAAATTTTATTTAAAAATCAAGAAATTTTGTTTGGAACGAATATATTAATATATTAGAACATAATATATTTGCAAACTGACTTTCACAAATAAAATATATGTTTACACACAAACAAAGTTATTGCTTAAGAAGTTTTCCAAATATATTTTATTTAAAAAAGATTTTTTAGACTTTGCTATGTTTTTCGAATTTTAGTTAGTTTTTACTATGTTTCGTGTTAAACTTTATTGTTAAAAATGTCTTTAGCAGCATTAGCTTTTGTTTCACATCAAAAATTTTAATTTATAAATATTTCAATACATAATTTTTTGTCAATCCATCAATGCAATTTATAGTTACGATTTAAGTTTTAATTGCATTTACAAACATAACTTCCGAAAAACAGAAAACTTGTCTTTAAATTAAGACATTGATTCGTTGCCAAAATACATAATAACAAATTAATCTTTGTTTCGGAAATATTACTTCCAAATAAAAAAATATTAGAACGGGAACATATTTTTGTTGAGAACAATATCCTCCCAAACATATAGTATATGTGTGTGCCAAATATTATACATATATTTGGAGTTTACCCTAAACATTTGTATATTTCAAGCAGAATATGTTTGGGACAATATACTACAGAAGCGATTTTTTTTCAGCGTGAATAATGCAATTCTGGCGTCACCATAACAGAGATAGGTTTGCGGCGCTGCAATCAAGGAACGGCTCCAAATCTGATGCGGGGGCGTTGAAGTCGACTATCAGCTGTTGTGACATCAACATACCGCCCCTCCTTGCACGAGTGCAATGTGAAGTTGTTGAGTGGTGACGATGCATTTTTGTTGTTGTTGTCTTACATATGCCAGTGGATGCTGCTGTTTCTTGTAGTGATAGTTGTTTATGTGGCCGCTGCATATTTGTTGATTTCGGCTGCTGTTTATATAGATATGTTTGTTTGGTGCTTTTCAGAAAATATTAATGATCGAAAGTAAAGTACAACTTCTATAGCGCGTTGATACCAAATCAGGAGGATATGGAGGTTATATATAAATCTGAACCGATTTCCCTGAATACTCATTCATGTAAAAATACCTCTTTCTGTAGAATTTCGTACTGATCGGATATAAAATACAGTCTCTACAGCGCATACATGTCAAATCGAGTGTAACATATATATGGGGGCTATATCTAAATCTCAACCGATTTCCCTCAAATTTGGCAGTATTAATTAATGTAATAAGAAACCTCTTTCTGCCGAATTTCGTACTGATCGGATTAAAAAATACACTTTTTACAGCGCCTACATGTAAAATCGGGGTTAACATATATATGGGGGCTATATCTAAATCTGAACCGATTTTCTCCGAATTTTGCAGTATTCCTTCATGTAATAAGAAACCTCTTTCTGCCGAATTTTACACTGATCGGTTATAAAATATTTTTTTTACGGCGCTTACATGTAAAATCGGGGGTAACGTATATATGGGGGCTATATCTAACTCTGAACCGATTTCTTCCAAATTTAACAGTGTTCATTCATATAATGAGAGACCTCTTTCTGCTGAATTTCATACTGATCGGATATAAAATAAAGTTTGTACAGCGCTTACATGTAAAATCGGGGGTAACATATATATGGGGGCTATATGTAAATCTGAACCGATTTTCTCCGAATTTGGCAGTATTCCTTCATGTAATAAGAAACCTATTTCTGCCGAATAACCGATCACACTGATCGGTTATAGAATAAATTTTTTATGGCGCTTACATGTGAAATCGGGGGTAACGTATAAATGGGGGCTATATCTAAATCTGAACCGATTTCTTCCATTTAACATAACAATTTAACAGTGTTCATTCATATAATAATAAAGTTTTTACAGCGCCTTGACTTTGTGGATTTGTTTGTAACACCCAAAAGGAGACGAGATAGATCCATTGTTTATAATACCGATCGACTTGTAATCACTTTCTGAGTCGATTTAGCTATATTGTCTGTCTGTAGATGTATTCTTGTAATCAAAGTAACTTTACACATATCTTTTTTTTGGCCCAAGGACGATCCCTATCTAATTTGGTTAAAATCGGTTCAGATTAGGATATAGCCCCCATATATATGTTAGCCCCGATTTGACATGTAAGCCCTGTAAAAACTGTATTTTATATCCGATCAGTAAAAAAATTGGCAGAAAGAGGACTCTTATTATATGAATGAACACTGTTAAATTTGGAAGAAATCGGTTCAGATTTAGATATAGCCCCAATATATACGTTAACCCCGATTTCACATGTAAGCGCCATAAAAAATTTATTTTATAACCGATCAGTGTGAAATTCAGCAGAAAGAGGTTTCTTATTACATGAAGGATTACTGCCAAATTCGGAGAAAATCGGTTCAGATTTACATATAGCCCCCATATATATGTTACCCCCGATTTTAAATGTAAGCGCTGTAAAAACTTTATTTTATATCCGATCAGTATGAAATTCAGCAGAAAGAGGTCTTTTATTATATGAATGAACACTGTTAAATTTGGAAGAAATCGGTTCAGATTTAGATATAGGCCCCATGTATACGTTACCCCCGATTTCACATGTAAGCGCCATAAAAAATTTATTTTATAACCGATCAGTGTGAAATTCGGCAGAAAGAGGTTTCTTATTACATGAAGGAATACTGCCAAATTCGGAGAGAATCGGTTCAGATTTACATATAGCCCCCATATATATGTTACCCCCGATTTTAAATGTAAGCGCTGTAAAAACTTTATTTTATATCCGATCAGTATGAAATTCAGCAGAAAGAGGTCTCTTAGTATATGAATGAACACTGTTAAATTTGGAAGAAATCGGTTCAGATTTAGATATAGCCCCCATATATATGTTACCCCCGATTTGACATGTAAGCGCTGTAGAAACCGTATTTTATATCCGATCAGTAAAAAAATTGGCAGAAAGAGGTTTCTCATTACGTGAATTAACACTGACAAATTTGAGGGAAATCGGTTCAGATTTGGATATAGCCCCCATATATGTATATGTTACCCCCGATTTGACATGTAAGCGCTGTAAAAAGTGTATTTTTAATCCGATCAGTACGAAATTCGGCAGAAGAGGTTTCTTATTACATGAAGGAATACTGCCAAATTCGGAGAAAATCGGTTCAGATTTACATATAGCCCCCATATATATGTTACCCCGATTTCACATGTAAGCGCCATAAAAAAATTATTTTATAACCGATCAGTGTGAAATTCGGCAGAAAGAGGTTTCTTATTACATGAAGGAATACTGCCAAATTCGGAGATAATCGGTTCAGATTTACATATAGCCCCCATATATATGTTACCCCCGATTTAAATGTAAGCGCTGTAAAAACTTTGTTTTATATCCGATCAGTATGAAATTCAGCAGAAAGAGGTCTCTTATTATATGAATAAACACTGTTAAATTTGGAAGAAATCGGTTCAGATTTAGATATAGCCCCCATATATACGTTACCCCCGATTTCACATGTAAGCGCCATAAAAAATTTATTTTATAACCGATCAGTGTGAAATTCGGCAGAAAGAGGTTTCTTATTACATGAAGGAATACTGCAAAATTCGGAGAAAATCGGTTCAGATTTACATATAGCCCCCATATATATGTTACCCCCGATTTTACATGTAAGCGCTGTAAAAACTTTATTTTATATCCGATCAGTATGAAATTCAGCAGAAAGAGGTCTCTTATTATATGAATGAACACTGTTAAATTTGGAAGAAATCGGTTCAGATTTAGATATAGCCCCCATATATACGTTACCCCCGATTTCACATGTCAGCGCCATAAAAAATTTATTTTATAACCGATCAGTGTGAAATTCGGCAGAAAGAGGTTTTTTATTACATGAAGGAATACTGCCAAATTCGGAGATAATCGGTTCAGATTTATATATAGCCCCCATATATATGTTACCCCCGATTTTACATGTAAGCGCTGTAAAAAGTGTATTTTTAATCCGATCAGTACGAAATTCGGCAGAAGAGGTTTCTTATTACATGAATTAATACTGCCAAATTTGAGGGAAATCGGTTGCGATTTAGATATTGCTCACATATATATGTTACCCCCGATTTGACATGTAAGCGCTGTAGAAACTATATTTTATATCCGATCAGTAAAAAAATTGGCAGAAAGAGGTTTCTCATTACGTGAATTAACACTGACAAATTTGAGGGAAATCGGTTCAGATTTGGATATAGTCCCCATATATGTATATGTTACCCCCGATTTGACATGTAAGCGCTGTAGAACTGTATTTTAAATCCGATCAGTAAAAAAAAATCGGTTCAGATTTACATATAGCCCCCATATATATGTTACCCCCGATTTTACATGTAAGCGCTGTAAAAACTTTATTTTATATCCGATCAGTATGAAATTCAGCAGAAAGAGGTCTCTTATTATATGAATGAACACTGTTAAATTTGGAAGAAATCGGTTCAGATTTAGATATAGCCCCATATATACGTTACCCTTGATTTCACATGTAAGCGCCATAAAAAATTTATTTTATAACCGATCAGTGTGAAATTCGGCAGAAAGAGGTTTCTTATTACATGAAGGAATACTGCCAAATTCGGAAAAATGGGTTCAGATTTACATATAGCCCCCATATATATGTTACCCCCGATTTAACATGTAAGCGCTGTAGAAACTGTATTTTATATCCGATCAGTAAAAAAATTGGCAGAAAGAGGTTTCTCATTACGTGAATTAACACTGACAAATTTGAGGGAAATCGGTTCAGATTTGAATATAGCCCCCATATATGTATATGTTACCCCCGATTTGACATGTAAGCGCTGTAGAACTGTATTTTAAATCCGATCAGTAAAAAAAATTGTCAGAAGAGGTTTCTCATTACATGAATTAACACTGCCAAATTTGAGGGAAATCGGTTCAGATTTAGATAGAGCCCCATATATACGTTACGCACGATTTAACATGTAAGCGCTGTACAATCTGTATTTTATATCCGATCAGTAAAAAAATCTACACAAAGAGGTTTCTTATTATATGAATGGATACTTCCAAATTCAGAGAAAATCGGTTCAGATTTAGATATAGGCCCCATATATATGTTACCCCCGATTTGACATGTAAGTGCTGTAGAGACTGTATTTTATATCCGGTCAGTACGAAATTTGACAGAAAGAAGTTTCTTTTTCAATGAATGAGTATTCAAGGAAAATCCGTTCAGATTTATATATAACCTCCATATATATGTTCCTCCTGATTTGGTACTAAAGCGCTATATAAATTGTACTTTACTTCCGATCAAAATTTTCCAGAAAGATGTTTCTAATTTTTTTATATAAGCGCTATTTTAGAGACCTGAAAGGCTTCAGCGGAAATGAAACTTAAAACATTACTTAAACCAATTATTCCAAGGTAGTACCTACCTAACATACCCTGCATGTATTACTTATATTGCGTAGGACCAAAAATCGGACTATTTATTGTGTTAAGGCTAATAATAACCACAGTAAATGCAAATATGTGGAATATTATTATTAGTACAATTTTTAATTCCACACATTATATTGAACTCCTCTTTGGAATAAGCCTTGACGTGGCGGGGGAGCTAAGTACTTTCGTAAAAGAAAGGAAACTAATTATTCCAACTATTCAAAAAGAAATTCTTAATGTATATTGCCGAGGTGTAGGGTATTATAGAGTCGGTCCGGCCCGACTTTAACCTTTCCTTACTGATTTTTAAATTATGTTTATGCAACTCTGACGGCGTTGCCATAACAGAGATTGGTTTGCGGCGTTGCAATCAAGGAACGGCTCCAAATCTGATGCGGGGGCGATGAAGTTGACTATCAGCTGTTGTGACTTCATCAAAACCCTCAATTTAGTTATACGAGGGTATATATAATTTTCTACGGGCCAAAAGTGTAACACATCGAAGGAGTGACCTAAGGCCGCATGCTTGGCGGAATGAGCAAGGTCCGTCCGTCCGTCTGTCTGCAGGTCGATAACTCTCCAAAAGAGAACCCAATTGACTTCAAATTTGGTTTCCACAGTTACCTATCTCGGGAATTTTTTCTCCAAATTACAACTTGTTAAACTTGTCATATATTCGTATCGCTTCAAGTATTTGGAAGATATTAGTACCTATGTAAAGCTCTGCTACTCCTCTTCAAAGCAATGGGATAAAATATGTACGTCATTATGGAAACAGGAAATCAAAATATTGAAAACATCCTTAATCCTTAACCTAACCTTTATGACCTGATCATGAAAAACTCTAAATGGAGCCTTGACCTTGGACTTAAAAGACATAGCAATATTCTTGAGCCAATATTATTTTTTTTTTGTATATTTGTATACAGAATTCTAGATGCGCCCATTGGACTAGTGTAAGTTCTATGTAAACGACTTGATCGATTGATGTTATTTATACATATTATATTTACGTATGTTATTAGTATACTATATCGCCATATAGAAGTTGCTTCTTTATGCCACCAATACCAATTTTCCATTTGATTTGTCTAAAATTTTGCCTTTTGTGTTTTATTTATAATAAATTTCTGCACAGGGGAAATTCACCACATCGGTCTATGTATTCGTATTGTCTTCATATGTGTAAGTCTCTCTACAAATATATTGTGTGTAGCTATTGATCCCATATTTTCTAAACTGTTTGGTTGAAACGTTTCTGTCTTCGTTTCATTTTTAAAGAATCTGCTACTAAAATATACACATTCGTCCATGATTTTCTTCTTTTCCACCTCAAAGATATTTTCGGTCGTGTAATTTAATGTAAACCATGATGAAGGTCGTATAGGAGTAGGCTCGGTCGAACTTGCGTTTATCGCTAGTACTTGCGTTTTTCATTTTGTAAGCCTATTTTAAAATCCCTCTTCTACTGATAAAATTAAATTTAAAAATTTTATATATTGCAGAGGAAGTGTGGTTCTTATTTTCTTGCAAAGTAATTTTATCAGTTTCTTTCCCGTTCCCAGAAGTTGTTGATAACTTGTAACTGGATTTTAAAACTTCCACCTTCATTCTATATTGGCTATGTATAAATATTTCGTATCGCCTAACTTCACAAAAATCAAAACCGTTGAAATACATTGAAACAAGCGTGTTTTTTTCGAGCAAATACTAAATTTGTTACATAACAAAAGCTTAAACTTTTATGGCATTTTTCCTGGCCCTTTTCCTTTGTCTGAAATCTTTTCTTTTGGTTCGCAAAGGAAGTTGGGTTAGTTTGTCGGTTTGTTGGATGGCTGGGATAACACCGAAGCAGTACAGCTCACAGCGTCCAACCTGAATTGTTGTGATTTTATTGTTTTCCGGTTTTCTTCTTTCAACAAAGTCACATTGTATGGTATTTGCGCACCTTTCCATTTCTATGGCATTGTCCTTTTGTTGTTATTGTTGGACGAATGGATTGGGTTGGTTATTTCGTTTTTTTTGCGTGTGTTTTCCTAAATACTACAGGAAAATACCTTCATCCGGGTTTTGCATGCTTTCATGAAAAGGCTTCAAACACAAACAATTTCTTCCTTCGCAAATAACTCGAGGGCAAAAATCTAAAATGGGAATTTTTCAGAAATATTTTCATTTCCCTGTGGATAGTCCCAATTTCGACAAAGTCATTCTGCTTTTGTAAACTGTTACAATTTTATATGAGATATTTCGCAGTAAATATACCGAATACACTATGCAACAATAAATTTTTTTTTTGCTGAAACTAAGGACACCGATATCGACGACTGTAGGTCATGTAGGCAAACGATTGAGCATTTTCTATGTCAGCGACCCACTATCTCGTTTTGACACATTACCAGATCTCAGAGGATCTAACTGGAAGATGTTGATGAAATTAGTGTCAAGTACCGACTTTCTATAATGCTGGATATTAAACAGACTATCGTATAACCTTACTTTGTAAGTAATCTAATACAGTATTTCGGATAGCAGAAGCTAGAACGTTCTAAAGAAATTGTTCATTCCTTGTCAGTCTGTAGTCATTGGAAATGTTGCCTAAAATAAAAAATATTAATGTCGTGTTCAAATTAATCTGTCAATTTTTATGGGGATACCAGAAGTGGCTTGACGAATACGTCTATTTTCTGAATAGTAGACACTTCAAAGAGGTTGTACTGTACCGAATTGTAAGTGTTTATGTGCAGTGGTATTATTATTGTTTATTTGTGTGGGATGTACCAAAAGGGGCGGGCCACATCGCCCCTTTTTCTAAGGGTGTTAGCGATATATATAGAATTACGTTACAGAGGACTGGGATAGGTAGTAAAGAAGTTATTAGATTATCAATATTTAAACCCTTCGTGAGGGAATTGCTAAAGGAGTGGTGGAGAATATGGTCCATCTTCGAATATTGCATGACATAAAGAAATTGTTCATTCCTTGTCAGTCTGTAGTCATTGGAAATGTTGCCTAAAATAAAAAATATTAATGTCGAGTTCAAATTAATCTGTCAATTTTTATGGGGATACCAGGAGTGGCTTGACGAATACGTCTATTTTCTGAATAGTAGACGCTTCAAAGAGGTTGTACTGTACCGAATTGTAAGTGTTTATGTGCAGTGGTATTATCATTGTTTATTTGTGTGGGATGTACCAAAAGGGGCGGGCCACATCGCCCCTTTTTCTAAGGGTGTTAGCGATGTATATAGAATTACGTTACAGAGGACTGGGATAGGTAGTAAAGAAGTTATTAGATTATCAAAATTTAAACCCTTCGTGAGGGAATTGCTAAAGGAGTGATGGAGAATATGGTCCATCTTCGAATATTGCATGACATAGAAAAAAGATTATCACATGACAAGTTTTAAGTCAATGCGTAACTGCTTTCGCCAGATAGACAGACCGACGGACGGACATTTTCCGAAACTACTTAAAATGTCATAAATCGATTTTTCGAATTCCGCCGAACAACCATATTACTTTATGCTCTGCTTCCACTGAAATTAGTATATAAATATGTATGTCACGTAGAACTAATAAAAATATATTACCTGTGAATTTTTCGATGTTTTTACGAAATATAGGTGTTTGCTAAAAATACAAAAACAATTTTTAATTTCGCAACAACAAATTCACAAAAAATATTTTTGCGAATTTTTTTTATTTTCTTAAATAGATTAAAGTAACAGCTATCGAAAACACTTTGGGCAAAGTTTTCAAAATACAATAGGTACTAAGTTATATGGATGGAACTAAAGGTTGTTTTGACAAAGGACTGTCCTCCATCTCGGACAGTCCTTAACCGATTTGGTTGAAATTTTGTGTCATAACTACTATCTAATAGGACTAAACTTGGGGCACGTTTCATCCCGATCGGTAGACATCGGTTTTAAAAATTTACTCACTTGACATGAAATCCCCTGGGTAAAAATAAAAAATTCCAATATACCAAATACCCAAAATAGCCTAAATACCAATTTACAGTCGGATCAGTTGAAATTTGCTGTCTCTAAGGTGTTAAGTAGTCATGATCAATATTTCGAGGGGTATATAAAAATTCAGGATACAAATTTTTATTAAAAAAACAAAATAACGGTTACGAAGAATCAAACTGAATTATTATACGAATGAAAAAGATTGACAAAAAATGTTTTTTGTATTTTTCGTTTTTTAAAATATTTCTCGAAAACTCGCCTTAGAAAATATTTCCAACTGAATTGTCCCCACATTACTCCCCCTCCAATAAAGGGCTCATTGCAACAATTCGTTAGCAACGTATGCTGGCTTCACTCTGTCGATAGAAATTGTTTTTGGGGAACCTTTTATGTCGATTGTAACATGCTTGCAAGTTCGACTTAACACTCTAAATGGGCCATCGTATGGGGGTTGAAGAGACTTTCGAATGCAATCCTGTCGGACAAAAACATAATTGCAAGTGGAAAGATCTTTATGGATGAAAATTGTATCTCGTGATTTGTTTTTTACGTCCCTCGGCTTAAGAAGTTGCATATCTGTTTTTAATTTGTGCACGAAATCATTTATAGGAATATTTTCAGTACTTTGCTGTAAAAATTCACCAGGTATTCGTCAAACGGAGTGACAAAATAAATTAACCCCGTTTTATGGTGGTTTATATAGCCTCACTATTGTGAACAAGGGTATACAGGGTGGCTGATATGTATTGCAACCAACTTCAGGTTGCTATCATTTCTAAACCGCTAGTCTGATAGCTGACAGATTTATTTCAGTGACAGTTCATTTAATTGTTTACAATCTATTGCATTCAGAAAAAAGTTATTCGTGATGGAATTCAAGGGTGATAGTGTGATTGCTTTATATTTGGGTGGAAAAACACAATTGGCTATCGTTAGAGCCCTCCAGCATTTAAATGTGAATAAATCTTTTGTTTCTCGTACCATTGCTCGTTACCGTGATACTGGCAGTATTGCATCGCGTCCAAAAAGTGGACGAAAAAAACCGGTAACAACACCAGAAATGATCCGAAAAGTGAAGGCCAGATTTGATCGAAATCCACGCCACAGTGGCAGAAAAATTGCTCGTGAGCTGAACATATCGCGAGAACGGATACAACACATATTAAAAAATGAGCTTGGACTAAAGCCATTGAAGTTCCAAAAAGTGCAAGAGCTCACCGATGCACAAAAAAAGTTAGACTGGAAAGAGCCAAGGAGTTGCTTCGGTTGCACGAAAGTGGTCAGTTACCGAATTTGGTTTTCTCCGATGAGAAGCCATTCCAATTTTTTTTCTCCCATGAGAAGCCATTCTAAGTTTTTTTCCGACATTTTTTGCTTTTGAACAATAAAATTTAAAAAAATATAGCGCTTTACTGTGTTGCATTACATATCAGCCACCCGGATCATTTGCTATTGGCCAAAAGTGTAACACCCTCAAGTATATTTGGGGGTAATCCGTTTTGGTCCATTTAAAGTCATTTAAGCAATGTCCGTCCGTTCGTCTGTCTTCCTGGCTGGTGCGAGCGATAACTCTCAAAAGGAGTTACCGACTTACTTCTAATTTGGTAGGTGGGAACTTTTTTCTTTCCAGGCTTGGCCCGAAGGGTCAACATATACTGAAATATTGATTATTTTATAACTTCTATACAAATTATCGGAATCTTCCACAATTTCATAAATATTATTAGTTTATTAGACGCTATCAAATACTTGAAATGCTGTGCAGTGTAATGTTTTTATAGCACTGTTGGTAGAAATAAGAGAATTTCAACAAAATTCAGTTTGGGAACAAGGGTATATATCAGATGCTACCAATCAAAATTGTATCACATCGATGGAGTGACCTGAGAGATCCCAAGAATATTAAGCGGATATCCGTTTTAGGCCATTTTAGCAATGTCCATCAGCATATTTTTTTCTATCTCAGGCTAAGGTCAAAGATGGACTATGTTGGCCCACTCCTTAGAGTATCTCCCCCACGAGGGTTCAAAATTAAGTGAAATATTGATTACACTATGCAACAAATGAACACTTTTTGAAAAATACACGGACTTGACAGTGTAGGTTCGATTATACTATCAAAGGGCGGTAAAGGGTCCGCCATCTAACGTTTTTTTTTCAACTAGTGCTTATTTCGTGAATGGTAACACTTAGCTCATGTCTGATTTGACAGATAATTAGTTTTATCCTTCCGCTGAACGATTATGTGTATATTGCGAACATTGCGACATTACTTTGAAAATCATGGTAATGTTGCAGAATGTGTGCGAAAATTGTGTACGGGTTTTGAAAGAAGAGAAGCGCCGTCAGCTCCTTATGTTCGTTATCTTGTGAAAAAAGTGAAAGAAACTGGCATCCTCATCGATAAACCAAAGCGTGAAAAGCCAAAAACAGTGCGTACACCCGAGAATATTGCTGCTGTTGCAGAAAGTGTGCGTGAAGCGCCATCAACATCAATTCACCGTCGTTCTCAACAATTGAACATTTCGGAGACATCATTGAGGCGAATTTTGCATAAAGTCCTTGGTATGACGCCATACAAAGTCCAATTGGTTCAGGAGTTGAAGCCAACTGACCATCCAATGCGATTTCAGTAATTTTTTTTATAGCATTTTCAAAAAAAAAAAAAGTTATTTGGCGGACCCTTTATAACCCTATACTCGGTTTGGCGAAATTGGTGACCAATTTTTTTATGGGCCCCCAACGTTTCTGAAAATCAGTGGGCCACTCGAAAAAGGTGTCATCAGCTTTTGTCCAACAACTAATTCAGAATTGGTGATACCGCTTAACTATGTTTGGCAATAATGTAGCTAGGAATATGCTAAAAAAAGTTTCTTAACATTTTTTGCGAAAAAAATTTTTTCGGTTACTTTTTTTTTGAAAAAGACAAAGAACAAAATATTTTTTTTCACTTTTTTAGCATAACTTCCGGGGCCTCAAAACTTTTCACTAACAATGCTTGGCAAAATTGTAGCCAACGTAAATCTGAACAACTTTTGTGAACATATCAATACAATCTGAACGTTTCTCGGCACCCTAAATAGCTCAAAAAACCACAATGTAAGTATTTCACTGTTATGTAACAAAAATATATTTTTTTGGTATAGAGTATGTCTAGCAACATTATAGAAAATATTAAGGCCAATATTTTTGTGGAACATATTAACCCTCTAGCTCCTCCACATAACTGTAATTTTTGGCCCCATTTTAACAAATCGTAAAAAACACCCCTTAAAAGGGGGAGGGCAGGGATGAAATGTGTTTAAAATGTTCATAAAATTTTACTATATGTGTCGAAACACAGCAAAGCCCAAATCTTATAACAAAAACCAAAAAAACGGTCAAATTCCAGTCAACAATGGTCTTTACTGGTATCTTTATTGCTTCGAACACTAGATCGTACGACTAACATGCTGCACCAACAAGAATTTGACCTTTTTTGGCGTTTGTGTTATGTTTTGAGCTTTGGTGTGTTCTGACACATATAGTAAAATATTTTTTCCTTCACTTTTTCAAACAAAAGGAACGGAATTTTTTTTTTCGCAAAAAAAATTAAGGAATTTTATTCAGCATGTTCTTAGCTACATTATTGCCAAACATAGTTAAGCGGTAACACCAAGTCTGAATTAGTTGTTCGACAAATGCTGATGACACCTTTTTTGAGGGGCCCACTGAATTTCAGAAACTTTGGAGGCCCTTAAAATAAAATTGGTCACCAATTTCGCCAAACCGAATATAGGGTTATACTATCCCTTGATAGTAGAATCGAACCTAGGCTGTCAAGTGCGTGTTATCATACAACTTTTATATTCTTTCACAATTCCACATATAGTATTAGTTTATTAATCGCTATCAGCTTTAGAAAAATCGGCGAATTTGCCGCCCGCCTTTTGGTACCTCCCATACAAATGGACCATTTTGCACAAAAAGTTAACGGCTTATAACTTGGATTCCTGCACACAAAAACACGTGAAATTTTGTGGAGTGTAATGCCGTCCCGTAAAAAATGGGCGAAGTCGACACGTCGCTTTTGATACCTCCCAAACAAATGGATCATTTTGCACAAAAATTTAACAGCTTATAACCTTGATTCCGGGCCATATAAATACTTAAAATTATGTACAGTGTAAAGTTTTTATAGTACCCATAGTATATTAAAAATGGGCGTTATTGCCACGCTCCTTGTAAGGATTCTTGGATGGTTTCCGAAAATTTTCAATAATGAAATTTAATTGTTATCTTCAACCACATACTGCAATGTATTTATAAAATTTTTCACATTTACTGTGGTATACTATATACTCGCATAAGGTTTCCCGTTAAAGTAAACACGCAATTCTTTACCGCTGTTGCTATTACTACTATCATTATTTGTCCTGTATACCTTTCTTGAGCTTACCTAAGAAAAATATGTGGTTTTGTTATTTTGGGATACTTTTGGCCCACAATCACATTTTAACTTTTCCACCCCGTCTTAATCTGCCCCAGGCAATTCCTCTGACAATCACCCCATTGCCGTCATTCCGTCGTTGTGGTTCACCTAATGCCCTCTTATTCCTTAGACACAATGTGACGTATTTATTTAATCTTTAAAGTAGAATGTATCTGTGAGCGTGTGTCTATCTGTGGCTATGTGTGTTTTGTTAAAAATGATAGATTTCAAATAAATTTTTCTTATACAAATTTTCTTTGGTTTCCTTCCTTAGACGTTTGACGTTTCATTACTTCCTCGTTTTGTGAGAAGCGGCAGTGTTTAGTGCGTTTCTATTCCCCAAGAATGACAGCAGCGTTGAACACGCCAAAAGAGGAAATTTAAAACTCTGTACGTTTTGAGAATACGTAACGAAATACAACGATACTGACATGGCCACAAAACGCCCGCTTCCTACTCGTACCGACTCCCGGATGAGGGGAAGGAAAACTTTTGATAAATTATGTGACTCGTTGTGACATAATGTTTGACGTTTTTCCTTCACCTCAACCCCTCTCCTCTGTCCCTCGCCCGGTTCATGTCATTGTCGTCCTTGTTGTTTGTCGCAAATCCTGAAACGTTTTTTGTTTTGTTTTTTCCACTCCAGTGTTCCATCAGCGCGTTTCGTGCTATACTCTCTTGGTTTCTTGTGGGTGTATTCCAGGTGGTGAGGTACGAGTATATGCTTGGCCCGGCAATTGGGTAGAATGTTGACTGCAACACATCTGGGGAATTACCTAATGGTATCTATATTTATTTTAACGGTTGAAAGTTTAAACCTTAGGTTAAAGTTACATTTAATGGTTATTTCATTTCAATTTTGTCTGATGCTTTTCGTAGCATACCTTTGCTTCTTATTTTTTTAAGTGTTAAATTAACATCTAATCTTGTGATATGTCAAATCCTGAAATATATGCAAAATTTAAGAAGCAACTTGTTTAATTACATATCGTGGCAAATTACAAAATTTACATTTTAAAATTTTTAGATGACGTTCTTTCTTTGCCCGACATTTTGTATTATTTTTTATCGAAAACCATTTATAACACATGGTCACATTTCTAACCTCAAAATAATGAATGATCTAGGCAACAATCACATTGTTAAAGGATTGACAATAACAAAGTACAAAGTAAAGGATTTCGAGGTCATCGAAAATTGACAGCGTTTTGATTTCACTTTCCCAAATTTTTATCTCGACTTCGGTAGTTATCGAATCGTGAATATTTTGGCTGAAACTTGATGTTAAGAATTTATTCTGAGAAAATGTAATTTTTCCATTTTTTTTTCTAGTTAACCGATGGAAATTTTGTTTTACGGTGCTCAGCGAAATTGTAGCTATAGACCAGGTGAAAAAAATATGTAAAACGAACTGGTTTAAGAAAACAGCATCTATATAGTGCTTCAAAATCGGAAAGTTGTCAATTTGTTGACAAATTTTTGCACATAAATAACTCGGGAGGTACGGGATGAAATGCTCTACAAAAATGTTGGCCATTGCTCCAAATTATACTATATATATTCAAAATTTGTTTTACTATCTAAAGCATCAATAAAATTTGGGAGGATCGTATTTGTGGGTGTGGAAAAAGTGGACGTAGCTATAGTTAAATATTCCTTATCTCATAAACAAATTCGGATATCTCAGAATGTGGTGATTGTAGAAGAAAGAACTAAAACATCAACAAAAATTTATAGGGTCGGATTAGTGAGTGTGGCAGAAGTGGGCATAGCATTAGTTCATAAAAATGTAAACTATTAACTGTAGAAGAACGAAATTTGGATTGTAGCGAAATTTGTCAATAGGGTACACCCTAAAAAAAATCGCTTCTGTAGTATATTGTCCCAAACATATTCTGCTGGAAACATACATATGTTTAGGGTACAGTCCAAATATATAATATTTGACACTCACAAATATTATATGTTTGGGAGGATGTTGGTCTAAACAAAATTATGTTTTCATCCTTATATTTTTTTATATGGAAATAATATTTCCGAAACAATGATTAATTTGTATTTAAATATTTTGGCTATGTATAGATGCCTTAATTTAGAAATTAAAGGTTAAATTTTTTAGAAATTTTATATGTTTGTAAAACAAAAGAAAATGCCGCTTACGACATTTTTAACTATAAAGTACGAGTATAACACGAAATTTGGGAAAAAATAAGAGTAAAAATTAACAAAGTCAGCAAAGTTAAAATATTTTTTTAAATGTAATGTATTTGCATGAATTCTTAAACAATATCTTTGTTTGTGTCTAAACACATATTTTATTTGTTACAGTCAGTTCGCAAATATATTTTGTTGTAATATATTAATATATGCATTCGAAACAAAATTTTTTGATTTTCAAATAAAATATATTTGTTCAAAAATATATAATATTTAAAAAATTTGGTTACAAGTATATTTTCTTTGAATTCAAACATATCAAAAATGGCGATTTTCCTCCGTGTAGAGTAAGTAGACATGGTAATATTTAATATTTAGTCTTTATATATAAAAACACACACAATATTATAACAATGTTCGTTATAGACTTTAAAACCACCCAACCAATGTACCCCAATCATTAGAAAGGCAATAATTTGAGGATCGTTTTATACCACCAACTGACTCCCCTATTGAAAATGGAGTATCTGGAAAATGTTAGACCAATCGTCGTGAAATTTGCTAGAGCTGTATTTGACATCACTATGCGTGACCAAACAGAACATTGGCGATTTCGGGAATGTGGGCATGACCCGGCCAACATGCTTCCGTGAAAATGAGATATCTGGAGAAACATTTCACCAATCGTCCTGACATGTGGTATGGATGCATTTCACATCATAGGGCGTGACTCAAGAGACAATTGGCGATTTTGGAAAGGGGGTTGTGCGTCCATCCATATGGAGTTACGTATAAGTACTTACGAGTATATGTACTTATGTAAGGAGATAACTTTTTGTACAAAATATTCCCTTTTTTGGGATGTACAAAAAGGTGCTGGTCCAATTCGACCATTTTTCTCAGGGTGATATCGACAGATGAACTATTTCTATGTGCGGGCTTACTACTAAACAGCTCATGTTTGTTGTGTCAGTCTCTCTCTCGCTGGCCACTGTACAGTGGGAGAAAGCTCCAATTTACCGCAAAAAAAAATATTATAGTTTTTCCATGTTTTGACTCGCATGTTTTTATTGCCAAATGACCATATGGAAAATATTGCAAATTATTTCTTGGAGCAGTGATTTGAAAATATTTATTTATGGAATACATCCTATTTTGACGTCCACCACAATCAGAAAAAACCTTTTCGTGCCCTGTAAAAAGTTTCAGCAAATTTACAGACACTAACTTTTTTAAAAGGACCTTTCCAAAACCTCTTTAAGTTTTTTTGGGCGGCTCAAGTTTTCGATGTTGCGGGCCTTCAAACTGTGGATATACAAATTGCAATATCTTCGCCAATTCGCAATCAATCTGAACAAAATCATCAACAAAAGAGACGTGAGAAATATTTCTTTAGATGTAGAAATTTGTTGTTCTAATAATTTCCTTTAATTTAATTGTTTTCCGGCTGTATCGAGCTTATACTTCAGAAAATATGATTCAAATATTAAAGGCACCTTACAAGAAAAGGGGGGATTTTAAAGTAAAATTAAAAAAGATAACATCAATAATGTTTTTCATCTTTTTTCGTGTTTAGGGCGCAATATTACACGAGAAAATGTTATGCACAGTCCTTAAACAAAAATGTTGTTGCATAGTTGTATGTATAATTCCGAATTTGGTATTATTACACTGTGCTCGAAGTGGACACTTACACATGTAACAGAAATATTTTGACCATGCTGAATCCAGTAATGATGTCCGTTTTTCCCAGTTAGTTCTTGTTTTCGAGATGTCCGACCACAACGTTTTCTGGGAAATCAGAGAAGTTAGTTATATAGCTTCTCACCCCTTTCCCCTAAAATATTCCAATAAAATCATATCATATGTCGAAAAGTCTTTGAGAAAAATATTTCTCGCGATATATTGGTTATATTCAATATACTGATTCCAATAAATATTTTCTCCTATGAGTAGAAAAATACACAAATTATGTCTAAAAAAACGTTATGTTTTTATTTTTCGCGAGAAATATGTTTCTCAAAGACACCAACTAAAAATGTCGAAGATTTTTATGACTTTAAACATAGGATAGGATTAGATTGCACTATTGAAGGGTTTCCTTTATTTCAAAGTCTTCCATTTCAAAATCACCACCGAGATAACTAACCTCTCGGATTTCACCGCAAACTTTGTTGCAGAATAAATCGCAAACAAGAGCTGACCTAAAGAAACGGCTTACACCACTGGATACTGCATAGTTGAAACAGGAAAATCCATAGGGTCTCGTTTGTGTTAAATTCATGGATTCTTGTTATTACCATATTTCTAAATTCGTACCTTTATTGCTCAGTACTTCTAAAGATAATACGTTTGGCCTCTGTACCAAAATTGATCTCCAGATGAAATATAAAGCAATAGTGTTCACTATCTATCATTTTACCTAATATAGCCTAACATAACCTAATAGTACGAGTAGTATAAACAACTTTATTTGCATCTTTCGAATATTAAATAATCTTTAAAGTTTTAAAATCTATATACATCTTTAAAAACAAATTTAAAAATTTATTTTTCAATTCGTTTAACAAAAAACACGCGACATTAAATATTCAAATGGCAATTTACCATTTGCTTACACCCAGAGCTCTGCAGTCGAATTAAAATTTCATCATAAGAAAAATGAAATCACCTCAAGTCCTTTGTAGGACACACAGTCATGCAAAGCAGTGTTGCACATTAAGCATCCTTAATTCTCTTTTGTACACGAAACGACCCAAATTAAAAAATGAGAATATATTTTATATTTGCCATATTTTGTTGCTTTCCTCCCCTCCCTCTTTCTTCTGAGCGGTTGGGGGAGGGCGGGCGAAATGCCAATATAATTGGGGCAACAACCACAATATGAACGACAACTCCAACACCGGCCGAATCAGCCAAGTGTAATCATAATACCGCTGACATTTAAACCCAAATGCATTTAACCGAAAATAAATGAAAAACGAAAGAATCATTGCAAAAAAAAAACTCTGAAAATGTCAACTCCAATGGCTGGCTGCTGGGTTGGATGGTCGGGTCGGTTGGTTGGTTGCAATGCACAAAATTGCAACATACAGCGATGGAACAAACGAGGCGACGGGCAATGGTATTTCCGTACGTCTGTCCGTCCACAGATTCCGAAAGACAAACGGAAAAAATGCAAAAACGACATTTCGAACGAACGAAGAATACTCTGACGTTATTATACGTTTTTAACCTAATTACAATTTCATGATAACGTAACATAAAAATTTATAAAAATTACAATTTCCGACACTCTGTGTCAGTGCGGTAGAGTAATACCATTGGTGTTGTTAGTATGCAGCGGTATGTGTGTGTAATGTGCTCATGGGACGGAAGTACTTGTGTACGTTGTACTTACTGGCAAAGGGTTGAGAAATAAGTGTTAAGGGAAATTTTAAAAACAGTGTTCAGAAAAAAAACAGTACGTTCCTTCAGAGAACACTAAAGTTATTATTTTTTTTAGTGTTACTATTCGCGAACGGTACCATTATGATAACGTACCGTTCTTAGAATACGACGAACGGTATCACTACGATAACGTACGGTTCATAGAACACTAACAGTATCAATACCTACGACACCACAGGTCGCAAATATGAAGCAATCTTAATGAAAATTGGTGCAGTGTTATTTCTTAACTCAGGGACGATCACTATTTAAAATGGGGCATATCGGTCCATACTTTGATATAGACCCCATGCGAAGTCCCTTTCGCTCCATATTTTGATATAGCCCCCATACAAAGGTACTATGGATAAGACATATTTACGCATTTTTTAACCGATCATGCTGAAATTTATATATTTGTACTTTTTATTACATTGTGATCACGCTTGAATGCAATAGAAAGCACACATATTTCGGCATGATCGGATAAAAAATTCGTCCTCTATAACGTAAATATGTCTTGTCGAAAGGGAGCTTTGTATTGGGGCTGTATCAAAAAATGGACCGATATGCATCATTTTCACTAGGCATGATTGAATGCAATAGAATGAACATACATATATTCAAATTTCGCCATGATCGGTTTAAAAATGCACTCTCTAGAGCGTGAATATATCTTATCGAAAGGGACCTTCGTATGGGGGCTATATTAAAGTATGGACCGATATGTCTAATTTTCACTAGGCACGATTGAATGTACGACGTAGTGATACTGTTCTATGAACCGTACGTTATCGTAGTGATATCGTTCGTCGTGTTCTAAGAACGGTACGTTATCGTAGTGGTACCGTTCGCGAACAGTAACACTAAAAAAATGTTTAGTGTGTTCTGTTCTCTTGGAAGGGTTGCGATACTGTTCCGTTCGCGACGAATGAACGGTACAGAACGCTAAGGAACCGTTACTTAGTGTTTTTTTCCAAACTC
Organism: Eudasyphora cyanicolor; assembly: GCA_963930755.1. NCBI lineage: Eukaryota > Metazoa > Arthropoda > Insecta > Diptera > Muscidae > Eudasyphora > Eudasyphora cyanicolor. The sequence continues at coordinate 242,015,619 of OZ005737.1, read as the reverse complement.
TGGTTAAAACAAGTAAGAAAGTTTCAGTCGGGTAAACCGACTAAGGTATACCCTCACTTTGTGAGTAATGTAATATATAACATTACACCCATAAATCTGTCAATGTGGCAGGTACCAGTGTGGCAGGTACCAGAAGGGGTTTTCCAAAAACACGTATTTTTCGGTAAATACATTGCATTGTGCTGAACTATAAGTGTTTATGTGCACTGGTATATTAAAGTTACGAGCTATGTAATTTTGGTATGATTTGGTCATTTTGTGTGGGAGGTACAAAAAGGGGCGGGGTGATAACGCCCACTTTTTACAGGACTATAGGCACTATAACAGCATTACACTGTACAAAATTTCAAGTATTTGTATGCACTGGTATTAAAGTTACAAGCCGTTTACTTTTGGTACGAAATGGTCCATTTGTGTGGGAGGTACCAAAAGGGGCTGTACTATAATGCCCATTTTTTACCGGACTATAGGCGCTACAAAAACATTATACTGTAGAAAATTTCAAGCATTTTTATGCACTTGTGTTAAAGTTATAAGCAGTTAAATTTTGATGCAAAATGGTCCATTTGTGTGGGAGGTACCAAAAGGGGCATGCCAACTTCACCCATTTTTCTCGAGTTAATAGCGACTAATATACTAATATTATGTGCAGAATTTCAAAAGATTCGAGTAAGTAGTATAGAAGTTATTAAAGAATCAATATTTCACTAAATTTTAACCCTTTGTGTGGGAGGTACCAGAAGGAGTAGACCAATATGGCCCATCTTCGAACTCATCCGGCGATAGATCAAAATATTACCACATACCAAATTTGAAGTCAATCGGTTACTCCTTTCGAGAGTTATCGTCCGCACCAGCCAGCAGACACACAGACAGACAGACAGACAGACAGACGGACGGACATTGCTCATTCGACTTAAAATGACCCAAAACGGATTTCCTCCGAACATACTTAGGGTCTTAGATCACTCCTTCGATGTGTTACACTTTTTTCCGTAGCAAATGATATATACCCTCGTCACACTAAAGTGAGGGTATAACCAGTAAGGAAATTCAGAAAGTCGGGCGGGGCCGACTATATAATACCCTACACGTCCCTAACAATGCGAAAAAGGTCATTGTGATAATAATTTGGAGTTATTGGTAAGTCGGCAGCAACATATTATCTAATTCTGAGCCGATAATCGCTAAATTAAGCAATATTTGTTCCTAAATTGAGAAAAATCTTTCCGGAAAATATTAATGATCGGAAGTAAAGTACAACTTCTATAGCGCTTTGATACCAAATCAGGAGGAACATACATATGGAGGTTATATATAAATCTGAACGGATTTTCCTTGAATACTCGTTCATGTAAAAAGAAACTTCTTTCTGTAAAATTTCGTACTGACCGGATATAAAATACAGTCTCTACAGCCCTTACATGTCAAATCGGGTGTAACATATATAGGGGGGCTATATCTCAATCTGAACCGATTTTCTCTGAATTTGGAAGTATCCCTTCATATAATAAGAAACCTCTTTGTGTAGATTTTTTTACTGATCGGATATAAAATACAGATTGTACAGCGCTTACATGTTAAATCGGGGGTAACATATATATGCAGTGTTAATTCATGTAATGGGAAACCTCTTCTGACAATTTTTTTACTGATCGGATTTAAAATACAGTTATACAGCGCTTACATGTCATATCGGGCGTAACATATACATATATGGGGGCTATATCTAAATCTGAACTGATTTCCCTCAAATTTGGCAGTGTTAATTCACGTAATGAGAAACCTCTTTCTGCTAATTTTTTTACTGATCGGATATAAAATACAGTTTCTACAGCGCTTACATGTCAAATCGGGGGTAACATATATATGTGGGCTATATCTAAATCTCAACCGATGTCCCTCAAATTTGGCAGTATTAATTCATGTGATAAGAAACCTCTTTCTGCCGTACTGATCGGATTAAAAATACACTTTTTACAGCGCTTACATGTAAAATCGGGGGTAACATATATATGGGGGCTATATCTAAATCTGAACCGATTTCTTCCAAATTTAACAGTGTTCATTCATATAATAAGAGACCTCTTTCTGCTGAATTTCATACTGATCGGATATAAAATAAAGTTTTTACAGCGCTTATATATCAAATCGAGGCTAACATATATATGGGGGCTATATCCAAATCTGAACCGATTTTAACCAAATTAAATAGGGATCGTCCTTGGGGCAAAAAAAAGATATGTGTAAAGTTTCGTCAAGATCGGGCCATAATTGCGACCTGTACTTTGATTACAAGAATACATCTACAGACGGACAGACGGACAGACAGACGGTCATAGCTAAATCGACTCAGAAAGTGATTACAAGTCGATCGGTATAATAAACAATGGATCTATCTCTTCTCCTTTTGGGTGTTACAAACAAATGCATAAAGTCATAATACCCTGTACCACAGTGTGGTGTAGGGTAAAAAAAGGGTAAATGTGGAGTTCGATCGGGAAGGTTTTTTTAAATGAAAAGTTTTAACAACATTTTTCCAAAAAAAAAATATTTACTTAATTTTTTTGAAAAAAAAATCATAATTATGAACAAAAAATAGTAATTAAAAATGCCGTAAAATAATACCCATAAAATTTTAAAATATATTAAAAACAAGCAATAAATTTCAGTCTGGTAAACCGACTAAGGCATACCCTTACAAGAAATATGCACTGGGATACGAGTATAAGTATGTACTAATACGGGTTGCCCATATTCGACGGACCCACGGACTCGTTGGGCCCATTCCAATCGACGAGGCTTGTCCGCAGGCAACAATCTTTGCGTCAATTGAATTTTGTACGGGAACAAATGCAAATCAACGCGAATAATCCGTTGTAAAGCCATGCCCAACTGCTGAGAACGGCGTTTTTGGGATGTTCTTGGGGACCTCTCAACACTGGCTCGTACGGCAGCGATATTCTCGGCCGATCGCCTTGGTCGACTTTTATTTGGCCTCTTCGGATTAGAAAGAGCCTCACCAGTCGAAAATTTTTCGTATAAACGCTTAATGGTGTTCTTAGAAGGCGCACTTCTCACATTTTTTAATATTTTAAAAGCACGTTGACTTTACTTCTTCTGTTGAATGTCAATTTCAACTATTTCAGAGCGCTCGCGTGGCTTGTATTGTTCCATGGTAAAAATCTGCTTGGACTGACGCTTCAAACGCGGTATGTCATTAAGCGATCTGACATCTCTGTCAAAAGTTATGGCGTTGCCAGATGGGTCCGTCGAATATGGACAACCCTGTACACGTATATGTGGCTATATACTCGTATATATAGTTCCATCTATTTGCGCCTTCCGATTCTTGATCTACGCGAGAATACTGTGCATTTTAAGTTTATCGTTTCAGATCTAGTTTATTATGATCAACCTTGGAATGGTGCTAATTAATTTGTCGAAATAAATGATTCCAAATTATTATCGTAATGCCAATTTTCGCATTTTTAGGGAGGTGTGGGGTACTTTATTCTAGAAATATTAAAAGTCCTGTAAAAAAGACAAACGATTTGCCCCTTGCGGGCAAATTCCATTCCATTCCAACTCTTTGAAAGTGAAGATTCTGAGTTTTCCTAATTAATAAACTATTTTTTGAAAAATAAGGTTACCACTTCGAGATCCCTTTGTTACTACTAGTGCCAGCTGCATCAGCAGGCAACCAACCACTGATGCAAGCCAACAAAGCCAACCATCTTGCCACAGCCACAATACTGATTATGTGGGAGAGAGAGTGTGTGTGTGAGTATGTGTGCATCTGTCTGCTGTAGTAAATGCCATCATCATTTTAACATGGAAATTCTGACTTCACATACACACAAACCCGCATACATGTACAAAGTAACTCTCACGAGAGGTCTGTCTCATTTGTTGCAGCAAAACTTTACATTCCCCAAAATATTTAATTATTTAAATTTGTATCTTTATAATTATTTCAACAATTGGATTTTTGAATATTAATATATTGAAATGTTTGCATTTTTTAAGATTGGAATGTTTGAATAATTTGTAGAATATTTTAAAATTTGAACAAAACACATGTTTGTAATTTTTTATATTTCGTTATTATAATATTCTAAAAATTTGATTTTTGAAAATAAGATATGTATTTAAAATAATTAGAGATTTAGACTTTTCGAAAATTTCTTCAAACTTATGCTTAACCTGACAGTATACTTCGTACGTATTTTATACATTTACTACTTTCTCATAGTTTGCAACAGCAGAGAGCTTTAAATGCAAAGACTGAAACGGCAACAAAAACAAAAAGGCGTTGCTGCTCCTTGAAAGGACATTGATGTTCATTCATACATATATATATATATATATATATATATGCATATATATATTACTACAATCCTAGTGCAATTCTTCCTTTGCAGACTTGAACAAAAAACTTTTTCATTCAAACTATTGTGCTCATCACGATGCATCTCAGCGATATCAACGCTTACATTCTCGCGCTCATCATCATCAGCAACTGAGCTGTTATCTGTAATATATGGCAAACTGGATATACGAGAATAATTTTTTTGCAACATTGTGCTACAGTGTCATATTGAGTGATCCTTCATGGAAATGAATGAATATCCTCGCAAATGCGGTTTATTTACATTTTTTATTATTTTTCCGAGAAAACATTTTTATGATGCCGATTTCAACGATATTTTCTTCCCTGTAATAGTTCGGTTAAAATAAGGTCACATCGTAAAATTTTATACAGTGATTGCGGGAGATTTATAGATAATTTTTCGGTAAAAAAGTGTGATAAAATGGTACAAATGGCGAACACGAAGACGGAAGAAGAGAAAATAACGAAGAAAATCCCAGATGTGTAAGGGTGATTCTATTTGAGCTTCCACTGTAAGTTGTTAGGAAAAATTCTACAAAACCTCTGCAAAAAAAATCTTAAATTGAAAAATAATGTAATGTTCGATGACAATTCAGCAAAGTTTGAGACTATTATTCCTTTGAGAAACGAAATTCATCCGTCGGTCTGTCTGCAACAGCACGATAACTCTCGAAGGGAGTGACCGATTAACTTAGAATTTAAAGTATAAAATGTATTACCATCTCTTGATAAGTTTGTTAAATTTCTTGCAACTGTCTGTACTACTTATCCGATTGAACTATGTTTTTTTCGGCGGGTACAACATACTTGAAAGAAATTGGTGTAGTATCATGGTGACAAGGGGTTCCTTTGCTAATTTAATACAGGTCGGTGGACATATGTGGATTCTGCGTTGCCCATATACTTCTCCTTAAAACATATTATACGTTTCAAGAAAAAAAGTAAAAAAAAAAAATTGTTCAAAAGTTATTTTTTTTTTTTTTTTTTTTTTTTTTTTTTTTCTCAGTTCATTTATTTGCAATCTATTTATATACAAACATTAAGCAAATTTATTTAAAACTAATCAAATGGCAGTAATGCTAAGTTTTAATTTTAATAAACTTAACAGTTATAATACATGTTTATTCTATGATACATTAATTGAGTAGATTATTCTATGAAGGGTAAATCTAGTACATGTGGTCTTTTTAGTCTTCTAACTTCCTGACTGTCATCTAATAAATTCAAAGCTAATAAATTTGGGTGTAGACTTAGTCTTCTCATGTAGTTTGTACTGAATGTCTTAATTTCACTTTTTACGTTAGGGACACCAAGGTCATTGTGTATATTATTATTGTTGACAAACCAAGGAGCATTCGTTATTAATCGAAGAGTTTTAGACTGGTATCTCTGAAGAATCTCAATATTGGAGTTACTCGCTGTTCCCCATAACTGAATCCCATACGTCCACACAGGCTTTAATATTGTTTTATAAATTAAAACTTTGTTCTCCAAACTTAGCTGTGATTTGGGACCTAGAAGCCAGAACATTTTCCGAGTCTTTATATTTAGCTGTTGTCTTTTGTAAGAAATGTGTTTTTTCCAGTTTAGACGCCTATCAATATGTAAACCTAGGTATTTAACCGAAGTAGATGAGGGGATAATAACACCATTTAAACATACAGGTGGACAATCTTGTTTCCGTAATGTATAGGTTACATGTACCGATTTTTCCGCATTGACTTTTATGTTCCAATTCCTTAGCCATGATTCTAAAACATCAAGTTGTCGTTGCACTGTATTTGAGGCTTCAGTAGGACATGCATTTGTAGCCAAGATTGCTGTATCATCTGCGTACGTTGCTATGGTGATATCTTTGTTACTAGGCATATCTGATGTAAATAAAGTATATAAAACTGGACCCAACACACTCCCTTGAGGAACTCCAGATTTAATATGACCAATTTCTGAATCTTCATTATTTATGTTTACGTAAAAAGTCCTGTTACTCAAGTAAGACTTTATGAGAAGATAGAAAGGCGTGGGTAGTTTGTTTTTTATTTTAAAAAGTAGACCATCATGCCACACTCTGTCAAATGCCTGTTTAACATCAAGAAAAACCGATGAGCAGTACTGTTTTTTCTCTAGGCAATCTCTTATTGTGCTAACTAATCTATGGCATTGCTCTGGCGTTCCATGTTTATTCCTAAATCCGAATTGATGGTCAGGCACTATATTCAGTTCTTCCAATATAGGAGATAATCTTTTTATGAGAAGTCTCTCTAACAGCTTAGAAAATACTGGCAGAAGACTAATAGGCCTGTATGAAGTAATGTCATGTTCAGGTTTATTTGGTTTCAAAACCATTATTATTTTGGCACATTTGAAAGGAGCTGGGAAATACGACATTCTTATAACGGAGTTGAACAAAACTGTTAGGAAGATAATACCTTTTTTAGGTAAAGCCTTTAATACTTTAGGGTCAATTAGATCGAATCCGGATGATTTTTTAGAATTTAGTTTCCTAATTTCATTTTCGACTTCTTTAACCCTAAAAGGTTTTATTGGTAAACACATTGGACATGGTACATCCAGAAATTCCGTTACGCATTCAGCTTGTTCTGCAGAACAAAATGAAAAAGGAGTAAAAGTATGCTGTAAATGTGTTTTAAATGTAGAAACTTTGGTTTTATCAGATTTGCACCATTTGCCATTGGAATCCTTTATTGCAACGTTTCTCCTTTTTGGCCGTTTTATATATTTTGTTGCTTTGTACAGGCCATGTTCATTGTTATTGTTAGGACTTAAGATACTCAAAAAGTCTCCAATACATTTATTTTTAAAATTCTTCAGCATAATTTTCAGTCGATTTGCAGCTCTATTAAAATTAGTTTTATCAGCTGGACTCCTTGTTCTTTGCCACGTTTTTCGCAAGCGTCTTTTTACTTTAATAAGCTGACGTATCTCAACGGTTGCGCGAAAGCTAGAACTCTTTACACTATCCACTTGTGGTGTTGATCGAAAAGCAGCCTCATGTATTAGTTTCGTGAAACTTTCAACTGCACAATCCAAATCTTCTGGGTTTCTCATATGTATATTCAGATCCAAATTTTCTTCAATATGGCTTCGGAACTGAACAAGATTTGTATTAGATGAAAGTAGTTTTCTTGTTGGTTGAATTTTTACAGGGCTAGTCTTGTAGTTTAGTATTATAGGACTGTGATCAGAACTAAGGTCATCACTAGCCACTATATCTAATAGTGATGTGGATATCCCTCCAAAAACAAAGAAATCTAGTAGATCTGGATGTTTGGCTGGGTCACTGGGCCAATATGTTGGCATCCCTGTAGATAACACTTTATATTTGTTGTTACATATGCATTTATATAACTCATTTCCTTTTGGATTATGTAGTCGGGAGCCCCACCATGGATGTTTGGCATTGTAATCACCACCAACTATAAATTTATTACCGAGAATTTTGAAAAAGTTATCAAATGTATCACATTTGACACTAAACCTCGGTGGAAAGTACACAGAGTAAATAGATATGGGATAATTGTCGCATACTATTTTGATGCCAATTGCTTGTAAATATGTTTCGGTTACAGACTCAGCAATTTCATAATGTAAGCTTGATTTTATTAAGACTGCTGCACCGCCATGAGCTTTATCATCAGGATGATTAGCTGTTAGAATATCATAGCCGTTAATTCTTAGAAATGATTTATTAGTTAAATGAGACTCCGAAATTAAAAGTATATCAATACAATTTAGGCTGAGAAAAATCTCTATTTCATTTAAATGGTTTAGAATACCATTGGCATTCCATTCGGCAATTATAAGATTTAATTGCATAGTTTGTTCATCATCATCGACATCATGTTAATTAACGTATTAGTTAACTCGATTTGTTTTGAAAGCATAGCTTCAATCTTTTCCAACAAGTTGCTGTCTCTAGGTTCGTCTCCTCTAACAGCCTGAGAGTATGTCCATCCATTTGGAACTGTTCGCTGGCTAGGTATATTGTTAAATATAGGTTGAGTGCTATTCACGTTGTCTCTCGTGTATCTTTTATTTAGAAGTTTTTGATATATAACGCAACCTCTATATCTAGCAGTATGGTTGCTAGAGCAATGGACACAATTTGGTGGTGTATCTCGCGTTTTTGTACATTCTTTTGTAGAGTGATCTAAACCACACTTGACACATCTAAACTCTCTTTTGCAGTATGCTTTTGTATGGCCGAAATCTTGACACCTAAAGCATTGAACAATGTCATCAAACTTTTTTGGAGCTTCTACCTGAATTATAGCATTATTAAATGCACGGATATTGAAAATTTCTTTGTTGTTAGGGCTGGGATCGAGGTCAACATAAAACATAGGCAAAGGCTGCTTGTTAGCTCGGCTGACAATATTTCGTACGCTCCTAACTTGGTGCCCTAAGCTCAGAAGCATAGCTTTAATATCTGACAAATCAGTAGAATGATGAAGACCTTTTATCACCGCCCTAAATGCTCTTTCGCTTTTTAATTGGAATGTGTGATACTTAATTTTGTGATCATTTAAATACTTAATTAATTTTCTGTAAGACTCTACTGTTTTGATATTTAGTCTAACCTGTCCGTCTCGCAAAGATTTGTGATTAAATTCAGTACTTTCAATTACTTTACATACATCAGCAATCATTCTTGCAATATTTCCAACATCAGGAATGAATACAGGTGGAGGTTTCGGAGCAGTCGCAGTTGTTTCACTTCCATTTCTTTCAGATTCATCATTCATCAAAACATCATATCGGTTGCTGGTTGAAGGTTCATCATCATGATGGGGTCTTTTTTGCCGATGCATGGTAGGTGATCCAGTGTTTTTCCTCTTCATTCTTACAACCTGCCAGTTGTGGTCGTCTTCATCATCATCATTTTCAGCATTGCTCAAGTCACTCAGTTGGGGATCGCCAACTTTAACAATTGACATTCTTAATGTTTTTTTTTTTTTTTTGTTGTTGCAAATAATATGCGTTGAATGTACGCACAGTTAGGTTTTTGTTGTTGTTGTAAACAACAAGTGCGTTCGTTGCACTCACAATATGATTGTTGTTGCCCTATGCACAACAGATTTTTTTGTTTTTTGTCTGCACTAATGATTTTGTTGGTGACAAACTAACAAAACAGAATTGATGTTATTGTTGTTTTTGCAACTTCAAAATTTGTTTAACACAGCACACGTCTATCACTGAGCACAGTCGAAACGAGACTGTTCAAAAGTTATGAGCAATTTAAAGATGGCGGAATTACGATTTTTATACCCTCCACCATAGGATTGGTGGAGGGTATACTCAGTTTGTAACACCTCTAAATTTTAATCTGAGAACCCCATAAAGTATATACGAGTATATTCTTAATTGTCGTAAAATTCTAAGACGATGTAGTCATGTCCATCCGTCCATCCGTCTGTTGTAATCACGCTACAGTCCTTTATTATACAGCTAGGTTGATGAAATTTGGTAGAAATATTTCTTAAAGATGCAGGTTGTTCCGGATTGCAAATGGGCCATATCGATCAATGTGATATAGCTCCCCTATAGAGGTCGCTCCAAAATTCGGTTTTTGAGCCATAGATACCACATTTTCAAAGCAATTTAGCAGAAACTTTGCAGCTGGTATTCTATTTTGACAATAATTCATCACAGCAAAAATCGTCACAGGTACAAATCGGTTAATATTTTGTTATAGCCAACCTGTAGAGGTTGCTCCAAAATATACGTATTTAAGCCATAAATACCATATTTTCTTAGCATTTTAGCTGAGTCTTTACAGTTTGTTTTTAATTAAGACAAGAATTCATCGCAGTGAACATTTTTTTAATCAGTTCATATTTTGTTATAGTCCACCTATAAATGTCGCTCCCAAAAAGGCTTATTTATGCCATAAACACTACATTTTCTTAGAAATTTAGCTGAAACCTTTGTTTGTACTCTATTTTGCCAAGAAATAATCTCAATAAAATGTATACAAATAAAATTTTATTCTGTTGTCCCGTGTAAATATAGCTCCCAAAAAACTATTTTAAGCCATAAACCCCACATTTTTCAGGTGAAGAGTTTGGATATATAATTTGCGGCCTTAAAATTGCAGAGTTAGTTTTTTTATATTTTTTTGCTCTATATCCAAAGATATCCAGTAAAAAATTGAATGTAATTCATGGTGGAGCGTATTCATGATTCGGAATGGCCGAACTTAACGCTTTTACTTATTTCAAATACGATTGTTCATTAAGTCGTTTGTAACTCCTGAAATACTTAACCGATTTTGATGTACTATACCTTGTTTTGACGGTACTGTTATTTACTTTCAAACATAAAAGCTGCCTTATAACAAACCATTACAATTTCTAAAGTTTTTCCATTTTAATACTTTAATCTTTTAGATTTGATTTCAAAAACCAGTAAGGAAAGGCTAAAGTCGTGCGGGGCCGACTATATAATACCCTACACCACTCTCGTAATATTGAATAACTCTGAAATATAAATTTTGTAATTCATGTATAAATTGTTTACATAAATTTACTTTTGGGACATTTTATACTTAAATAATACCCTGTATATTGGATGTAAACTACAGCATCTATAGGACTAAAGGGTCAAATCGGACGAAAGATATGTATGGGAGCTATATCTAAATATTAACCGATTTTCTTCAAATTCGGCAATGTTGGTTCATGGATCAAGAAACTCTACCATTCTAAATTTCAAAACAATTGGATGTAAAATACAGCTTCTATAGAACTAAAGGGCCAAATCGGACGAAACATATATATGGGAGCTATAGCTAAATCTTAACCGATTTTCTTCAAATTCGGCAATGTTGGTTCATGGATCAAGAAACTCTACCATTCTAAATTTCAAAACAATTGGATGTAAAATACAGCTTCTATAGAACTAAAGGGCCAAATCGGACGAAACATATATATGGGAGCTATAGCTAAATCTTAACCGATTTTATTCAAATTCGGCAATGTTGGTTCATGGATCAAGAAACTCTACCATTCTAAATTTCAAAACGATTGGATGTAAAATACAGCTTCTATAGGTCTAAAGGGCCAAATCGGACGAAAGATATATATGGGAGCTATATCTAAATCTTAACCGATTTTAACCAAATTCAATAGGAATCTTAACAGCTGCGAAATACTCTAAACTGCAAAATTTCAGAACGATCAGTGTGAAATTGCGACCTGTAGTCGACGAACAACTTTACATGGACGGACGGACGGGCAGGACATGGTTAAATCGACTCAGCTAGTGATTCTGAGTCGATCGGTATACTTTAAGGTGGGTCTAGCTGTGTTATTTTTCAGGTGTTACAAACATCTGCCGTGAAACAAACTTATAATACCCTGTACCACAGTGTGGTGTAGGGTATAATGATTCCACCAATTGATTTTTGTGAAATTTTAAAGTCATCTTCTTAGACGACTTTTTTAGCGACTATACGGTATACCGAGTTATAACCGTGTTAAAATATAGAAAACTGCTAACAATCCACCTTAAGCAAAAAATATTCGTATGGCCATTAAATTTTTAATTGAGCCAACTTGACTAAACGAATGATGCAGAAGATCCTATTTTTGGGGATACTTTCACGTTAAATTCTCAGACTTTAGTCCCAAAATCATGTATTGCACTGCGTAAGGCAAAATTTTTTATGGCTTAAGATTTTGAGTTCGGTTTGGGTATATAGGATAATACTGATATCAAGCTATAATTAATTTTGTTGTATTAGCTCTAGTTCTTGTTATATAGCGCGATATGCCAAAATGGAGAGTTTACACCACATATTTGAGTAAAACTCGAGAACATTTGATCTAATTAATTGTTTCCTTAGAGTTTTAAATTGAAATTGTATGGCCTTTAACTTTTTCTAATAACGTTTTTTTATCTGTTGCGCGGTTTCGAATATATGCATCAAAATATGGCGTAAAATTATATTTTTTATATCTTTTAAGGGGGTAACGTTTCAAAACTTTTTCTTGAATTTTTTCAAAAAAAAAAAAAAATTCTGAATATAGAACCTATCAAGAATATTGCGTACAAATTTGAGGTGATTCGGAGCAAAACTACCGAAGATACAGCAGTCTAAGCAACTTGACTTTTTCCCACATCCCATGTTTTCAAATGCCTCTCCCATAGTGCCTCTCATAACTCAAAAACTACTGAACCGATCCTTTGAAATTTTAACACTATTTCTTTACATAATTTTCGAGGTAACGCTGTCGGTTTTTATACCCTACACCATACTGTGGTACAGGGTATTATAACTTTGTGTATTTGTTTGTAACACCCAAAAGGAGAAGAAATAGACCCATCGTTTATTATACCGATTGAGAATCACTTTCTGAGTTGATTTAGCTATGTCCGTCTGTCTGTCTGTCCGTCTGTCTGTGCATGTATTCTTGTAATCAAAGTACAGGTCGCAATTATGGTCCGATCTCGACGAAACTTTACACATATGTTTTATTTGGCCCAAGGACGATCCCTATTGAATCTGGTTAAAATCGGTTCAGATTTAGATATAGCCCCCATATATATGTCACCCCAGATTTGACATGTAAGCGCTGTAAAAACTTTATTTTATATCCGATCAGTCTGAAATTCGGCAGAAAGAGGTTTCTTATCATATGAATGAACACTGTTAAATTTGGAATAAATCGGTTCAGATTTAGATATAGCCCCCATATATACGTTACCTCCGATTTGAAGTGTAAGCACTGTAAAAATGTTATTTTATACCCGATCAGTATGAAATTCAGCAGAAAGAAGTTTCTTATTATATGAATGAACACTGCTAAATTTGGAAGAAATCGGTTCAGATTTAGATATAGCCCCCATATATACGTTACCCCCGATTTGAAGTGTAAGCGCTGTAAAAATGTTATTTTATATCCGATCAGTATGAAATTCGGCAGAAAGAGGTTTTCTATTATTTGAATGAACACTGTTAAATTTGGAAGAAATCGGATCAGATTTAGATATAGCCCCCATACAAACGTTACCCCCGATTTCACATGTAAGCGCTGTAAAATTGTTATTTTATATCCGATCAGTGCGAACTTCGGCAAAAAGAGGTTTCCTTCTACATGAAGAAATACTGCCAAATTCGGAGAAAATCGGTTCAGATTTAGATATAGCCCCATATATATGTTACCCCCGATTCGACATGTAAGCGCTGTAGAGATTGTATTTTATATCCGATCAGTACGAAATTCGACAGAAAGATGTCTTTTTACATGAATGAGTATTCCGGGGAAATCGGTTCAGATTTATATATAACATCCGTATATATGTTCCTCCTGATTTGGTATCTAAGCGCTATAGAAGTTGTACTTTTCTTCCGATCATTAAAATTTTCCAGGAATATGTTTCTCAATTTAGGAACGAATATTGCTTAATTTAGCGATTATCGGTTCAGAATTTGATAATATGTTCCTACCCATTTACCAATTATTCCAAATTATTATCGCAATGACCCGTATCGCATTATTAGGGAGGTGTAGGGTATTATATAGTCGGCCCCGCCCGACTTTCTGCCTTTCCTTACTGGTTTTTATATAATATTTTTTATTTAATTCGTAACGCCACAAAAACCTCAAATTTGAATGAATTGGGCTGATGTTTGGTATAATTAGTTTGTTTGTATCCGAAACCATTCGCATGCGATCCATGGTGTGGGGGATAAAAGATTCGTCATGGCTGAACTTAATTCGTCTTTACTTGTTTCAGGTTGATTTGTCCTATTCAATATCTGCAATTTTGCTTCAGACACAGTAGAGATATTCCGTACGGTACACCGAGATATAACCGTGTTAAGATATAGAAAAGGTGCTAAAAATCCACCTTGAGCAAAAAAATCGTATGGCCGTTAAATTATTAATTGAGCCAACTTGACTAAGCGAATGATGCAGAAGTTCCTATTTTTGGTACTACTTTCACGTCCAATTCTCAGAATTGAGTCCCAGATTCATGCGTTGTACTGCGTAACGCAACATTTTTTGCGACATTAGATTTTACGGTCGGTTTGGGTATATAGGATAATACAGATATCAGGCCATTATTAATTTTATTGAAGTAGCTGTAGTTCTCGTTATATACCGCGATATGCCAAAATGGAGAGGTTACAACACATATATGAGCACAACTCGCGAACAAAGGTTTTCAATTGTTTCGTTAGAGTTTTAAAAAATTTGAATTTAATATTTAATGTGACCTCAAATTAGAAGTCGATTTCTGCCGGCTTGACTTTATTGCCACGCCCATTTTGGGTCCTTTTTTACATTTTTATTACTTTTGCAAAAAAGGTCATAACTTGTAGCATTTATTTTTTTATTCCCTTAAACACACTGTGGTGCATGGTGGTGTATTATGACCCTGTTCATATCTTTATAATACCCACAATGAGTATAGATACCCCAACTGTTTATTACTCGTAAATCGATTGATTTAGAAGCAGATTCTGAATTGATTTGGAAATGTACATCTGTCTGCCCGTCCTCTGTCAGTCTGTAGATGTGTTCGTGTAATCAAAATACAGGTCTTCTGACTTAAGGAAAATTCCTATTTAAATTAATGAAGATCGGTTCGGATTTGGATATGCAATATATCCGATCCGCAACAGAAATTTTCAAGCAACCTGTATATTATTGAACATAAAGAAGTTTCCTGATCTAATCATAAATACTGTGGAATTTAAAATCGGTTCAGATTTATATAGCACTCCATACATGTTCCTTCCGATTTGGTATGTAGGCGATAAAGAAACTTTATTTTACATTCGATCATTATGAAATTTGGTGGAGTCAAGTATATTGCTGAATGAACGAATAACTTGAAATGAGAAGAAAATAGGCTCAGATTTTAATATAGCCCCCATATATACATATGTTCAGTCTGATTTGGCCTCTAAACACATTAAAGGCTTATTGTTAATTCTTTATTTAAGACTAACAACGCCAAATTTGAAGAAAATCGGTTCAGTTTTAGACATAGTCCCCATATTGTCCCCAAATGATATCTACCCTCCTTCATTAAAATTTAAGGTATAAAAAAGGTTTTAACAGAAAATTGTATCTGTTATCCCACTGTGGCAGTTAAAGATGCATGACCATCTCCGCCATGCCAACAACGAATATACCCAATACTTTTAATTGAATAATCATATTTTATTTGTGCAATTATAATGAAATAAAAATATAAAAGAACCCCGGACGTATTCGGTTATTATTAATAAAATAAATTGTGAATTTTATGGTGATATCCCAGTATCGCGATGAGTTAAATTGTGCACTGAAGCCGAAAAGAGTTACGTTGCAACCAAAGGTAAGTGTACTTAAGTGCAATTGAAGTTGTGCTTTACATTCGTATACACATATTGAAGCTCTGATAAAGAGAATTACAACGAATGTGCTCGATTGTGGTCTGGCCGAAGAATGTGCTCTGGAGAAAACTGAAACTTAAATGTTGGTTGGCGTAGATTATATTCATAAAATGACGTTGTATTAATTAACCAGAATATTTTGGTGTTGTAAGTAAAATATTTTTGTAAAATGAGGTCAAGTTGTTGAGTAATTGAATGAATTTCAGAATTTGTACACCGTCACATTGTAAGGATTGTAAGGAGGAAAAGTTATTATTCATATATGTTACTTAAATCACTACATATACTTTATATTCGAGTATATATTGAAGTAGAGTGTATCTGTCCCTCTGAAGTAGTACTCGTATGTATCTGTCCCTCTGTACGATTGTCTGGCTGGTGCGAACCAAAAACTCGAAAGGAGTAACCGAATAACTTTACATTTTGTATATATCGTCGGTACGACGATGTAAACTCCTATAAATAATATTTCAATTTTTTATTGTCGAATTTTAAATTCATAGCGGTCATACGACACCAATGCATTTTGCTCTATCAACACCGGTTACGAATATACCTAAAACTCCAATGTACATATATCCCTCTATAGAAGTGCTCCGACAAAAACTCCTATATGTTTTAGGCACAGCTCGCGAACGGAAACAGATCAGATTTTGATATATCCATAGTTGAGTAAAGGGCATGATTCTGAACAAAACCTCATTAGCAGTTTTTCCTGTAAATCTAGACAACTTTCCATTACTTGAGGTACACTGTGAATGTTCGAATACCAAAACTCCTATGTGTAGTTTGTATACACCCATCCTATGGTGGAGGGTAACACCACCATAGGATGGTGGTGTTACCCTCCACAACCATCACTCCGTTTGTAACACCTCTAAATATTGATCTGAGACCCCATAAAGTTTTCTTAATCGTC
Source organism: Eudasyphora cyanicolor (assembly GCA_963930755.1). Classification (NCBI taxonomy): domain Eukaryota; kingdom Metazoa; phylum Arthropoda; class Insecta; order Diptera; family Muscidae; genus Eudasyphora; species Eudasyphora cyanicolor. The sequence goes on along the minus strand of OZ005737.1, from coordinate 241,998,894 downwards.
GTAAAATTCTAAGACGATATAGCCATGTCCATCTGTCCGTGCGTCCGTCTGTTGTAATTACGCTACAGTCCGTAACAATATAGCTAGGTTGATCAAAAGTTGTTTGGGATCCATGTTTTGATATAGCTCCCCTATAGAGGTCGCTCCAAAATACTGTTTTTGAGCCATATACTCTAAACCGGGTTGGCCTCCATGTAACAAAAAAAGTTCCCGAATGCGAGGTGGAATATGATAGCTTACCTCGAGACAATCACAAAAACATTTTTTTGAATTTTTTCGGAGCCCGCGGAATCGGCCCAAAATCGTTTTTTTATCATAACTTTTTTGTTTGTAGCTCGATTTTTACATGCGATACATTAATGTCTTGGTCTCAATAAGTACTAGATGTGTCTATTAGGCGACGCTGATGTACAAAGTTATTTTCTAATAAAGACTCCACTTACTGCATTTTCTACCCCTAAAATTTCAAAATATTTTTCTATAGGACTAAAGCGGTTTAAAAACCATGAACATTTTGCTTTGGGTGTACACTCTTTTATTCAAAAACAAAAAAGTTAAGAATTCATTACAAAATGACGTGGTACATCGGTGACATCTATGAGGCAATGTAGTACTCGTCGAGACCAATACAAACAAACAAGGTACGATAAAAAAACGATTTTGGGACGATTTCGTGGGCTCGAAAAAAAATTAAAAAAATAGTTTTTTGATTGTCTCGAAGTGGGCTTTCATATTCCGCCTCGCATTTGATAACTTTTTTGGTGACCCGATACGATAAAAAACGATTTTGGCCCGATTCCGCGGGCTCGGAAAAAATTTTAAAAAATATTTTTGCACTTGTCTCGAGGTCGCCTTTAATATTCAGCCTCACATTTGACAACTTTTTTTGGTGACCCGGTCTAATATACTCGGTCTGTTCAAAAAATATCGTGAATTTTGTATTTTTTCAAAAAGTATTTATTTATTCATGAATATCTATTTTGTCCCCTTCAAAGTAATTCCCCTCGGTTATAATACACTTCTACCAACGTTTTTTTCCAATCCACGAAGCACTTCAAATAATCATTTTTTGTGATCTTGTTCAGCTCCTCCTTCGATGCCGTCTTTATCTCCTCAATCATGGCGTAGCGTCGTCCTTTCATGGGCCTTTTCAGTTTTGGGAACAAAAAATAGTCACAGGGGGCTAGGTCAGGGGAATACGGTGGCTGCGGCACCATTACTGTGTTGCGGCACCATTCATATCGAATGGCACGAGCCAATCGATATGTTTAGATCCCCAGCAACTTCTCTAATGGTAATTCGTCGATTGGCCAATATTATTTTATTCTTTTTATCAATGTTTTCGTCTGTTGTTGACGTGCTCGGGCGTCCGGCACGCTGTTCGTCCTTCGCATCTTCTCGGCCCTCTATGAACTTTTTTGTACCACCGATAAACGTAGCTTTGGTTCAAGGTAGCTTCACCATAGGCCAGAGTCAACATTTGGAATGCGTCAGCGCACTTTTTTGTGTTTTTCACACATAATTTGATGCAGATTCTTTGATCCATTTTCTGAAATAGATAAAAATCGAACACATCCATGCACAACAGCTGTCAAAAATTAGGTTAGGTTAGGTTGAAGAGAGGAGACGATTAAACGTCTCATGTCCATGCACATACACTTAAGCCAGTGGTTCGGCCTGTTGTGCGCTCCTTATTTATGATCTTTTTATACCTCACGAGTTACAGAAAATCGGTACTAGACACGAATTTTCTCAGTATCTTCCAGTCATATTCTCTGAGATGAGTCAAGTCTGGTAATATGACGTTGTATTAATTAACCAGAATATTTTGGCGTTGTAAGTAAAATATTTTTGTAATTTTGTAAATGAGATCAAGTTGTTGAGTAATTGAATGTATTTCAGAATTTGTACACCGCCACCTTGTAAGGATCGTAAGGAAGAAAAGTTATTATTCGTATGTGTTACTTAAATCACTACATATACTTTATATTCTGTACATATTGAAGTAGAATGTATCTGTCCCTCTGAAGTAGTACTCGTATGTATCTGTATGGTTGTCTGGCTGGTGCGAACGAAAACTCGAAAGGAGTAACCGAATAACTTTACATTTTATATATCGTCGGATCGACGATGTAAACTCCTATATATAATTTTTCGATTTTTTATTGTCGAATTTGAAATTCATAGCGGTCATACGACACCAATGCATTTTGCTCTATCAACACCGGTTACGAAGATACCTAAAACTCCAATGTATATTCCCCTCTATGAACTTTTTTGTACCACCGATAAACGTAGCTTTGGTTCAAGGTAGCTTCACCATATGCCAGAGTCAACATTTGGAATGCGTCAGCGCACTTTTTTGTGTTTTTCACACATAATTTGATGCAGATTCTTTGATCCATTTTCTGAAATAGATAAAAATCGAACACATCCATGCACAACAGCTGTCAAAAATTAGGTTAGGTTAGGTTGAAGAGAGGAGACGATTAAACGTCTCATGTCCATGCACATACACTTAAGCCAGTGGTTCGGCCTGTTGTGCGCTCCTTATTTATGATCTTGTTATACCTCACGAGTTACAGAAAATCGGTACTAGACACGAATTTTCTCAGTATCTTCCAGTCATATTCTCTGAGATGAGTCAAGTCTGGTAATATGTCGGACCCGAAATGTTGGGATCTTGCATATGTGAAAGCCGGGCAGTGACACAGAAAATGTTCCATCGTTTCGATGTTTTCTCTGCATGCCGTGCATTCGTCGTTTTCTGCCTATTTCCTATGCGATGAAGATGTGCTTGTAAGCTTGAGTGTCCTGTTAGAACACTCATCATCTTATTAATATCGATCTTGTTTAGTTTCAGAAGACTTCTTGTTTTCTTTTCATTTGGGTCACCCCACAGTATCTTTGCAGTTGCTCCTACTGTTGCGCTATTCCACACAGTTTTGTGAGCCATCTCTGCCCAGTGCTTCAACTCATCGTTCGTGGCTTCGAAAGGTTTCCAATTTTCCAAGTTTATTACTCGAAGTTCTCTGCCCTTTGAAGCCAAGCTGTTTGCCCGTTCATTACAAATCACTCCGTTGTGTCCTGGTACCCAGCAAATACGCAATTGACCATGGGCTGAGTTTGTTTGTTTGTTTATTTATTAGAATTTCAGTAGAATTGGCATATTTAGGCTTTGTCGTGTTACTGAGCCAGTTCACACACTCCGTGATTGCTCGAACTTCTGCTTGAAATACCGTGTTATGGTCAGGGAGGCGGAAGTGAAGTTCAACTTCTGGTTCATCAATAAAAAGTCCCAGACTCGTCCTTCCTCCTCGCTTGGACCCATCCGTGTAGCAGCTGGTTCCCACTGGCACATGGACCAAAGATCCATTTTCCCAGGAGCGTCTGTCTGGCACAAACGTATCACAGGTAGCTGTAAGCCGCACTTCAGGAATGCGGTCCGAGATTTCTGGCGTTTGAATGTGACCAACTAGATATTTTAAAATCTTCTGATGGTACGACTTGTGGTCTCGATTTATCCATTCACCCATCACTTGTAGACGTCTTGCTGTGAGGGCTGCCTCATACTTTATACGGATGTCTATTGGTTGGACGTGCAGTATAGTCTCCAACGCTGTTGTTGGTGCAGTTCTAAATGCCCCGCTTATGCCTAGACAGCACATACGTTGAATTTTTTGCAAAGGTATTACGTTGCACTTCTTGTCCATTGATGTCCACCACACTACACAGACGTAGGTGATTATTGGTCGCTCATGTAAAGCCAGTGAGTCATATATGGACGTAGTCCCCATTTTAAACCTATAGCTCTTCTGCACAACGACCAACATCTGTGTGCCTTTGTAACTCTTTCTTCAAGATGATCTTTCCAGTACAGTTTCTGATCCAAGATTACTCCCAAGTATTTTACCTTTTTAGTTATAGCAATTGTCTTATTCAGGAATCGAGGCGGGGTAAAACGTGGGATCTTCGTTTTCCTTGTAAATATACATATTTCTGTTTTGTCTGGGTTAACATTTAATTCCCTTGGTTGTGCCCAGTTATATGCTATGTTAAGTGCCTCTTTAGCTCTTCTGCATAATAGATTTGGATGAAAGCCCCTTAGAAGTATTACAACGTCGTCTGCATAACAGACTGGTTTAAGTCCTTCATTGGTGAGGGCTTTTAGGAGACTGTGTATCGTCGTAACCCATGGAAGAGGCCATAAAATGCCCCCCTGAGGTATACCACGATTTACCTAGTCTCTAGTTTTTACGTCATATGACCCACAAATAATCCACCTATTCCTTAGCATATTGTTGATCCAGTTTTTCAGCGCCTGGTCAACCTGAAACTCGTCTAAGGACTGGATAAGTGTATCGGTCTGTACATTGTTAAATGCGCCCTCAATGTCTATGCAAACAGCAAGTGTATACATTTCTTTACTGTAGGACTCTTCTATGTGGTGCACTACCTCATGCAGAGCTGTTTCCACTGATCTTCCTTTGACATGGGCGTGTTGTTTGAATTTTAGCCTGTCATCCGCTATTTTACCTTTGACCATGTTATCAATTATTCGCTCCATTGTTTTTAACAGGAAAGAAGTAAGGCTAATGGGTCGATAAGCCTTTGGGGTCGTATAACTCGCCTTGCCAGGCTTTGGTATGAAGACCACCCTTGATTTCTGCCAGTTTTTTGGGGTATACGAATGGGTTAGGCATGCAGTGAACACTCCAGCCAGATGAGTTGATACCAGATCCACCTCATTCTGCAGAAGTGCTGGAAATATTCCATCCGGTCCCGCAGCCTTAAAGGGAGAGAAACTTTTTATCGCTTCTTTAACCATACCATCTGTTATATCCGTAATAGGTACTTGATGCAATACATTTTCATTCTGTAACTATTCCTCTGTTGGTCCAGCATTACCAGTCGGAAAATGAGTTTTCATCAAGAGCCTTACAGTATCCTATATAGTTTCCATCCTTTTACCCGTTTCATCCACCAGTGTTTCGGTTTGGACAGGAGTTTTTGAGAGGAACTTTTTCATTTTAGACATACTGTCTACCTGGTCACAGAAAAGCCTCCAGAAGTTACGTTTCGCCGATCTAACGATTTTATTGTATTCTTTGAGTTTTCTGAGGTAGTCGTCCCAATATACTGATTGTTTTTTACGTCGAGCTCTGTTGTAAAGTCTGCGGACATCTATGCCAATCGAGCGAATTTGTCCTGTCATCCAGGGTTTCTCGAAGGTAGATTTCCTTTCTCGAAGTGGGCAACTATCTTCGAATGATTTTACAAGAGCCTCGGTAATCTTCTTCACATTGATATCAATGTCTTCAAAAATTAACTAAACATTCAAAATGGCCGACCTTGTCAGCATAAGTAAGGGGCATGAGTACTAACATAACGCTACAAAAATATCAAAAATCAAATACACGTAGCCCGCGAAAATTAAAAATTAGCGATATTTTACATTATATTTATATTTTATATCATACACTAGCTGGACCCACTTCGTTGCCCCAGATTGAGATTTCCGATCCCGTCCATTTTTGAACCAATCACAAATCCTGCCACCAAATACGTATACATAAAATAACAACACTCTCGCTTACAAATTGTGCAATATATCTCAATTCCAAAATGTGGCTTACATAGACGGGGCCACGCCCATTAGTCTGATCCCGCCCATTTTTTAAATAATCACGTAGACTGCCACCAGATACATATACACAAAATTACAGCATTCTCGCTACTAAATTGTGCAAGATAGCTAAATTTTGGGTTATATGGGCGGGGCCACGCCCTTTGGTCAGATCCCGCTCATTTTTAGACCAATCACGTAGGCTTCCACCAGACACATATACACAAAATTACAGCACTCTCGCTAACAAATTGTGCAAGATATCTAAATTTCAAAATTTGGCTTATATCGGCGGGGCCACGCCCATTGGTCCTATCCCGCCCATTTTTGGAAAATTCACATAATCTGCCACTAAATGCATACACACAAAATTACAAACATACAAACAAACAAACCCACAAACATACACTCTCTTTTATATATATAGACTAGCTGAGCCCGGTGCGCTTCGCTGGCCATGTCAAAATTAGCGCTGTAGAAACTGTATTTTATATCCGATCAGTACGAAATTCGGCAGAAAGAGGTTTCCAAAATTTCAAAATTAGGACTATGTTGGCGGGGCCACGCCCATTGGTCCGAGATTGCCCATTTTTGGAGCCATCACGTAGATTGCCACCATATACATATACATAATATTCCAGCACTCTCGCTAGCAAATTGTGCAAAATATCTCAATTTCAAAATTTGGCTTATATGGGCGGGGCCACGCCCATTGGTCCGATTCCGCCCATTTTTGGAAAATTCTCATAATCTGCCACTAAATGCATACACACGAAATTTCAGCACTCTAGCTAAAAATTTTTCTCAATACCAAAATTTGACCCATATGGGCGGGTCCACGCCCACTTGATGTATCGAAAATTCAAGTACCCTATTTTCAGCACCCCCTACACATGTACATTCTATGAAAATTTCAAGATGATCGGTCAAGCCGTTTAGACGTCTATACGGAACAAACACACAAACCCACAAACAGACACTCTCTTTTATGTATATAGATACCTCGTATACCACATTTTTAAAGCAATTTAGCAGAAACTTTGCAGTTTTTATTTTATTTTGAGAAGAATTCATCACAGCAAAAATTTTACAAATCGCTTCAAATTTTGTTGTAGTCTCCCTAAAGAGGTCGCTCCAAAATATACGTAGTTAAGCCATAAATACCATGTTTTCTAAGCATTTTAACTGAATCTTTGCAGTTTTTATTTAATTGAGACAAGAATTCATCACAGTAAAAAATTTTTACATCAGTACATATTTTGTTATAGTCCACCTATAGATGTCGCTCCCAAAAAGACTTATTGAAGCAAAAAACACCACATTTTCTAAGAAATGTAACTGAAACTGCAGTCTCTATTCTCTTTTGGCAATAATTTATCTCAATCAAATGTATACAAATAAAATTTTTTTGTTGTGTTGCCCGTGTACATAAAGTTATTTTAGTCCATACTCGTAAATACCAAATTTTTCAGGTGAAGAGTTTGGCTAAAAAATTTGCGGCCTAAAAATTGCTGCGTTCGTTTTATTAATAATTTTCTTAAACAAAGAGGATCGTTTCATGATTTGCTCCATATCCAAGGATTTTTCCAATAAAAAAATTGAATGCAATCCATGGTGGAGGTTATATAAGAATCGGTATGGCCGAACTTAACGCTGTTTCTTGTTTTGTTTTATTAATATTTAAAATCCTCCAAAGAAAAAGTCCAGTGTGTAGATTTTTCTGACAACCATTTACCATGACATGGCTTTTTCATATACTCGTATATGACTTTTGTTATGATCAAAAATCCAAATCTAAATATATTGCGATTTGGCGAAATGGCACGGTTTCTTGCCTCTCCCGAAAACAAGTAAAAACCAGTAAGGAAAGGCAGAAAGTCGGGCGGGGCCGACTATATAATACCCTACACCTCCCTAACAATGCGATAAAGGTCATTGCGATAATAATTTGGAATAATTGGTAAGTAGGCAGGAACATATTATGTAATTCTGAGCCGATAATCGCTAAATTAAGCAATATTCGTTCCTAAATTGAGAAACATCTTTCCGGAAAATATTAATGATCGGAAGTAAAGTACAACTTCTATAGCGCTTTGATACCATTTAATTATTACATACCTTTTAATTATTATATATATGTAAATCTGAACGGATTTTCCTTGAATACTCATTCATGTAAAAAGAAACTTCTTTCTGTCAAATTTCGTACTGACCGGATATAAACTACAGTCTCTGCAGCACTTACATGTCCAATCGGGGGTAACATATATATGGGGGCTATATCTAAATCTGAACCGATTTCCCTCAAATTTGGCAGTATTAATTCATGTAATAAGAAACCTCTTTCTACCGAATTTCGTACTGATCGGATTAAAAATACACTTTTTACAGTGCTTACATGTAAAATCGGGGGTAACATACATATATATGGGGCTATATCTAAATCTGAACCGATTTACTCCGAATTTGGCAGTATTCCTTCATGTAATAAGAAACCTCTTTCTGCCGAATTTCACACTGAAGGGTTATAAAATACATTTTTTACGGCGCTTACATGTGAAATCGGGGGTAATGTATATATGGGGGCTATATCTAAATTTGAACCGATTTCTTCCAAAATTAACAGTGTTCATTCATATAATAAGAGACCCCTTTCTGCTGAATTTCATACTGATCGGATATAAAATAAAGTTTTTACAGCGCTTACATGTCAAATCGGGGCTAACATGTATATGGGGGCTCAATCCAAATCTGAACCGTGTAAAGTTATGTGTAAAGTTTCTGTACTTTGATTACAAGAATACATCTACAGACAGAGGGACAGACAGACGGACATAGCTAAATCGACTCAGAAAGTGATTACAAGTCGATCGGTATAATAAACAATGGACCTATCTGTTCTCCTATTGGGTGTTACAAACAAATGCACAAAGTCATAATACCCTGTACCACAGTGTGGTGTAGGGTATAAACACATAGGAGTTTTCGTCGGCGCACCGATGATTTATTTTTTTTCCCAAAAAAAAATAAAAAATCCAATTTTGTGAAAAATATAAATTCAAACGGCCTAACTTTTTTCTTATTTGGTATATCGGATCGAAATTTTTGTTTATCATTTAGCAAACTTTCTTGACAGTTCAAAAATGATGTGAAAGAAATCGAAAGAAATTATATAGCCAATTTAACTCTCATATTTAATCTATCGTTTCGCCATAAAGCGGAGAATGAGAAAACCCTTTAAAGGGACGCTATGTACTAATGGCTTAGAGCCAAATTCTATATTATCAGTGGGTTTACTCGCCTGTGTTTTTTACCTACTTCATTTGCCATTTTGAGATACTATGTAAAAGCATTAAATCGGTGCAAACTATTGTTTTTTTAGTGTTTTAAGTTTTATCACTTTCCTTTGTAGGTAATTCAATACAACTCTAGACATCGTCATGAATGATATAAAAATATTTCTAAAATCAACAAATTTATCGATATTTTTATTTACTTTTTTGGTACAATCTGATTTTTGCCTCCGCAATCAAACTCAATTGTCTATGTGTAATATTATTTTCGATTTTTTTTATTCTTTTCGTTTTTTTCATTTCTTACAGCATTCAATTTATTTCTTTACGGCTATTATGACAATACTTTTACACATCAGTGGTTATTTGCCTTTTTGTGTCCCGTGTCAAAAGCATAGTCCTTTTTCCTTTTTTTCTTTTTTTGTTCCTTCATGTACTTCTAATGAATATTCAAAGCAACAGCTAAAAGACATTCCTTACAAGGAATTCCTTAGAAGTCTAAGAAGAACAGCAAAAAATGGCAAAGGTAGAAGAACAAAAAATATTGTGAAAAAAGTTTAGATGCATAAAGTCTAAGAACTTCAAGTACTGTTGCCGTTCCGACAGGATACTGTGACAAAGAGCAGTGGGGATTAGTTTCGAAGTGGGTAATAGGAAAAAAAAATAAAATTCTCTGTAGAATAAATACTCGTTCAATAGAATTGATACTGCAAAGAATATTACGTGCTGAGAGAGTAATTTGAGATGTTAGGTTTAAAATGGAGGGAAACAAAGACCGGGCTACTTGATGAGCTGTATTCAATTGTAGTACATGTAAATTAGTTTCCTACATTTAAAACAGAGTTTGAAATTTCATATTGTTTAAATGTTTTTCTTAAACATAATGTTGCACAAAATATTTTTTAATGTGTTATTTCATTTTTATTTTATTTTCTTCACGCATTAGGACATACGAAGAAATATTGTCAAGTTCTATCAATGTTGTTTGTATAAAAATAATGATCTAAATCTGAACCCATTTTCTTCAATTTCTGCAAGGATTGTTCTTGGCACATGATATTTTAATTACTAATATGCGTAAAGATGTGTTGAGAAATGCGCTTACATCGTGCAGGAGGAATTAAAAAAGGGAAATAATTGGGCCGTTTCTTAACCAGACAAGCGATTGCGACAAAACTTGGCATGTTTTTAGAAGAGTTATAAGAGAGCTTTAATTCTTTTGGTCCGAATCCAGAAATATTTTCCTATATGCATTCTACTAACCGAGGCATACAAAAGGCTTTTTAGGCCTAAGAGTTAGCTCATATAGTTACTGAGATATTTGCAATTGAAAATTGATTTTTTTAATTTTTCCCCCCACCCTGCTCTAGTATTTTGTAAATATCGGAACAGAATATGCACCGATTTTTATACCCTACACCACACTGTGGTACAGGGTATTATGACTTTGTACATTTGTTTGTAACACCTAAAAGGAGAAGAGATAGACCCATTGTTTATTATACCGATCGACTCAGAATCTTTTTCTGAGTCGATTTAGCCATGTCCGTCTGTCTGTCTATGTATTATTGTAATCAAAGTGCATGTCGTATTTATGGTCCGATTGTGATGAAATTTAGCATAGTGCTCTTTTTTGGCCCAAGTATGATCCCTATTGAAATTGGTTAAAATCGGTTCAGATTTGGATATAGTCCCCATATACATGTTTCACTCGATTTGACATGTAAGCGCTGTAGGAACTGTATTTTAAATCAGATCAGTTCGAAATTTGGCAGAGAAAGTTCTCTTATTACATGAATAAACACTGCCAAATTCGGGGAAAATCGATATAGCCCCCATATATATGTTTCACCCGATTTAACATTTAAGCGCTGTAGAAATCGTGTTTTATATCCGATCGGTACGAAATTTAACAGAGAGAGTTTTCTTATTATATGTTTGAACACTGCCAAATTCGGGGAAAATCGGTTCAGATGTAAACATAGTCCCAATATATATGTTACACCCGATTTGACATGTAAGCGCTGTAGAAACCGTGTTTTATATCCGATCAGTACGAAAATCGGCAGAGAGAGTTTGCTTATTACCTGTATGAACACTGCCAAATTGTTATCGCAATGCCCATTTTCGCATTGGTAGGTAGGTGTAGGGTATTATATAGTCGGACCCGCCCGACTTTCTGTCTTTCCTTACTGGTTCTTACGTGAATTTTTCTGAATTGGCCACAAATTTTGCTAAACAATAACATCTATCCGATACACCCTATAAGACAAAAGTTATGGCCATTTGAAATTATATTTTCCAAAAAATTTTTTTCCTGTAACTTTTTTGAGAAAAAATATATCGCGACCTAAGAGTGAAAAGGCGCTAAGTTCACTTTTTGTCAAAATGTATTTTTTGATGCGGAACGTAAGATAAGTTGGATATACATCGATTGGAAAACAAAAAGTCAAACAAATCATGCTTTGTCATCTTTAAAAGCTGAATCGTAAAAGCGCTAAGTCCATATACCCGTTATAAAAACTGTCATATACAGTGAGTATTTTGCCTCTCGTGTAAAATTTTAAATATTGGACTTAGCGCCTTTACACTCTTAGGTCGCAATATGTTTTATTTTGCAGTTATAGAAGAAGTTGGTTAAAGGAAACTTCGTAGAGAATGTTTTCGAAAAAATATTCACTGGTATTGTTGCCAAGCTTCTGCAATTTACACAAATTTTAAAAGTAAGCCACAATCGCAAATCTAGTATATTGAAACCTTTACTATTATTATTTTACAAATGGTAAGCTGTTGCACGTTGAACCTCAAAGGGAATTTGGGGCCCGGATTTTAGTATAGCAAATATAGGGGAAAATTCAAAAATCCCATTATTGGGGATTTCCTAAATTATTTTGGGAATTGTGGGTTTAACATTTGCTAATATTATGATTCGCGAATTACTTTAGAATTGTGATGTCAGTACCTACAAATCACAAAATATTTCATTGAAATATATGTTTATTTTTAAATATTTTATGGCGTTATTCGATTTCTGTGTGAATTTGAAACATGATTATTTTAATATTTCCTGCCCCTGTCCTAGCATTTTGTTAATATCAGTGCAGAAAATAAACCGATTTCTTTCACATCAACGTTTCTAAATTGACAACAAAATTTTCAAAACGAACGAAAATGCCATTCTTTCTAGGACAATGTGGTTTTAAATTCAGTGGTATGAAAATATCGTACCGAAAATTAAAGACTTTAGTTTTACGACAATATTTTTTCAGCGTACGCATTTGACAGCAATATGCGCATATAGTGGCTAAGATATATCAGGACTTTTTTAGAGAGTACTTTTGCATTCAATATTCGGAACTGGATAAAATACTGTCTTCTTATGTCTTATAACACTATGCAACAAAGGAACACTTTTTTAAAAATACATGGACTTGACAGTATAGGTTCGATTATACTATAAAAGGGTAGTATAACCCTATACTCGGTTTAGCGAAATTGGTGACCAATTTTTTTTATGGGCTGAAAATCAGTGGGCCACTCGAAAAAGGTGTCATCAGCTTTTGTCCAACAACTAATTCAGACTTGGTGATACCGCTTAACTATGTTTGGTAATAATGATGCTAAGAATATGCTGAACAAAGTTTCTTAACATGTTTTGCGAAAAAAATTTCCGGTACTTTTTGGAAAAAGTGAAGGAAAAAATATTTTTTTTAACTTTTTTCAGCATAACTTCCGGGGACTCGTAATTTCTCACTAACAGTGCTTGGCAAAATTGTAGCCAACGTGATTTTCAGAAAATTTGGAGGCGCATAAAAAAAATGTCACATATTTCGCCAAACCGAGTATAGAGTTACCATTTGATAGTAGAATCGAACTGATCGATTTGTTTCACTGTTGCATAGTGTAATTTATCATTAGATTCATCTTCATCTTCCAATTCAGAATTTGAGTTTTCCGAAGGGAAATTGTTATCCTTTGTACTGGAATAAAGCCATGTCCTTGGTTTTTATAAAATAAATATGACAATAACGACTGTAATCGTCTATCATAGTAAGAAAATACCGGTAACCGGTATTCTGCATTGGACCGCATAAATCAGCACGAACTAATGCCAGAGCCGCTTTCGATCTGGACTCCGAAATGTAAGCATACTTCGCATTTGGATGAACACGAACATTTATTGATGTTAATTCCAGTAGCCAGACCCCCATTAGTACTTATCTTATTCGATTCGAACAATTTGCAACTTAGCTTTGGTTAACCATATATAAGTATTTCTCAAATTAGCTCTGGCATAAACATGCCCATAAACATGCAAAATTGAACAACAATTTGAATCGAAATGCACTTCCAAACGTAATATTCAAGGATTTTTATGTGACAAATTTGAGGGCACCGGAGCTAGTATTAGTGTATATGTTATACTTAGATGTGGTTCGAATGAGAAAAATATTATCCAGATCCGATTAAATTGCATTATCGGACGTAACATTTATTTCAAAGGAAATATTTATTGGTTAAATTCGTTAGATGAACACTTTGATATAAAGTGGTACAATTTATAGAAAAATAAATATCAAATGAAAATGTTTGGTGATTAACATAAGCTAAGCGAACGAAGGGCATAATGAAAGTTCATACATGCATCGTCGTAAAGCAAATAGCGAAAAATATTAAAATATGCACAAAACAGTTTCATTTCAAAAAGGGCGATATATACCAAAAGGAGTGTTGAGAGTCCAGCAGCTGTTACCCCGCCTGAAACTATGTACACCACTATTCTCAAGCTCACCATCGGCGTGCTAGAGTTTTAATACCTTTGTTCTTACTAGGCGGACTTCACCGAGCCTAACACCTTTTGCATTTTGTAGGGTTTCAGTTTCACCAGTACTTCATAATAACAGTTCAAGCCCTTTGCTACATGACAACACATTGCGATTTTTCGCCAATTGAAATGTGCATTGTGATTTACGAGTATTTTTTGTATAACGTACACCACACTTGGTCCAGGGTATTATGAGTTTCTGCATTTGTTTGTAACACCTAAAAGAAGAAGACATAGGCTCATCGTTTATTATACCGATCGACTTAGAATCACTTCCTGAGTCGATTTAACGATGTCCGTCCGTCCGTCTGTAGGTGTATCGTAGTAATCAAAGTGCGTGTGATATTTATCCCCTTCAAAGTAATTCCCCTCTGATATAATACACTTCTGCCAAAAGTTTTTTCCAATCCTCGAAGCACTTCAAATAATAATTTTTTGTGATCTTGTTCAGCTCCTCCTTCGATGCCGTCTTTATCTCCCCAATCGTGGCGTAGCGTCGTCCTTTCATGGGCCTTTTCAGTTTTGGGAACAAAAAATAGTCACAGGGGGAAAGGTCAGGGGAATACGGTGGCTGCGGCACCATTACTGTGTTGTTTTTGGACAAGTATTCGCGCACAAGCAACGATGTGTGTGCAGGGCGTTATCATGGTGCAAAAGCCAGTTTTTGTTCTTCCACAAATCCGGGCGTTTTTGGCGGATTGCTTCGCGCAATTTGCGCATAACTTGCAGGTAATATTCTTTATTGACCGTACTACCCTGTGGCAAGAACTCATAATGCACCACGCCCCTGCAATCAAAGAAAACTGTGAGCTCGGGCGTCCGGCACGCTGTTCGTCCTCTAAGAACATTTTGTACCACCGATAAACGTTGCTTTGGTCCAAGGTAGCTCCGCCATATGCCACAGTCAACATTCGGAATGCGTCAGCGCACTTTATTTTGTTTTTCGCACAACATTTTATGCAGATTCTTTGATTCATTTTCTGAAACAGATAAAAATCGAAGACAAGTTAAAACACATCCAAGCACAACAGCTGTCAAAAATTAACTAAACATTCAAAATAGCCGACCTTGTCAGCATAAGTAAGGCACATGAGTACCAACATAACGCTATAAAAATATCAAAAATCAAATACACGTAGCCCGCGGAAATTAAAAATTCGCAACATGCATATAACTTCGATTTGGCTTTTAAACACTGTATAATAGAAATTTTTTTCACCGATCTGTATTAAATTGTGGAACAATCGCTACCAAATTTGGAGTAAAACGGTTCTTATTTAGATATAGTCTCGATCTCGAGGGCGGTACCAAAATTAGCCGACCTAATAAAGAAAACAATGGGACACATTTTTTTTATTTCTCAACAAAATCTTCTTTTAGCTCGATACACTTTTTTCAGAGATTTTTAATAGCTTCGACATCCTGTTTATAGTAAGTCCAGCTCCTGAAAATATCTATCAACCGATTGTCTTGATTGTGAACAAAAGCGGCACCCATCTTGTGCACATGTTTTTCATCATACAATTTTGTGTCAATATGCGATTTATAGCACTTTTTGAAAGCCTATTACTTTAGTTATCTCACGAACCTTCAATCGGCGGTCAACCAATACCAATTTGTGAATTTTTCGTCTTGGCAACTCGTACGCCCCGTTTAAAGTACTTCACCCAATATTTTATAGTTGTTAACGAAAGAGCAGACTCCTCCAAAATTGAATCTAGTTCAGTTTTAATATTGGTTGCACTTAGAACTTTTAAAAAAATTTATTATAGTACATATCGGTGACCAAATTTTTCCATGTTTACAAATTCAATGAGATCATTTACTTTTAAGTGCTCAAAAAAAAAAAAACTAAACAACGTGGCGCCTTGAAACTTAAAACATATGTTTGAGAAGGTTCTAAATGTTCACGAAAGTATTTTTTTCCAAACTACTACAGCCATCTATGTATATGTCAAATCGGCTAATTTCGGGACTGCCCTCGTATATTTTCTCTCTCATGTATGGACAGTAGAAGCTATGTTTTACATTCGATCATTATGAAAAATTAGTAAATTCTCTTGACCAGCAAATATATCCTTCCAAATTTAAAAGAAAATCGGTTTATATTTACATATAACCTCCATATATATGTTTCTTCCAATTTGGCATCTAAACACTGTATACTAATATATTATTACCAACATGCCTCTTGAGACACGAATAACCGCTACCAAATTTGAAAGAAATCGATTCAGTTGTATATATTGCATCCAAATATACGAGTACTATTCAATAGAAAAGATGAAATCTCGGGCTACGTGCAATCGATTAGCGTTTTTATATGTACACTTATCTCGAACATACGTCTTTAGTCGAGTTTGTTTGTGTTTAGTCTAGTTTGTTTGTGAGAGACATAACAGTTGAACGTGTTTTGCTTGTTTGGCGATTCGGTTTTTATCCCCTCACCTTAGAGAGGAGGATATATATCATTTGCTACGAACCAAAAGTGTAACACATCGAAGGAGTGACCTAAGACCCTAAGTATGTTCGGCGGATATCCGTTTTGACGCGAATTTTAACATTTAGTGAAATATTGATTTTTAAATAACTTGTATACTACTTATTTGAATTCTCTGAAATTCTACACATAGTTTTAGTTTATTAGTCACTATTGTAGAATTTTATTACTCTTTTATAGAAATCGTTCTATAAATTAAACTCTATGAATTAAAACACTCGATTTAAATAATATAACTCTGAATATTCTCTTTTATTCTTTACTTTTTGATATCTCTCAGTAGAATGAATACAATGTAATTTTTGAAGGTTATTATATGGAGTGTCAAATTGAAGATCATTACAATGTCAACTGAATGTCACAAAAGGAATAATGATAATTAGTACAGAAAAGAATATAAGACAAATGAGAAAACTATTAAGTAGGGGTTTCATTTCGGCGTATAAGAAAACAGGGATGTTTACAATCGGCCATCCTTTATTTCAAATCGTCCTCGATTTTATCTTATTTTTTAGATTTTTCTTGTAAACGCTTGCTTCTACGAAGAATACATGAGGAATCGCTGTCTGATTGCTCATCATCATCGACATCATGACCCTCACTTATTATATGTGTTATTTAAACTGTATTGAGTAACGCCAACGAAGTTGTCCCAATCTTTGTTTTCAGCTTGTTTACTCATGGTAGCTATCATATGCGTAATACTTCGGTTGAGCCGTTCAATCTGACCATTTGCTCTCGGAGTGGCTGTAGCATTTTTTATATGTATGATGTTATTGCACCGGCAAAAACTTACAAATGGGGCTCCAGTAAAAGATGTACCAAGATCGGTAATAAATCTGTTTGGAGTACCGAATAAAGCTATCATTTCCTCAACCACATGTACAGTAGTATTCGACTTTGTATTACGAACTGCCTTTAAGATACAATACTTAGTAAACCCATCAATAGCTGCTAGTATGTAAGTGTTGCCTTTGTTACTTTTGACAAATGGCCCTAAATGGTCTAAGTGCGCGGTGTGAAAAGGTACACCAATTTTATCGATTGGGTGTAACATACCTGGTCTTTTACCTCCCGGTTGCTTATGGTACAAACATTCAGCACAAGCTCCAATATAGTTTTTCACATAGTTCCTCATCCTTGGAAACCAATAGTACTCCTTGAGTTTAGCCACCGTTTTATCCAATCCAATATGTGCGAATTTGTCATGGTAGTTACTTACAATCTTCCACTTTGCTTTATGAGGAACATAAAACTTGACGTCATCACCAACCTTTCTAAAAAGAACACCTGCCTTCAAAACATAGTTTTGCTTTATGTTTTTATCAACGCCATCTAGATCAGCTGTTTTATAAAGGGATTTCATAATTTCAAGTACTGCCGGGTCTGTTTTTTGTAGTAAAGTTACCCAATCGTTTTCGCTTAAAGTGTTGTAAAGAGAAACTACATCTGCTACCGTCTCGATTTGTAGTGCATCTCCGACTGGATTTCGGCTCAACGAGTCAACATGCTGCATCTTACATCCTGGACGATGAATTATTTCAAACTGGAATTCTTGAAGTAGGAGCCACCATCGTCCAATTCGTGGTATAATGTCCTTCTTTGACAGAATGCTTCTGACTGCATTACAATCTGTAATAACAACAAATTGTATTCCAATTAAATAAACGCGCAGTTTTTGCAAAGTCCAAACAACCGCAAGAGTTTCGAGCTCAGTCGAATGGTATCTGCTTTCTTCTGGGGTTGTCTGTTTACTTATGAAAGCGACTGGATGAAGCTTTTGATCTTCTTGTTCTTGCAACAATATTCCGCCAAACCCAAGTTGACAAGCATCAGTGTGTACTTCAGTTTTTGCAGTTGGAGAATACATACGCAAAATTGGTCGGGATACAAGTTTCTTCTTGTATTCCATTCAGCATTCTTCCGAGTCAATTTTGTTAAAGGCTGAGCAATAACGCCGAAATTGTAAACAAACTGACGGAAATAACTTGCGAGGCCAATAAATTGCCTTACTTTGTGGACATCAGTTGGAACTGGGAACTTTGCAACACTCTCAATTTTGCCTTCCGATGGTCGTAATATGCCACACTCTATTTCGAAACCAAGATACTCAATTTTAGTAAAAAGAAATTTACATTTGGATAAATTTAATTTTAAATTTGCATTACGCAGTACTTCAAGTATTGTTTTGAGATTTTCCAAACCTTCATTTTCTGAATCGGCAGGTATAAGAATGTCATCAAAGTATGCAAGAGCAATTGTAAAACGCAGTGGCCCAAGAACTTTGTTTATTAATTGTTGAAAAACGGCCGGCCCATTGCAAACTCCGAACGGCATTCGTAAATACTCAAAGTGGCCATCGGGAGTGACAAATGCTGTAAGGTGTCTCGATTCTTCACTTACGGGTATTTGATGATATCCACTTTTCATATCCAAGGCTGAAAATAATTTATTTTTCCTGAGGCGATCGATGTTGTCGTGTATCAATGGCAATGGATATTGCATTTTCTTCGTGTTTTTGTTGAGAGCTCTGTAGTCAATGCAAATTCTTTTTTCACCATTCTTCTTATTTACAAGCAAAATTGGGCTGGAATAGTTTGACTCAGAATCGCAAATTATGCCAGCATTCTTCATAGACTCAATCTCTTTTCTCACGAACTCTCTCTCAGAATAACTCAATCGATACGGACGAAATGTAATTGGATCGTTGTTTGTCAGTTCTATTTTGAACTCAACATCTTTAGTTGTTCCCAAATCACTCAAATTGTAAGAAAAGCATGAGAGATTGTCGGAGATAATTCTTTTTAATTTTTCTATTCCTTCTTTACTCACTCCTTCGCCAACCTTGATTTTGCTGAAGTCAAAACGTTCTGTATTTGTTGTTACTACAAAACGGTTATTACACTCACACTCAGAATTTTCGTTTCCCCTCAATCTCTCTACGCAAATTTTACCACTTGTAATTCTCTCATCTTTTTCGAACTTGATGTCTTTTTGAGTGATATTCATTACAGGGATGGGAAACTCACCGGTCTGATTCGTGATGACACAATTTGGTATTAACGCACCAAATTTATTTTGACGATTTTCTATGAACAAATTTGTTGTTTCAGAGAGATTGCAATATGTAGAAATAAATCCGACAAAATTGGAAGGTATTACAGTGGCTTCTTTTGCCCACAATTTGATCTCTGTTTTCGGCAATTCTGGCACTTCCATGTTTTGTAGACAATCATCGGGCTCCGCGTCAATTTGCTCTTCAAAGAATCGTAGTGTTTTCCCTCGACGTACCATTGTAATATGCTCTTTTTCGGTGAACGGTTGGCCAACTAATAATGGAATGTTCAACTCATTGTCTTTGACAATAAATATTTCTACGTCAGCAACAGCTTGATCGACTTTAATGTTGGCATTTAAAACACAATTGGAATTACAGATCCATTACCAAATCCGTTAATACGAACGTTTCTTTTTGGAATATTATACTCCAGCTCCAAATCTCTTACCGTAGACTCGGACATCATATTCACAGCACTTCCTGGATCAATATACGCTTTGACGGGTTGTCCGTCTACGAAGACTTCTTGGAAGTACTTACTATTTGTGTTTGTGTGGATGTTGTTAGTGGCTGTAGTAGCAATGGTGGTATTTTTCTAAAATGTGTGCACTTGTAGAAGGTTTTGAATGGGTGGTGTTTTCTTTAGCTGGACACCTGCTTTGGGTATGACCCGCTTGGTGACAATTTAGGCATTTTATAGGAGCCGTGCAGAACATTTTGACATGGCCAATACCTTCACATCGGAAACATTTTAGCGTAGACACTTCAGTTTTACAGAAGCGAGCAAAATGACCGTGTCTGCCACATTTATTACAAACCTGCTCACCATCCGGCTTAACCTTTTGTGAAAGTCGTTGTGGGTGTGATTTGTATACGACGTAATCACCTTCTGCACATCCCGCATCGATATAGTCATAGACGTTCGAAATGATGTCATTAAACGTGATGTGTTGTTTCTGCAAAAGAAATTTTCTTAGTTCAATAGATCTTATACCTTTTATTATGAATTTGCGGGCATCTTCAAAATCCAATCCGAGTTGCTGTGTGAGACGTAGTTTATCGAAGTAGTAATCGGTGATGTCTTCGTTGACTGTCTGATGCCTTTCTGCCATTTTCTCCCATAGTTCAGCAGTGGATTGTCGACCAATAAAAGTGTCTTTAAATTCCTCTTCGAAGTCTGACCAACTTTTAAATTCTCCGGCGTTGTGCCAATTGAGTGCTGCCCCTTCTAAATTCGATCGGGCAAATTGCAAACGAAAAGAATCGGGCCATTTATTCATATTACCAATTCCATTGATGGACCCTAGCCAATCGTTCGCTTCAGTTGGTGACCTCTTCCCGTTGAATTTCTTTATGGTGTTGTTCAAGTCAGGCATAACGTGGTACGAAGTTCTTTCTGAACGTAAAGCATTTATTAACATTTGATTTTGATGTAGTAACATTGACAAATCTGAAGATTCGCCATTAGATGTTTCTCTGTTGGCTGTACTTCGTGGTGTTTCCAAATTTGGTTCTTCCTCCGTATCATCAGCGTCGACAATGACGTTATCTTCAATTGCCTTATCGTTAGCAGCCATCGTAATGGATTATACTCCGTTGGCCGGGAAATAAGAAAAATATATTTTGTTCAAACAGGGATTTTTCTTGTGTATCCCACTTCTGATTGTAGAATTTTATTACTCTTTTATAGAAATCGTTCTATAAATTAAACTCTATGAATTAAAACACTCGATTTAAATAATATAACTCTGAATATTCTCTTTTATTCTTTACTTTTTGATATCTCTCAGTAGAATGAATACAATGTAATTTTTGAAGGTTATTATATGGAGTGTCACATTGAAGATCATTACAATGTCAACTGAATGTCACAAAAGGAATAATGATAATTAGTACAGAAAAGAATATAAGACAAATGAGAAAACTATTAAGTAGGGGTTTCATTTCGGCGTATAAGAAAACAGGGATGTTTACACTATTACCTCGAGAAAAATGGGCGAAGTTGCCGCGCCGCTTTTGGTACCTCCCACACAAATGGACAATTTTGAACCAAAAGTTAATAGCTTATGAATTTATTACCAGTGCAGACAAATACCCCAAATTTTGTACAGTGTAATGCTTTTATAGTACCTAGAGTCCAGAGAAAAATGGGCGTTATTGAACACTTTTGAAGTGCCTATAGTCCTGTAAAAAAGGGGCCACGCCCCTTTTGGTACATCCAACACAAAATGGCCAAATCATACTGAAATGTAATATGTCATAACGTTAATATTCCAGTGTACATAAACGTTATAATTCGGCACAGTGCAATGTATTTAAAATAGCTACTATTCAGCGAAAAATAGGGTCTCTTCAATTTTGGGAACAGAAAAAATTCGCAGTGGGCCAAATCTGGTGAATACTGTGGTTGAGGTGGCGTGATTACCGTATTCGTTTCAAATTTCAAAATTCAGCAATTTTTATTTAAGCCCATCGAAATGCCGACATCATCTGCAACTTCTCTTATAGTGACTGACGTTTCTTCATAACAATTTTCTTCACTTTTACTTCGGTGTTTGATGTGATGGAACTTCCAGGACGAGCGTCGTCTTCTCAACCTTCTTTGAAATGCTTGAACCAATTGCAAACATTTTTCTGAGTCAGGGTACAATCACTATATGCCACTCCGAACTTTTCAAGTGCTTTTGAGCACTTAATTGCATCTTTATCCTCACACTTTAGGGAGGAGGGTATATATCATTTGCTACGAGCCAAAAGTGTAACACATCGAAGGAGTGACCAAAGAATGTTCGGCGGATTTGCGTTTTGGGTAATTTTAAGTCCGTCCGTCTGCCTGCTGGCTGGTGCGCACGATATTTCTCGAAAGATTTAACCGATTGACTTCAAATTTGAAATGTAGTAATATTTTTCTCCATCTCCGGGTAAGTTCGAAGATGGACCATATTGGTCCATTCTCTCTTGTACCGTCCCCACAAAGACTTAACATTTAGTGAAATATAGATTCTTTAATAACTTCTATACAACATACTCGAATCTTTTGATGTTCCGCACACAGTATTACTTTAGTAGTAGCTTACATCTCAAGAAAAATGAGGCGCCCGTTTGGTACCTCCCACACAAATGGACCATTTTGCACCAAAAGTTAACAGCTTATAGCTTTAATATCAGTTAATACCAATAATTAAAATTTTATACAGTGTAATGGTTTTATAGTACCTATAGTCCAGAGAAAATTGGGTGTTATTGACAAGCCCATTTTGGTACCTCCCACAGAACTGAAACATTTTTTTACCAAAAGTTAACAGCTTATAAATTTAATACCAATGCATACAAATACTTGAAATTTTGTACATTGTAATGCTTTTATAGTGCGTGTAGTCTAGAGAAAAGTGGGCGTTATTGTCACGCCCCTTTTGGTAAATTTACGAATATTTTTTGGGACTGAAGGTGAGGGAATTCTATGTACCAAACTGAACTTTCTTTGAAAATCGTCGGACAAGCAAAACACGTCAATACACACAAAAAAAAAATCAAAAAAGAACAGATCGAGACAAGTATGCAAACATAAAAAAGTACATAACGCTAGTCGAATGCACCTTTTCTATTAAACATACCCCGTATATGTTCATTCCGATTTGGCATCTAAGCTCTATGGAAGTTGTATTTGAAATCTGATAATTAGGATATTTAGCAAAGAACAGTTTCT
This sequence comes from Eudasyphora cyanicolor, assembly GCA_963930755.1. NCBI lineage: Eukaryota > Metazoa > Arthropoda > Insecta > Diptera > Muscidae > Eudasyphora > Eudasyphora cyanicolor. Next base: position 241,975,886 of record OZ005737.1, on the reverse strand, counting down.
TGATCCAAGGAATAACACTACCATACATTGCATCTAACCGCTATAGTCGTATTTCTCAACACATCTTTTGCACATAAAAATATCATGTGCCAGGAACATTTCTGAACAAACCCGTCTAAGCTTTATCAGATAACAGTTTCTTGAGACAAGAACAAACCAAGCCAAATTTGAAGAAAATCGGTTCAGATTTAGATATAACCACCGTATATTCATATATCCCGACTTTGAATCTTAACGATATAAAATAGATTTTTTTGGCAAACAACATTGATAAAACTGGACACTATTTTTTCGTATTATGCTCTGAGAGGGTGGTGTAGGGTATCAGATAGTGGGATATGCCCGACTTTAGCCCTTCCGTACTCGTTTCTTACTCTAGTTGGTCCCTTTGTGGTATAAGTACAGAAGAATGCCATAACTTATCTGACTAATTAACTTATCTGAATATATGTATGAAAGGAGTTCGCTTTAAACATACAAAGGGTCTTAAGAAGTTTATTCCACATATTTTTCGGTTCGCATCTAATGGTATATGTCATTCTTCCTGCATAACGAGGGTATGAAAACTTCTATCTAGACCCTCGTGAACATAAAAATTCAAATTGAAGTTAGACGTGCTGTAGTATAACAGTGATCCTAGCGTTTTGCGGGGCAGTATTTTGTCCTTATCATTTTTTCCTTTCGTAGTTTTTTATCATTGTATTCTCGTTTTTCTTTGTTCTCCTTCTAACAGATATCCTTAGCGATTAGATTGCCAAGGCTTAGTGTAATGTTGGTCTGTACAATATTTGCCCAAGAACAAGGAGCTGAAATAACTTTTAAACTGTTACTGTAATACCGTAGCAATGCCATCAGAATCAACAAAAAACTTTACTTTCTTTAAGTTGAGACCGTGTAGTTTTCCCATCTTAAGCGAGGCTATGAAGACTTCTTTCCGCGGTGGTGGTTGGAGGAAACGTTGAAAGCATAAAAACCTTACGTTTTTTTTCTTTGTTGGTATTTTCAAGCTCTCGGCTGTCAGTTCGTTTATACCACCATCAACCACCAGGAGCCATTGACTTGCATTCAAATTGATTTGTGGTGCGAAGTCGATAGCTTCAAGGCGTTTCCCTCTATATCCGCCCGATGGTTGATGAACATCAACGGCATCGACGTCGGCAGTGGCAATGGCAACAACAGACCATCATCGCCTAAGCCATTGTTAAATGCATTCAAAAGTTGAGTTTCACTTTGGTTCGTTGTCTTGGTTTTTTGTGCTCGTCTCTTGGCATTAGTTCCTCCTGGCTCACCTACGCCCAAAGGGTCTAAACATGGTAAGAAACAGCAAGAAGTGAGTTAAGTATGAATGCCACTGTTGGCTGCGTATTTTTTATCCTTGGGAGTCTTTTACATCCAGCGTATTATTGGTCTGACATCAATAGCGCAGCGAGAACATTACTTGTAAAGTCATGTCTAAAGTGTTGGCAAAATGTTGTAACAATAAAAAATCCAAAGAACAAAACGGAATATAAAATACACTCGATATTATATTAAAATGTGATTGTGAGCTTTAAATATTTATCCGGGTGTGATTTTTCGAATTGATATTACGGAATTTGTTAAATGAATATTTTTTGTAGATATCTTAAAACAATTAAAAACAGAAGCTTAAGGATAGACAGATTTTTTAGAGAACCATATAACACTTCTAAAATAAATATGTGTGCCAAATTTGATCAAATCGGATTTAGTTTTTTAAGTTTTTCAGCAATTCGAGGATAATTTTTTAGATATGTTTAATGCATGAAAAATACTTTATAATTTGTATATTTTGCATAACAATAAATTACTTGAAGGATTGACAACAAATGAGGACTTGGAATATTTAGAAGTTTAAAATTAGTCCTTTAAAAAATAAATTAATGCCGAATATGCCATTCTTAACTTAATTCGAAATCAAGGAAAAATTAAAACTGAAGTTGTAAAATGTCAGCAAAGTTTTGAAAACCTTTTTAAATAAAATATATTTTGAGAAATTCTTAAACAATAATAGTATTTAAACACATATTTTGTTTAAAAAAAATAGTTCGCAAATATATTTTGTTCTAATGTATTAAAATATGTGTTTACAAAAAATAATTGATCGAAAATATATAGTATTCAAAAATATTTTTTCGAAACATATTTTAATCTTATTTAAACATATTACTAAGGGCAATTTTCCCCGTATAGAAATTATAGTTCACTTTTTCTCAAAAAAAATCGCATGAACATGAATAAAAGGATTAATCCTCGAAATCGTCGACAGACATAGATACTTAAAGTTTCGTCTAACTCCAGATTTTTGGATCACAAATATTTGAGTCAAAACAAACAGACTGGTGTGGGGCATAATGAATGTCGAAAGTTATAAGTAAAATATTTAGACTATATTTCGAATATTTCTAAAATATATGGACTTATAGAACAAAGGCGCAAAATGAAGATGTGTAGCACTCGATAGTGATTCATATAAAAACAAGTAAGAAAGTTCAGTCGGGAAAACCGACTTACAAATCACCTCACCTTCAGTCCCATAAATATTCGTAAATTTAATTTTTTTTGTTTTAATTACATTCTTATCAATTTAAATTCCATTTAATAACTTTAAGTATGCGCTGGTATTAAAGTTATAAGCCGTTAACTGTTGCTTCGAAATAGAACATTTGTGTGGGAGGTACCGAAAGGGGCGTGCCAATGATGCCCACTTTTCAATGGACTATAGTTACTATAAAAATATTACACTGTACAAAATTTCAAGTATTTGTATGTACTGCTATCAAAGTTATAAACTGTTAACTTTTGGTGCAAAATTGGCCATTTGTGTGGGAGGTACCAAAAGGGGGTGCCAATAACGCCCACTTTTCACTGCACTATAGGTACTATAAAAACATTACACTGTACAAAATTGCAAGTTTTTGTATGCTCGGTATTAATGTTATTAGCAGTTAACTTTTTATACGAAATGGCCCCTTTTGTGTGGGAGGTCCCATAAGGGGCAGGGCTACTTCGCCCATTTTCTCATTGTGTGGAATTACAGAAGATTCTGATAAGTAGTATAGAACATATTAGAGAATCGATAGTTCATTAAATTTTAACCCTTTGGGAGGGAAGTACTAGAAGGAGTGTCCCAATATGGCACATCTTCGAACTCAGCCTGAGATGAAAAAAAAATATTATCACATACCAAATTCGTTACTTCTTTCGAGATTTATCGTGCGCTCCAGTCAGACAGGCGGACGGACATTGCTAAAATGGCTTAAAATGTCCTAAAACGGATATCCGCCGAACATACTTGGGGTCTTAGGTCACTCCTTCGATGTGTTATACCTTTGGCTCGTAGCAAATGATACATACCCTCCTCTCTAAGGTGAGGGGATAAAAATACTGAAAAAAGAACTGATGTTCTTTCAACTTATATAATTAAATGTACACAATCTCAATTTTTATATTTTCCTCCTGATATAATTTTAAACTATGGCAAATATGAAACCTTTTCCCATATACTTCAAACACACCATCACACATTTCGCAACGAAAATTCTTCGACATTTGCAATTTAAACGATTTTTCATGTTCTTGCGCATCACTTTTATTTCCATTTTACAATGTTCTTTTGTTAAGAAAAAACAATACTTACAAACGATGTCGACACATCCACAAGTCTGGCATTGTCGCTGTATTCGTTGTATCACAAAAAAAGGATAAAATAACTGAAAATGTGATCACATTCCACGAAAAGGACGAAATAAAAATGCACATAAAACACACACGCATACACACATGTGAATATCCTAAATTTACACACAACTAAACCTTATCAGGCAATTGCTTAGAGTAGATTGCCACTCCAGAAATTGGGACTATAAAACGTAAAACAAGAAGGCAATGATGGCCCGAAGAGTTGGGCTCTAGAAAATCCCAATATAACTTCAAATAGTTGTCCTTTCTTTTCTGTTTTTTTTTTATTTTGAAGACAAATTCAATTTCATTTATTTAAAAGTCGAAGGAAATAATCAAACCACAAACAAGTGTATAAATATTGTAAACTGCAGATATACACAATAGTGAACAAATAACCAGAAAATCGGGTCTAGACTACATGACTGAACAGGCGGCCCATTAAGAAATATAAATTGTTTTACTTAAAATAGGGAGTTATAAAGATTTAGTTTAAATCGGACTAACTTTCAGACGTCTACAATTTTATCCATGCTTAATATTCACTGACGGGCGGAGTAATTAGTAATTTTTTAGTTTAATAAGATATGTACTAACCTATGGGTCAGAATTTTTAATATCGACCGATGTAGTTTATTCTGGGCTAACATTTTTATAAGCAGTTACAAATGGGTAAAATTTCACAGAATAAAGGAATATTCTGTGAAAATTTGAAAAAAATCGAGGATGAGCAATTTTTTCTACAAAGATTTTTCCAAAACAAACTTTCATAAAATTTTTTTTTAAAAAAATTCTTTTAAATTTCGTACAAATTTTGTAAAATTCATTTTTTAAATTTTTCAAAAAATAAAATTGCCATAAAATTGTAAAAAAAAATGATAGCGGGATCTTATTTTACGCATTTTACGCAAAAACAAACTACATAGGTCGATATTAAATATTCTGACCCCTATATTGTTTGGACCTTTTCTTTAATATAAGGACACTTGTTTTCAGTGCATCTACTGGTAATTTTTTGATACCAAAAGCGCGCGCTGCACGAGATGATGATTTGTGATAAATTACGAAAATATATTGGACCATCTTTACATTAGTAAGCTTTTATTATACCATCACTTTAGTGTGAAAAGGCTATATATAATTATATCACCGGACACCACCAAAATCTTTACTTTACGCCTATAATTTAGTTCGTTATCAATCGATTTACAATAGCTCAACTGATTTTAAAAGAAGAAACTTTGACTTTTCGAACAATATATATAGTATGCATGCTAGGCCGGGTCGATTTGTGGGGAGGCAAAAAAAGTCGCCATTGCTCAGTGAAAATCGTATTCTAGGGATCAAAATAAGAAAATTTTCCGAAGGAACCATACCTCTAAAACGAATTCTGATGTCCCGGAATTTGGGTCGAACTTTTGGGTAGGGGCAAATTTTGCAAAATCCCACTTTGACCCATTTAGAGTGCTCCAATCGAGTCCAAATGTATGACCGACCCCCACTAACTTGGGAGGCCCGACCCACCCATGCCAGTGGCACACCCCTGGAACCCCCTGGGGGTTCCACACATTTGGACTCGATTGGAGCACTCTAAGTGGGTCAAAGTGGGATTTTTTCCGGGTCATCAGAATTCGTTTTAGAGGTATGGTTCCTTCAGCAAAGTTTCTTATTTTGATCCCTAGAATACGATTTTCACTGAGCACTTCACTGAGTGGGGGTCGGTCATACATTTGGACTCGATTGGAGCACTCTAAATGGGTCAAAGTGGGATTTTTTCCGGGACATCAGAATTCGTTTTAGAGGTATGGTTCCTTCGGCAAAGTTTCTTATTTTGATCCCTAGAATACGGATCACTGAGCAATGGGCGATTTTTAAATCGACCCGCTCTAATGCATGCATAACAATGTATGAATATATGTATGTGTATTTGTCCAACAACTACCTTTTTCGGCATTTTCTTATTAAGTTTTAGAACTGCACAGGTCCGAGACCTAATTTTTTTACTAGATTGGGGCATTCTATTTTACGCAGCCAAAACAAAATTTTTTAATGTATTTTTTTTAATTTCCATCTATTATGGAAGTTACCTTTAGTATATGGACCATTTGACCAAGCTCGATAAGGTCGGGATACCATTAAAATGAAAGGAAATTACAAGGGCTAGAAATGCTGAAAACATCAGTTTCACATAGAAAATGAAGTTTAGCAACTGTAGTTTAAACAGTTAGAAATAATTTGATTTCTTTCAAAAAAAAATCGTTTTCTGCTGGCTCGAAAAAATCCATAAAAAATTGAAAAAAATCGTAAAAAAAATTTTTGTTCCATTTCTTAAAATCTATCGTCCTAATAAAGAAAACAATGCTTATTTGCAAACTAACTATGGACAAATGTATAAACTATGACCCATATTTTAAAAAATAGAGAAATTAAAAAAATAATTTTTTATTTTGGCAATTTTGTTTGGGAGGTACCAAAAGGGGGTGGCAATAAAGCCCGTTTCGTACCGGGTTTTCCAACAAGAAGTGTTATTTTGAATAACCCGGTATATCGGTAGCTGTCACTTTTGATGTTTTTATTCTTTGACATTTGACAAGTAGAAACTACGCCATTTCTAAAAATGGAACGATACACGATTCAACAACGCATTTAAATTTTTAAAATTCACTACAAAAATGGTGAAAATCTTGCAGTCACAGTTCGCAAAACTAAAGCATTTTTGGGTCGTCGTGAAGCACCTTGTCGGACCGCAATACAGAAATTGGTTGACAAATTCGAGCTGTTGGGACAAGTTAGTGATGTGAATAATAAAACCCATGCACGTCGCTCAAGAACAGCTGAGAATATTGCTGCTGTAGCCTAAAGTGTTGAAGAAAACCAAGGTTTGTCCATTCCTCGTCGTTCTTTGGAAGTGGGCATTCCACAAACGTCATTACACCGTATCTTGCAAAAAGACTTGGGTCTTAAGGCGTATAAAGTTCAGTTAACACAATAACTCAATCCGGCCGAACATCAACAACGTCGTGTATTTGCTGATTGGGTCCTTGAAATGCATGAATATGATCCGGAATTCCATCGAAAAATCATCTTGACTGATGAGGCCCATTTCCAACTCGGTGGCTACGTCAACAAGCAAAATTGTCGCATCTGGGGCTCGGAAACCCCAAGAGTTATTGTTGAGAAGCCTCTCCATCCTTAACGTGTGACTGTTTGGTGCGGTTTATGGTCCGGCGGGGTCATTGGACCTTACTTTTTTGATCAGCAGTAATGGTGAATGTATTGCGCTATCGAGAGATGAATAATGATTTTTTATGGTCGGAGTTGGATGGCATTGATCTGGACAACGTTTATTTTCAAGAAGACTACGCGACGTGCCACACAAGCAACGAAACCATTGCTCTGTTACGGGAAAAGTTTCCGGACCGTGTTATCTCACGAAGAGGTGATCACAATTGGCCACCGAGATCTTGTGATTTAACACCTTGCGCCTTTTTCCTTTTGGGGCCGTGAAAGATAAGGTCTACGCCAACAGCCCAGCGTTGATTCAAGACCTCAAAGATAGAATTCGTGAGGCAATCGAGGACATAGGTCAGCCACTTTGCGATTTGGTTATGGAAAATTTCATGAAATGGATATGGTCCTGTAAGCGTGGTCGTGGTGGCCATTTGGCTGATGTCTTTTTTTTTCATTATTAACGGCATACCTTCCTCTTTATTATGAAATAAACATCCGATCATTTATCTCAAAAAATGGCACATACTCATAATATGGGAACTGTAAAAACATTACATTGTATAAAATAACAGGTATTTGAGTATGCAGGAAACCAAGTTATAAGCCGTTAATTTTTTTGTGCAAAGGGGTCCATTTGTATGGGAGGTGGGGCGTGGCAACTTTGCCAATTTTTCTCAAGATAATAGCGATCAAGAAACTAATACTATGTGTGGAATGGTCAAAGATTTTGAATAGTAGTATAGAAGTTATGAGATATTCAATATTTCACTAAATTTTGACCCTTTGTTTGGAAGGTACTCGAAGGAGTGGACCAACGTAGTCTATCTTTGACCTTGGTGTGAGATAGTAACAAGTAAAAGCGTTAAGTTCGGTAATGCCGAATCTTATATACCCTTCACCTTGGATTGCATTACATTTTATAACTGAAAAAATCTTTGGATATGGGGAAAATCATGAAACGATCTTTTTGTTTAAGTAAATTATTAAAAAAACGAACGCTGCAATTTTTAGGCAGCAAATTCTTTAGCCAAACTTTTCACCTGAAAAATGTGGTGTTTATGGATTGAAATAGCTTTTGTGAGAACTACATAATAATTTTATTGAGATGCAATCTTGCCAAAATAGAATACAAACTGCAAAATTTCAGCTAAATTTCTTAGAAAATGTGGTGTTTATGGCTTAAATAAGCCTTTTTGGGAGCGACCTCTATAGGGTAACTATAACAAAATATTAGATGAATTCAGGTCAAAATAGAATACAAATTGCAAAGATTCTGCTAAATTGCTTTAAAAATGTGGTATCTATGGCTCATACCCGTTTCTTTGAGCAACATCTATGGGAGAGTTATATCAAAACATTGGCCGATATGGCCCATTTGCATTGCCGAACAACCAGCAACTATAAGAAATATTTCTACAAAATTTGATCAACCTAGCTATATTATTACGGACTGTAGCGTGATTACAACAGACGGACGGACATGGCTAAATCGTCTTAGAATTTTTCAACGATTAAGAATATATATATTTTATGGTGTCTCAGATCAATATTTCGAGGTGTTACAAACGGAGTGACAAAATGAATATAACCCCCATCCCATGGTGGAGGGTATACAAATATTGACATATACCAAATTCGAAGTCAATCGGTTAATCCTGTCGAAAGTTATCGTGCGCACCAACCAGACAGACGGACAGGCTGACGGACATTTCCTAAATGCCCTAAAATGACCCAAAATGGATATTCGACAAATATTCTTGGGGTCCTTAGGTCACTCCATGGATGTGTTACACTTTTGGGCCGCAGCATCTAAAATTTACTCTTGATCAAAATAAAAACCGGATTGTTTAAATTCTCTTATTTCTTCCAAAAGTGCTATAATTTCTGCATTCATTTATATATTTTCTTCAAACATGCACTGTTTTACTCGTTAGAATGCAAGATTCCAAAAATTTAAACAAACAATTTTTTGGCATTTTTTCTATTTTTTACGGTTTTTTCGTAAATTTTTTTCCCCTCACCTTAGAGAGGAGGGTATATATATCATTTGCTACGAACCAAAAGTGTAACACACCGAAGGAGTGGCCTAAGACCCCATTTATGTTCGGCGTATATCCGTTTTGGGTAATTTTAAGTCATTTGAGAAAAATGTCCGTCCGTCCGTCCGTCCGTCTGTCTGTGTGTCTCTTCTGTTCTTTCTGCAAAATTTTGAAATGATCGGAAGTAAAGTACAGTGTTCTCCAATAAGAGTGCTATGATTTCTTTGAAAAAAACACATTGTTAAGGAAATTCAAAAGTTTTTTATTTAATGTCAGGTACAATCGATACAATTAAGTTCTAAATAAAACGTCATTCAAATGGCCTCCACGTCTTTTTCTGCAGGAACGAATTCGATGAACCCAATTTTCGATCACTTTTTCCACTAAATCAAGTCGTATGTCATGAATGGCACAATATTGACTTGTAAAGCTTGAAGAGAGTCTGGTTTACTTCGATAGACCAATGACTTCAAATAATCCCACAAGAAATAGTGTAATGGTGTTAAATCACAACTGCCTGGGGGCCACTCGATATCACAATTTCTTGAAATAATCGAATCTCCAAACTTTTCTCGCAACAATTCAATTGTTTCATTTGCTGTGTGGCACGTAGCCACAATCGGTCAATGGCAAAAAGATAGCTCTTAACGAGAGCTAAAATATTGCTCATGGATGTCAAGGTCGTAGGTCGACAGGAAAGCGTTTTTGTATACAAATGACGGTAATGCATAGATTTCAACCACCACGTAGCGCAAAGGTAACGAATGCATTTTAGAAGACTATAATATCTTAATGTCATTAAATTTGTATTTATTTGTTAATTACACTTAACTAATTGCAAATTTGGTAAAAAAAAACATCGCGTGTTTGGTGCCTAATCTCAGCTTTGCATAGTCGGTTATAATAATTAAAAAATAAAAGAAAATCGTATTACAATAAGGAAGTTATAGACTATTCAAACTCTGTCGGCCTGGCAAATTTTGAGAAAAACCTTCCCACCCGTTCCAACAACTTAGAACGCACATTGATTCAATCTTGGACATTCCAGATTTATATCCTCAATTGCCTTTAGAAAAACCTGAGTCAATTTTTGTAGGAAATATTGCCGAGATGCTGAGACTTGTACTCAACATAGCCACAGAATATGCAACCAAAACAAACGTTCCTTCGTTGATAGTTTTTCCTTCGATTTGTACACTTGAATTCACACACACCCATATTCAGACAAATATTTTCTTGCTCTGACTGTAACATTTCCAAAAAAACATGGCAAAAGTGGCAAAAACCCAACTATCTGTGATGACAGGCAAAGCGCAGCATGCATTCACTGGAAAGAACAACAAATGTTCCTTTTTTCGCTTTTTTTCTCCCTTTTTTACAAAGGCAGGCGGAAACGGAAAAAGAAAATATTGTTTCAATTCAATTGAAGATGAAAATTGGCTGATTGCAAGTACACAACCACCAAAGCTGTGTTGTGCATTCATTCGTCTTCGATTTTGTTCACTTCGGCTATGCCTTTGGAGATTCATGAGAAAAAACAACAATTTTGTCTGAAGGTGTTTTGGGCGAAAAGTGGATATGACTATTCCCAGACATTGCTTTCACGAGCTGGTGTATTGAGCCACTTTTTCTTTTGAGAGGAAACCTTTTTCGTTGCAATATTGCTTTTGGTGTTGACATCTAGAAAGTCATCGACAATTTTGGCCTTTTAGCATTGTTCATTGAACATTTACAGTAGAACAAACATGTTCTTTTGGGACAGAAATTTGCCAATATTATAAAAGAATAAAAGATTCTTGCTTCGAGTTGGAAAAAATGTAAAAAATTTCAGTCGGTTAAACAGGCTAAGGTATACCCTCACTTTGTGAGCCATGTAAATATGCACTGGTATATGCTCTAATATTATGAACTATTTAATTTTGGTATGTCTTGGCTCTTTTTATATGGGAGGTGCAGAAACGGGTGTGGTAATAACTCTCATATGTAACAGGACTGTCGACAGACAGTAGGTACTATAAAAACAAAAATTTCAAGTATACAAAAAACATTTGATTTGAAAAAAAATCAATTTATTTTAATTGTATTAACGACAGTTACTAAACTTCTGTTTCAACGTGGGAGTGCCGTTATTAAAATTTGTGGGAATTGTAATTCATAATTTTTCTAAATTTGTTGAAGCAAAATCGGACTAGTCGTTCTCGAGTGACAAATTCCCCTATATAATACTTACTAACTTCCAAACGATATATCTCGATTCCAGCGAAAACAAGCCACGTATAACTATTTTGTACCGTTATAGCTTTTTCCCGTTATTTAGAACCCCCCTCTGATGACCCCTACCATTTGTCGCACTGTGTTATTCTTAAATAGTGGATACTTTTTAATTAATTTGTAAGAAAATTGTGGAGGTAAGGTTAAATTTTCAAAGAGACGAATTGGCGTTTAATGCATTTTAAATTTGTGTGGAATTTCCTGTTTTGAGCTCAACTTGATTGCTTTCACTGAAAACAATTTGGAATATTTAGAATTTAGAAATGTAATGTCAATTAAAACATGATAAGTCGACTTAGCATACTTTAGAATGGAGGTATTGATTTATATGCTGTAAAATTATGTAATGTTCCATTGATTTTATTCCGAAAATATCTGTATCCCTCTATATACATAATCTAATAATAAAGAATTATATTATTATTATTATTTCCTTTAAAAAAATTGATAAGTATTTTTCTTTTACTATCAAACTTTTCATTTTTAATACTTGTTAAGAGCCCTCTTGTGACAATAAAACGAATCAGAACGGAAATAACTTTCCATATCGTCCCCTCAATAAAATAATAGTGTATAATTTGTTTCGTTTGGAGAAAATCACATTTGAGGAGTTTGTGAAATTTTAAATCGATATCGGCACGTAGGCTTTTATTAATGAACAATTTCCAACACGCAATAGCTCACTTTGTGTAAGTCGAATTCCACCAAATTTTTACCAGATATAGAACCAATTGCGTAGATTCTTAAAATGCAATAATAAAAAAAAACAGTAAGGAAAGGCAGAAAGTCGGGCGGGGCCGACTATATAATACCCTACACCTCCCTAACAATGCGATAAGGGTCATTGTCATAATAATTTGGAATAATTGGTAAATGGGTAGAAACGTATTATCTAATTCTGAAACGATAATCGCTAAATTAAGCAATATTCGTTCCTAAAGTGAGAAACATCTTTCTGGAAAAATTTAATGATCGGAAGTAAAATACAACTTCTATAGCGGTTTGATACCAAATCAGGAGGAACATATATATGGATCTTTAATATAAATCTGAACCGATCTTCCCTGAATACTTATTCATGTAAAAAGACCTCCTTCTGTCGAATTTCGTACTGATCGGATATAAAATACAGTCTCTACAGCGCTTACATGTCAAATCGGGGGTAACATATATATGGGAGCTACATCTAAATCTGAACCGATTTTCTCCGAATTTAGCAGTATTCCTTCATATAATAAGAAACCTCTTTCTGCCGAATTTCGCACCGATCGGATATAAAATACAGATTTTACAGCGCTTACAGGTCAAATCAGGTATAACATATATATGGGTGTTATATCTAAATCTAAACCGAGTTTCTCCGAATTTGGTAGTATTCCTTTATGTAATAAGAAACCTCTCTCTGCCGAATTTCGCACTGATCGGATACAAAATAACATTTTTACAGCGCTTACATGTCAAATCGGGGGTAACGTATATATGGGGGCTATATCTAAATCTGAACCGATTTCCCTCAAATTTGGCAGTGTTAATTCACGTAATGAGAAACCTCTTTCTGCCAATTTTTTTACTGATCGGATATAAAATACAGTTTCTACAGCGCTTACATGTCAAATCGGGGGTAACATATATTAAAAATTCTATATCTAAATCTCAACCGATTTCCCTCAAATTTGGCAGTATTAATTCATGTAATAAGAAACCTCTTTCTGCCGATTTTCGTACTGATCGGATAAAAAATACACTTTTTACAGCGCTTACATGTAAAATCGGGGGTAACATATATATGGGGGCTATATCTTAATCTGAACCGATTTTCTCCGAATTTGGCAGTATTCCTTCATGTAATAAGAAACCTCTTTCTGCCGAATTTCACACTGATCGGTTATAAAACAAATTTTTTATGGCGCTTACATGTGAAATCGGGGGTAACGTATATATGGGGGCTATATCTAAATCTGAACCGATTTCTTCCAAATTTAACAGTGTTCATTCATATAATAAGAGACCTTTTTCTGCTGAATTTCATACTGATCGGATATAAAATAAAGTTTTTACAGCGCTTACATGTCAAATCTAGGGTAACATATATATGGGGGCTATATCCAAATCTGAACCGATTTTAACCAAATTAAATAGGGATCGTCCTTGGGCCAAAAAAAAGATATGTGTAAAGTTTCGTCAGACAGACGGACAGACATAGCTAAATCGACTCAGAAAGTGATTACAAGTCGATCGGTATAATAAACAATGGATCTATCTCTTCTCCTTTTGGGTGTTACAAACAAATGCACAAAGTCATAATACCCTGTACCACAGTGTGGTGTAGGGTATAAAAAGTTTAGAATTTCGAAATATTGCGAAAGCCAATCGATTATATCCGTAAATCAAAATTCTTTGATGCAAAAATTTTCTTAAATTTTGTAAAAATTGGCAAAATAAAGGATAAATCGATCTTCACAAAAATTTACTATTTCTTTAAAAAATGGAGAGGCTAACCAAAAATTTAAGACAAAAATAATGTTTGGAATTTCGAAATATTGCGTATGCCAATCGATTATATCGTCAAAGGAGATTTTTTGATGCAAAATTTTCGTAAAATTTTGTATAAATTGACAAAATGAAGGAAAAATCAATTTTCTTTAATGTTTCGAAATATTGCTATTTTACTCGATCGTATTCGTCACACGAAATTGATTAATGCAAAATTTTCCTCAAATTTTGTAAAATTTAAAAAATAAAAGAAAAAAAATCGATTTTCATAAAAATTCAATATTTTCTTAAACAATGAAAAGGGCCAAAAATTTGCCAAAAAAATTAAAGTTTGGAATTTTGAAATATTTCGTATGCCTATCGAACATATTTGTAAAACGAAACTATTTGATGCAAAATTTTCTTCAAATTGTGTAAAAATAGGAAAGAAGCAAAAAATCGATTTTCATAAAAATGAACTATTTCCTTAAAAAATGGAAAGGGGCTACACTGTGACAAAACTTTCGCCAAAAAACAAAGTTTGGAATTTCGAAATATGGCGTACGCAAATCGATCACATTGTTCATATTGTTTGACGGGAAATTTTTAAAAAATTGGCAAATTAAAGGAAGAAATTTATAAAAATTCTATATTTCCTTTAAAAATGGAAAGGAAACTGGGTCAACAATTTCACAAAAGAATAAAGATTGGATTTTCGGAGTATTGTTTGAGCAAAATATGTAAATAAAGGAAACTAGTAAGGAAAGGTTAAAGTCGGGCGGGGCCGACTATACAATACCCTACAACACCACGGCAATGTACATTAAGTATTTCTTTTTGAATAGTCGATCGGTATAATAAACAATGGGTCTATCTCTTATCCTTTTGGGTGTTACAAAAAAATGCACAAAGTCATATACCCTGTACCAAAATGTGGTGTAGGGTATAATAAAAATGTAGAAGCTCAAACGATTACATTTAAATTCACCGCTTTCGAAGATTGAATGGGTACTAAAATTTCGAAATGATGAACCTATATAATGCAAATAAGCGAACTTGTGAAAAAATTTCATGTAATGTTTTAATTATCATTTCCGCTGAATCCCTTCAGGTCTTTAAATAGCGCTTATATAAACAATTGAGGAACATCTTTCTGGAAAATTTTGATCGGAAGTAAAGTACAACTTATATAGCGCTTTCGTAGCAAATATGGAAGTTATATATAAATCTGAACCGATTTTCCTTGAATACTCATTCATGTAAAAATAAACCTCTTTCTGTCAAATTTCGTACTGACCGGATATAAAATACAGTCTCTACAACACTTACATGTCGAATCGGGGTAACATATATACATATGGGTGCTATATCTAAATCTGAACCGATTTTCTTTGAATTTGGAAGTATCCCTTCATACAATAAGAAACCTCTTTCTGTCGAATTTCGCACTGATCGGATATAAAATATAGATTGTACAGCGCTTACATGTTAAATCGGGGTAACATATATATGGGGGCTATATCTAAATCTGAACCGATTTCCCTCAAATTTGGCAATGTTAATTCATGTAATAAGAAACCTCTTTCTGCCGAATTCGTACTGATCGGATTAAAAATACATCTTTTACAGCGCTTATATACATGTAAAATCGGAGGTAACATATATATGGGCGCTATATCTAAATCTGAACCGATTTTCCCCAAATTTTTTTTGTCTCTAAGTGTATCATAAGACTACTCTCTGTCAATTTTTGTACAAATCGGTGCAAAAATGTTGCTTATACAGTGCATATATGCCAAATCGGAGGTACATATACGAGTATATGTATGGTAGCTATATGTATATCTCAACCGCTTTTAACCAAATTCACTAGGGATCGTCCTTGGGCCTAAAGAAAGATATACGCAAAGTTTCGTTGATATCGGACCATAATTGCGACCTGTACTTTGATTACAAGAATACATCTACAGACAGACAGACAGACAGAAAGACGGATATAGCTAAATCGACTCAGAAAATGATTACAAGTCGATCGGTATAATAAACAATGGGTCTATCTCGTATCCTTTTGGGTGTTGCAAACAAATGCACAAAGTCATAATACAGTGTGGTGTAGGGTATAAAAATCGATTTTCATAAAAAATTTTACAAAAAAAATAAATTTTTTGGTAAAATTAGCATATTTCGTGTGTCAAACGCATCAAACGATATTGTTTGATGCTAAATTTTCCTCAAATTTTGTAAAAAATTTTAAATTAAAGGAAAACATAGATTTTCATAAAAAATCAAAATTTCCTTAAAAATGGAAAGGGCCACAAATTGAAATTGATATAATCGCTCATAATCGCAAATTTTTAAAAATTGACAAATTAAGGACAAAAAAGATTTTCGTAAAAATATACTATTTCCTAAAAAAATGTCACGAAAAATAAAGTTTGGAACTTCGAAATATTGCGTCAACCGAATTTGTTTGATGCAAAATTGTCCTCAAATTTTGTAAAAATAGGCAAATAAAAGCAAAAAATCGATTTTCATTAAAATTCACTATTTCCTTAAAAAACGGAAACTTTCACAAAAATAAAAAAAAAATTTGGAATTTCGAAATATGGCGTATGCCAATGGATATTCGCCAAACGCAATTGTTTGATGTGAAATTAAATTAAACGAATACATAGATTTTCATAAAAATTCACTATTTCCATAAAAAAATGGAAAGGGAAAAAATTTCACAAAAAAAATAAATTTTGCAATTTCAAAATATTGCGTATGTCAATCGATCATATTCGTAAAACGAAATTGTTTGAAAGGACTTGTTTCACCATGCCACAAATTTCACAAAAAAATAAAGTTCGGCATTTCGAAATATTGCGTATGCCAATCGATCATATTCGTTAAACAATATTTTTTGTTGCAAATTGCCTTAACATTTTGCAAAAATTGGCAAATTAAAGAAAAAGATCGATATTCAAATTAAAGAAAAGATCGAAAATTCGCAATTTCCGTAAAAATGGAAAGGGGTTAGGTACACTGCGCCAACAAATTTCCAAAAAATATTGTTTTTGCGAAATGCCAATCAATCTTTTTCCTTAAATTTTCTATTTCTTTAACAAATGGAAACGGTAACCCATAACCACTATCCCAAAAAAGTTTGAAAATTCGTAATATACCGTTTTCTAGTTGATCTTAGTCGTCAAACAAAATTATTTGATAAAAAATTTTCCTCAACTTTTGTAAAAATTGGCAAATTAAAGAAAAAAATCTAATTTCATAAGAATTAACTATTTCCTTAAAATAATGGAAGGGAAGTTCAACTACACTCCGCAAAAAAATTTCACTAAAACATAGAGTTTGGAATTTCGAAATATTGCGCCAGACGGACATTGCTCAAATGACTTAAAATGTCCTAAAACGGATATCCGCCGAACATACTTGGGGTCTTAGATCACTCCTTCGATGAGTTACACTTTTGGCTCGTAACAAATGATATATTCCCTCCTCTCTAAGGTGAGGGGATAAAAAATGAATGCGAGATCTTATTTTACCTATGTGTAACAGCTTATAAACATTTTAGCCAAAAATAAACTACATTGGTCGATATTAGATATTCTAACCCATATGTTCGAGACAAGTGTGTCAAACGCTAATCAAATGCACATAGTAGAAAATTGAACTTTTCAGATTGTTCCAAACCACATTCACTACAACATGTGCGTCTTCTTTCTTAGTGAAATTATAAATTTATAATCAATAAAATAATACACAATACAATTATTTAACTTATTTCTTCGTTCAAAATTTTACCTACGATTTTTCATACTACCCCACTGTTCATTTCCAATGTAATTTTTACGTTTATTCACTTCAATTGCCGAATTATGTTAGTGCCTTGCACACTTTGCAATATTCGGCTTTCGCCTTCTACATTTAATATTGAAAAAAGGGCGGTTTCTTGTGTCTGAGCCAACACTCAAGTCAATTAAATTTCTAGAGGATCCAACTATGGATGACAATAGGGATTTGGCCGTGTCCTTAATAAATAGTAACGAGTCTAATTAAATACAAAGCTCAGTATTTCCGTGTCCTTCCGTTTGGCAAGCACTAGTCTATGACTCTCACACACACCCACCATGTCGAGCGTTTAGAGATGTGTGTGTGTCTGTGTCATTTTTATGTACTTTACTAATTACTGCATTTTTTCCAAAGCTAGAAACATTATTTTCCATTAACTTTATAATTTTAATTACGGCTTTAACAATGTACACCATGTTTGGGTCATTTTATGGTAAAATTCGATGATACTCCTTTTGCTTTGTTCTGCTCTCTGTCTACGGGAGGGATTCATTCCGCATGAGACAATAATTTATAGCTTTGCCGGTGAGAAGCGAGCTATGGCTAAATATGTCGGTACACACAGCAGGTTTTAAATGGCGAAAAGGTGATAGAGGAAGTTTAAGGTATCAATGAGCGCGGGCAGCCATTAAATTGTTTCGAATATCCCATAAATAAAATGAAAATAATAAGAATAGACTTTCATTAGCAGCGAGCACAACGGGAAGTTGCGATTGAATGACTTTCAATGGCGTCAGGAAATTGATAACATTTTAAAGTTATTTAATGAACAGCCATTAAAGTGTTTCGTTGCACTTGAACACAGACATGCTAAAAGGCCACAGTCTATGATAATTTAATATAGAAACATAAAAATCCAATTACAATAAATTATGTTAATGTTATGCTCACGCTAGTGAATAATGGTTATGTGACTGAACGACAAAATGTACAGGTGCGATTTTGCATAAATGCCAAATCGGTCATATCGGAACTAATTTTTGCTCGAATTCGATGTTTAAAAAGTTTCCAACTTAACTTTGCCAATGATACTGATAGCGTGTGACAGACAGACGATGCTATTATCCACTCTAAAGATGGCTACAAGGTACAATAACATATTTTGTCTTAACCCTCCGTTGGGCACATGAGTCTGGCCAGACCTTTTTCGAATATAATTGAAATTTAAAGATGCTTCTATACGCGCTAGCGACTTGAATCACCAGGTAGCTTCCTAACAAATCATATTTTATCGATCTATTAAGAAATCAGGACGATAAACACCTTAAAAAGTTATAATTATTTTGTGATGTACACATCGCTTACGTGCCTAATGAGTCTGGCTAGACCCATACTGACTTCATACGAAAGTTTGTTCAATTTTATTATTTTATTTTCATGTAATTGATAACGTTCCATTTAAATTGTCATTTATATATTCTCTATATTATTCTTACACATAGCTGTACATATTATGAGAGTGTGTTTTTAAATACACCCTCACGCACATATGCTTTTTCTGCTTCTATCGGTCATTATACCGATGTTAGTAACACCCTAAAATATTGGAGCTAGACCCAACTTGGGTGATATAGCCCCCACGGTGGGTCTAGATTTCGGTATAGCCCCATATATATGGTCCTTCCGATTTGGCCGCTTAACGCTAAAGAAGCTGAATTTTTCTTCCAATCATTTTCGAATTTGGGAGGGATTCTAATTTGAAGAAAATCGGCTCAGACTTAGATATAGGCCCCATATATACATACCTATATTGGAATATATTTCCATATAAGCGCTATAAAGTCTTCACTTCTCAACAGATCTTTATAACATTTTACAGATAGCAGTTAGTTGAACCAAAAAACCGCCGTCAAATATCAAGATATCGGTACAGATTTATATATAGCCGCGTATATATACAGGGTTGCCCATATTCGACGGACCCATGTTTTTTTAAAAAAAATCAAAGAAAAAAATAAAAATTTGGCGGTTGGCAATCTTAATCATTTAATTTGTTCCAAGTAGATTTGTTTACATCAATTTTTGAATATGATATCTCTCAAATGGCCGCCTCTGCCGTTGATGGCGTATTGTGCCCTTTTTGCAGCATTTTCCATCGTTTTCGCCAACATTTCGGCCGGAATAGCGACTATTTCTTCACGAATGTTGTCCTTGAGCTCTTCTACGGTCCTTGGCTTGTTAACGTAAACCTTTGACTTCAAATATCCCCACAAGAAGAAGTCAGGTGGCCAGTCCAAATCACCACTTTTCGACATCAAACGGCCCGGAAACAAATTCTTCAGAAAATCGATTGTTATGCGACTTGTGTGCGGTGGATCGCCGTCTTGTTGAAACCAGAACTGCCTCATACGCTTTCGACGAATAATTGGCATCACAAAATTGGTCACCATGTCGCGATAACGCTCCTGGTTGATGGTAACAGCATGGCCATTTTCGTTTTGGAAGAAAAACGGCCCAATGACCGTTTTCGCACTTACGCCGCACCAAACTGTGACTTTTTCGTCATGAAGAGGCAATTCTTGAATATCCTGAGGATTTTCAGTGGCGTAATCATCGGACATGATAATTTTGTTCCAAAATTGCTCGTCATCATCGGCCATTTCGATGACTCGTTGGGCCCATTCCAATCGACGAGGCTTGTCCGCAGGCAACAATCTTTGCGTCAATTGAATTTTGTACGGAAACAAATGCAAATCAACGCGAATAATCCGTTGTAAAGTGGACCGAGCCATGCCCAACTGCTGAGAACGGCGTTTTTGGGATGTTCTTGGGGACCTCTCAACACTGGCTCGTACGGCAGCGATATTCTCGGCCGATCGCCTTGGTCGATTTTTATTTGGCCTCTTCGGATTAGAAAGAGCCTCACCAGTCGAAAATTTTTCGTATAAACGCTTAATGGTGTTCTTAGAAGGCGCACTTCTCACATTTTTTAATATTTTAAAAGCACGTTGAGTTTTCACAATTGACTTCTTCTGTTGAATGTAAATTTCAACTATTTCAGAGCGCTCGCGTGGCGTGTATTGTTCCATGGTAAAAATCTGCTTGGACTGACGCTTCAAACGCGGTATGTCATTAAGCGATCTGACATCTCTGTCAAAAGTTATGGCGTTGCCAGATGGGTCCGTCGAATATGGGCAACCCTGTATACGTATATATGAAAGATTAGCAGAGGCTTTATCCAATAATGTAGAACACGCCCTTGTCGTTTACAAAGTGACATAGCCGCACCAATTCCTGATATATGGAGCTATTTCAATGAAAACATATCCAATGACTATAGCCCCCATGAAAATATCACCACGGAAGAACAGTTGTTTTCATATCGTGGAAAAATAAAATGCAATCAATATATACCATCGAAACAAATCGACAATAAGGAAGTGAATAAGAAATAAACCTAACCCGAAATTGTATGTTACAACTCACAAAAAAGTACACAAACAACGGCCGAACAATTATTGCTGACAATTTTACATTTTTTTTTTTTGAAAAATATAAAATTAATTTTTTCACATTCTACGATATTTTTTAAATGTTTAAAAACCTTAATATATAGAAAAACAACTGAAGTCAAACCCAAATGTTAATTGTATACCAATATTTTATATACATAAATACATTTCATTTAACCACCAAAAACCCGATATTTTCATACAAATACATGAACATGTCAATGGGTCTAGCCAGACTCATGAGGCACGTACATGACTACACTGTGATACAAAATCGGACTTTCCGAATGGGAATGGGATGAGAACAATTGCAAATGAAAGTTGACATTATCCATAACAAAACCTTCAAGGGTTTTTTTCAGTTCAGTGCGAGATTCCTTTTTACACGCATTTGAAGTTGGTGATTTTGGAACGTTGTCTAACAAGAAAAGATCATTGAAAATTTGATAAAATAATGCTTATTTCTTTTTATTATCATGGAAAGCTGTGGTATCTTTTTTTTTGGGGTCGAGGAATTCATTTTTGATATTTATTTTTACCTACAACTCACGCTAGATGGCGCTGTCATACAAATGGTGCTATAGTATATGAGAACAGAAGGAATCACAATAAGTAGGATACTACATATATATGGGGGCTATATTGAAACATTGACCGATATGGCCCATTTGCAATCCCAAACAACCTGCAACTATAACAAATATTTATAAAAAATTTGATCAATCTAGCTCTATTATTATGGACTGTAGCATGATTACAACAGACGGACGGAGGGACATGGCTAAGTCGTCTTAGAATTTTACGACGATTAAGAATATGTATACTTTATGGGGTCTCAGATCAATATTTAGAGGTGTTACAAACGGAGTGGCAAAATGAATACACCCCCCCATCCTATGGTGGAGGGTATTATAAGTATTAGTTTACCAAATTTCCAATTACGTTTTCTTGTTAGACAGCGTTCTAAAATCACCAACTTTAAATGCGTGTAAAAAAAAATCTCGCACTGAACTGAAAAAAACATTAAAGGTTTTGTTATGGGTAATGTCAACTTTAATTTGCAATTGGTCTCATCCCATTCCCATTTTGGTTGCTGATCTGTGCTATCGAAACATGTGCCGAACGGTGGGTTAAAGCTATACTATATTAAGAAAAAATTATGAAATTTCAGGTTTATTGATTGATAAGACTTCGATCGGCCAACCATCTACATATATCTCCTTTTGTGTGTTACAAACAGTGTGGAGTAGGGTATAAAAAGCTTACATAGCGCATATACGATACGATGAAGAAACGAATATATGAGAATATACGCATATGGGCAAATCCTGGGTTGCGGATGTTACATTCGTACGCATTTTGTTTTACTAATGTTCATCCCTTTGGCGTTCTGAATGCAATATTTTCATATAACCTTCAGCAACAACAATTATTTCAGAGTTCTTTGAAATAACATTTAAATGTTTACCTTAATTTTTTTGATGAATGCGAATCTCAGGGCCAAAGTTCCCTTTGCGACTTTACACAAAATGGAAGTAGGTTTTCAGGTTAATGTAAATTTGCATGTTTTTTAGCTAAGTTTGCATAGTAATTAGAAAAATCGAAGTAAATTAATGAATTTATAGATGTTCACTCTAGAATCAAAAACAACTTTCTGTTAAATTTCATAAAAACGGAGCTTAAAAAATGTATCGTTAGGAAGATATATCAAAATATGGACCGATTTTCCTTTAATTTGGCAGTGTTATTTCTTGAAACAAGAGGCTTCTGCCGAATTTCATACTGATCAGATATACCACCATTCAGGGGGTATATCTGCATCTGAACCGCTTTTCCGCTTATTGGACAGCGTTTGTTCCCTAAAATGCAACACCTTTAGCGCTTTAATGGCATATTTGGAGGAACATATATATGAGAG
Organism: Eudasyphora cyanicolor; assembly: GCA_963930755.1. NCBI lineage: Eukaryota > Metazoa > Arthropoda > Insecta > Diptera > Muscidae > Eudasyphora > Eudasyphora cyanicolor. The sequence continues at coordinate 241,952,955 of OZ005737.1, read as the reverse complement.
CTATAAATAAACCGATTTTCCTAAAATTTAGCAATTTTATTTCCTTGGCTAAGAAACTTTTCTTCAGAATTTCGTAACTATTGGATATAAAATACATCTTCTATAAAGGTTAGATATACATAAAATTGGAAGGAACATTTGTACAGGGTTTTCCAATAACAGTGATATGATTTCTTTGAAAAAAAAACATACTTATTGTTAAGGAAATTCAAAAGTTTTTTATTTAATGTGAAGTACAATCGATACAATTAGTTCTAAATAAAACGTCATTCAAATGGCCTCCACGACTTCTTCTGCAGGAACGAATTCAATGAACCCAATTTTTGAGCATTTTTTCCACTAAATCAAGTCGAATGTCATGACTGGCACGTTGAATATTGACATGTAAAGCTTGTAGAGAGTCTGGTTTCTTTGGAAAGACTAATGACTTAAAAAAACCCCACAAGAAATAGTCTAATGGTGTTAAATCACAATTTTTTCAAGAAATTGTGATATTGAATATATCACAATTTCTTGAAATAATCGAACCTCCAAACTTTCTCGAAAAAATTCAAATGTTTCATTTGCTGTGTGGCACGTAGCCACAATCGATCAATGACAAAAAGGTAGCCCCTAACGAGAGTTAAAATATTGCTCATGGGTGTCAAGGTCGTAGGTCGACTGGAAAGTTTTTTTTTTTATTTAAAAAAAATGGACTTACCATAATTTTCAAATATGAACGGAGAATTTATTTTTGCTCCAGCTCCTTAACGGTACGTCGGATCGGGAATCGGTCAATGGCAAAAATATAGCTGTTTACGAGAGCTAAAATATTGCTCATGGGTGTCAAGGCCATAGGCCGACTGGACATTTTTTTTTGGATTTAAAACAAATTGACTTAGCGCACGAAAAGTTGCAATTGGATAACGATTATTTTGATAATAAAACTGAATAATTTGTAAACGTTATTCTACTGAATACAATGAAAAACAAATGATAGATCATGACATATTACAAATAGCCGAAACGTCACTTCAAATCATAACATCTCTATTGGAAAACACGTTATCTGCAGATATTAGAAGTATGTATATGTAACAAATTTCAGCCACCTAGCTCAAGTATTATAGATTGTAGCGTGATTCCAACAGACGGACGGACGAACAGACGGACATGGATAAATCTTCTTAGAATTTAACGACGATTATGAATATATATACTTAATGGGGTTTCGGATCAATATTTAGAGGTGTTACAAACCGAGTGACAAAATAAATATGAGCAAAAAATTCGTTTGGCCAATAAATTATTAACTAAGCCAACTTTACTAAACGAATGATGCAGAAGTTCTTATTTTAGGGGCTACTTTCACGTCCAATTCTCAGAATTGCGTACCAAATCAATGAACTGAAAAATGTTTTACTGTGTTATTGAAATCAAAGTACAGGTCACAATTATGGTCCGATTTAAACGAAACTTTGAAAAATCGGTTAAGATATACATTTATCTGCCATATATATGTTCTTCGATTTGGCATATATGCACTGTATAAGCAACATTTTTAACCGACCTGTATAAAAATTGGCAGAGAGAAGTCTCTTGATACACTTATAAATAATACTAAATTTGAGGAAAATCATCTCAGATTTAGATATAGCCCCCATATATATGTTACCCCCGGTTTTACATGTAAGCGCTCTAGAATCGGTTCAGATTTAGATATAGCCCCCATTTATGTATATCTTACACCCGATTTAATATCTAAGCGGTGTAGAAGTTGTACTTTACCTATTAACAAATTTGACAGAAAGTTTCTTAATTTAGGAATGAATACTGCTAACTTTGAGGGAGTCGGTCAGATTTAAATATAGCTCCCATATACATATATGTTCCTGCCTACTTAGTATTTAAGCGCTATTTAAACTGTATTTTACGTCCGATTTGTATATAATTTGGCTGAAGTGAGGCTTTTAATCCAAGTTGATGAAAATCTGTTTAAATCATGTTTAATCACATCTATGTGTGCCTTCCGATTCTTGATCTATGAAAGAATACTGTGCATTCGAACTGAACCGAAACAAATTATTCCAAATTATTAGCCCACTGCCCCTTTTTGCATTGTTAGGGAGGTGTAGGGTATTACTAACTTCTGTCTTTCCTTACTGGTTTTAAATTTGAGAAACACATATACTGCATAAAAAACCCCGAGTGTAATTATATTTCCAGGTTGTTTCGAAAGTGATTTATTGGTTCGAAGAATTCATTATTAGCTACTCGTAAATTAAGGAAGATGAAGTTCCTTATCGTAATCAATCAAGAAATTAAAAAAATCAAGAAATATTTGTTAATTGTTTCAAAGGACAAAATTGTGTAGTTTAACATTTGAAAGATAATGAAGTGGAAAATTGACATCATCAACGTTTTTCTTTTAAATAATACCTTTAACATTCCCATAGAAACGATGATTATCAATAAAGGAAAAAAAATGTTAACAAATTTAAACATCATTAGCATATTACATAATTATATTTAATCATCGTTATCGTTTAGTAGTCTCATTATAATTAAGCTGTTGATGATTCGTTTAGCCCACCCCTCCCATTCATCCGTCATACCACTCACATTGAATTGCATGGCAACTGAAAAGGAGCACAACGAGAATGAGTCAATCTACATTTCCTTCGGCCCACACAAAGTGAATTGAATTCAAGTGTGAAATGTTTGTGAAGTCGAAAATTTAATTAGAAATTTTATCATTTGGAAAGCACATTTAATTACAGGTCTCTTAATAGATTCGAAATAGAGATAAGAAACCATTTAAGTTTGCCACACCTGACGGAACACTAAATACCTCTCTTTTCAAGAACTGTGTAATTAGGCAGCATGAGGCCAAGGAATGAAACGAGATGAGCGGAAGACGGGCATTGTAGGTGGTGTTGTGAGTGGGAAAATCTGGTCATTGCCGGGAAAAAGATTATTTGTTGTTACGGTTGTAAGTTGGTAGTTCACTGGAAATGGCATTTTAAAATGATGTCTTAAATCATAAATTCACGTACACGAAAAGAAAAAAAGTTATGTCAACAGGAACGACAGTTTAGGCATCTATGCTCCACCTTTTCAGTAAAAAACCTTTTGATAAACATAAAAATTATATTTCTTAAATAATTTTTCAATATCAACAGAACCAATATGTACGATCTACTTTTTTTTCTTTACGTGTAGAAAAATAGTTCGGACGCAAACGAAACATATGAAATCCGACTTCGAAATGATACAACAGAGAAGGCGTGGTAGTATTCATTTAGAGAATTTTTGATTCTATAATCAATGCATTCGAAATAGACATGCGTCACAATAGTTTTGCTAAACATATCAACATAGCTGGATGTGGTGATAACCATGAGAGTAAATTTGATTTGCATTTTTGAATTGACTAGGCAATTTGCAGTGATTGCCTATGTGATTTTTGGAGACCTTAGACAGATGTGAGCCAAATTTTATTGAAATATTATGCTAAGAAAACACAGTTTCCAGAATGATTTACGGTAAGCTACGAGTACAAAAATAATAATGAGGAGATAGTATATCCTAGGAATATTAATAGAGGTATAAATCTAATATACCGGGTAGTAATTAAACGCTTCCAACAGGTCACTGTCCTCAATAATAACTCGACGTAATACGGATGAAATACACAAGTTTTCACAACTACACTGATAGAAAAACCGTTCGTCACCATGACGAATCAGTTTCGTCAATATATCTTCGTACTGGTGACGAAAAGTTTCGTACATGCGATGTTTTTGTACGTCAACAGAACGAACACGATCATCAACCCATGTTTTTGGCGATTTCGAAATTCGTCGAGGGAACGATAAGGTTTCATCCCCACGACGAAAAGATTTATTTGACCATTTTGCTGAAAATATGATAAAACGAAGCAATCAATTTATAGTTTGTGCTTAATTGTACTGTTCTATAGGCGATCTGATTACCTTAGTTAAATAATTTGTTGTAAAAGTTTAATTTAAAAATTCTAATAATGGTGATGAATGGAGTTTTTCGTGGTGATGAATAGGATTCGTCGTGATGATGAATGGGATTCGTCGTGGTGATGAATGTTATTCGTCGTGGTGATGAATGGTATTAGCAGATACATTACTTGATGAGATTATTTTTGATTTAAAATATCAGAAGTAATGAACACTTCTCGTTCGTTTTCTTTCAGCCTTTCCTGATCATAACTGAACTAATCATAACTGAACTAGGCAAAACAGTCAAGTTTATTTTCCATTACGTTTTTAATGGTCTAAATGATCATCCTGAGGACGAAAGTTTTTGGAAACAGAGATTCATCATCGTGACGAACAAATTCATCAAGAGGATTATTCCATACATTGGCTGACTTTTGACGAACAAATAATCGTGACGATGTATAAATTCGTCGTCATGACGAAGCTTTTTCTATCAGTGTAACAAACCGTTGTTAACTTCAAAGTAAAAAATCTTAAATATATAAACATTTCAAATATGATTTAGAAGACTGCAGTTTTATCATGTATTTTTGTCTCTCTATATCCTTTAACTTAATATTTACACTCTTTTATCAAATACTTTAAAGAATAATATTTAATAGTACAATTTCAAGAATTGTTTATACAGCTATCCTTACAAATTAGAAAAGTCCTTTAAAAAAGGTGGCAAATTATCGAGAAAAACTAAGTACTTTGCTTTATTATAAGTGTCATATTTGGACATATTTTAGATTTTCTACCCATAAAGTTTAAGGATATCCAAAGAAAAAAGTTTTAAAGGACATTTTTTTAGTATTCTATTTTCGTGGAAAATTACTTCAAAAATATAATTAGTATAGTACAAATCCTCCTCTTTCATTTGATATGCATATCGATTGTGTTTCTATTGCTACAGGTGTAAAGAAAATTATCTCAAAATTGTCAATTATGAATGAAAAAATAATTCAAGGAAAAAAGTTTTAAAGGAAAATTTTTAAATATCCTCTGTTCATGGAAAATAACTTACCAAATATAATTTGTAGTAGAAATCCTCCTCTTTCATTAGATATGCATATTGATTGCACATATTCGTATTGTTATAGGTGCAAAAAAAATTATTTCGATTGTCACTTAAGAATGAAATAGTTGTACTTGCATGTCACGTATGTGAGTCGTTCCATGTCAAACGGGACGATTTTTGACATTACTATTTTTGATTGCTTCAAAATTTTGTGTATGTATTATGTAATATGAGACTACAAGAAAAAAAACAGAGAACAAACTATATATTTGTACTGATTTATTCGGTTTTGCGGGTATGAACCGGTTCGGCAAAATAACTGAAACGTTTTATTATAATTACGCTTTCAACAACCCCGCAACGTGCATTCATGTTATCGATAATCGAATGATGATTAGCGGCGTATGTATAACAGAATACAACTGCCGACGAATGTTAACCTGCAAAAAACCTGAATTCTTCTAAAATTCTTTTGCATCCGGCTTTCAAAATGTTCAGATCCTCCAGTCTAAACCAATATTAGCAATTTACAAGTAATTGTATAGTGTCAAGTGTTAAAAAACAAAATCTGGTTAAATTTCCATAATCGTGGCCCTTCCACCAAACATAATTTCTATTACAATATCCGTGGAAAAGTAGTAGCATCAGGTGAATATTATAGTGCATCAAAAAACCCCTCGCCTAAAACCAAATTCTTAAAGGTAATATGGTGAAATTGTGCACAAGTATTCCTAACCTCTGCTGAGACCTCTAACTAAACTGAGGCAGGTGGCCTCACTGTTCTCCTCACATGGTAACAGCGACACTTCATATCGCTTTGACATTCCACATAAGACCGCCACTGATCGAAGGTAAATGCATGTGATTTTTTTATATGTAGTTTTCTTAATTTCTGTGGTTTTCATAGAAATCAAAAAGTAAGTCCAAACACGTGTTGTGGAAGACTCCATCCGGAATTATCCTCTGCCGAAGGAATACGTAGATATTGTTGCCCGGATTTTTCGCCCAAAATCTCACTAAGACTTATAGAGCAATCAAAGCTGTCAGCAGCTGCTCTCCTCCAGTGTATGCACAGGTACTCTCAAGTCGAAGCTTAATGAGGAGTCCAGAAAACTAATTAATTGAAACTGATGTTTAACATCAGTTTTCGGAGCGAACGCAGTCCTTACCTTAACAATTACCTTGGAATTAACGCAAAATTGCATTGAAATATCAACCTTTCAGTGGAAGAATCGCAATTGTCGTAAAGACGCATGGAAGACTCCATATGGCATATGAAGCAGAGTAATGATCAATTCGATATATAAATCATTACAAGTTAAGTTTATTTATTGAGCCTTTTTTTTAACAATTTAAATAATTACAAACTAGTACCTTATATTTTATCGCAGTATGTCATTCTTAGGACTGTAACGTATTATCCTAATGTAATATAATAATAATTACGGTGTCTTGCCTTGTGGGTAGAAACGTCAGATACTTGGGTATGTGTACATGTGAAGCGAAACCATCGCCCTTGCTCCCGGGGCTTCGCTTTATCGTTAGAGTAAATCCTAGGTATAATCTTAAAACTACACTTACAACTACACTTAAAACTAAAAGGAACAAGATATAATTAAGTTAAAAATGGAAAGGATAGAAAATGGAATACAGAATAAGAGCTTTATGAAAGGAAAGTAAGTTCAGTATCCAAAGAATACTACTATTTCCACCACTCTGGATAAAGCCGCCAAGAACTATACATCAAAACTTAAGTCCGGTCACCCAATTTCGAAGCATAGTTCCTGACAGAATCGTCAACAAAACGGTGGACACAGCAATACACTTTAAGTAAAACGGTTCATAAGCATTACCCTCTGTGCGTTCCCGGAAGAGCGCGGTCAAAGAAGCATGGACGAATGGAGATGGATATGATATAATTAGGTGGATTCTCATTCACAAATCCGATAGGAGAAAGATAGGCTATATCCGACCAACTAAAGTCTTTTTGCATGTCAAAGATCTCATTTATATAGTCATTGTCATGAGATGATACCCTTGAAACAAATTTTCTTAAAATATCGCATGCATAAAGAGCTATCGGTGTAACCTTAGATTGCCTATAAACGTAATTGTTGGAATATCGCTTGCATCGAGTCTCGAAATTCCTCCCAATACATAATCTCAAAACCTTCCGTTCCAAGATCTCGATTTCCTTCATGACCGTCGGGGATACATGAAACCATATAGGAAAACCGTATAGAATAGCAGGTCGTATAGTGGTCTTATATAATAAAAGCTTAGTGCTGATCGGTAACTCTTTATTGTACAAAATTCTGGAAAACGCACCAAGTATCCCATTAGCCTTACGTGTAACCAATCTGGCATGCTTATTAAACTTAAAGAGCTTATCGAATTGAATACCTAGGTATTTAATGTTGTCCCTAAAAGGAATCTCCTCATCGCCGATGATCAACCGTAATTGCTTACTTTCCGGGACCACGAATCTCTTACATTTCCCTGATGCATTACGCAGACAAATCGCCTCACTTTTCCTAAAATTTATTTTTATTCCCCAACTATCATAAAACTCCTTAACAGTGCGAACATGTTGTGCTATATCGCGTAATGCCCCTATCGGAGATTCATTATGGGAGTAAATAAGGCTATCATCAGCATACAGTAACCCTATACAATTAGATCCAAAATGTGGAAAATCATACATAAAAATACTATATAAATGTGGGGCTAATATGGAACCCTGAGGAACCCCACATCTAACAGCGCCATAGTCAGAATACGATCCATCGCCCTGGACACAAAAGCGCCTATCCGAAAAGAAACTATGAAATAGCTTAATGATTGATGAATCAAAACCAATCCGAATCATTTTGTACAGAATACCATTATGGTATGTCCTATCGAATGCTTTCTCGACGTCAAGAGAAACGGCTATCGTGCAATGACGATTGCGTAGGTTGGTAATGACGTCGTTGTGAAACTTCAATAAGGCATCAACAGTTGAATGACCTTTCTTAAATCCAAATTGTAAATTCGGAATATAACCATCGGTAACGGCAATGTCCATTTTCCCACGAATTATATGCTCAAAGAGTTTTCCTAAATTAGACAAAAGTGAAATTGGTCTTAAATCATTAACGTCATTGCTATTTCTCTTCTTTCGGATAGGTACTATCTTAGACGTCTTCCAAGGCCTTGGAAAGTAGGCATTGTTAAGGCAATTATTAAAAATTATGGTCAAGTATTCGATAGCCTTCGTAGGCAGTTTTCGAATTATGAAGTTGGATATACCATCCAATCCCGACGATCTCTTGTTGTTCAGTGATCCTATGTACCCTGTAACCTGATCCAGGTCGACCAGCCTATCACTGGAATGCGTATTGAGAGATGAGCAATCTGCCGTGAATGTACGGATATGGTCGGGTGCCTCCAGAATGATTGTATCAATCGTCTCTTCAATATCCGTGGTATCGCGTTGTGGAGGAGAACCATTATAAATATCAGAAAAATGATTTCTCAAAACATCCAACCTTGTCGATTCATCATCAATAGGCTGACCATTCACCGATAGAGACCGCAGAGGTTCATTCCGATTATAACCAATCATACCATACACCTTTCTGTGAGCGGTAGGGCCGGGCTTAATATCACGTAGCCTTTGCCCAAACAATCTGGCTTGCTCAATCTCCACTTGTCTCTTAATAATAACACTAATCAGTTGAACCTGTTTCGATAACAAAACATACTCCGAACCACATCTGTTGAAATTCCGGCGATATATCCTCTTCATTTCCCTTTGCCAACCATATTTAATTCTATACAAATGTTTAATTCTATCCGAAACTACGAACTTCCTTCCCCTTAATTCAATCCTTTCGGAATGAAGGTCGCTCGTGGAGTTAACCACATTCACGAATTCATCAATAAAATCGTCAATCTCACCGTTCAACAGATTCCTGTTAGGATCCGGAAGGCGATCTGCCAACCTTCGCACCAAATCATCGCGAAAGGATTCCCAGTTCGTATTCCTAAATGACACATATGTCCGTGGATTATTAAGAATAATATCAAAATCGGGTAAAATCATTCGAAGTCGTATGGGGAAATGGTCAGAGAAGGTAGGCAAAGTGGAAACACTCAAGTTCGTCCTGTCACCATCCATCAAATCTGTACTAACAATAAAGTGGTCCAAATATGATGACGCATTCGGGTAAGATGGGATATAATCAGAAATGCGCGCAAAATCCAGAGAATAGTGATTTATCCAATCAAAAAGTGCATTACCATTCGTGTTCGTCATGGAATCACCCCACGACACATGTCTAGCATTCAAGTCTCCACCGAAGCACGAACCGTCAAAAGTACAAGCTACGCGTCGCAATATCGAAAGACTATCATATACCCTCGATCTATCAGAGTTACAAGGAATGTAAATCGATCCGAACAGTATTCTCCTCTCAGTACCATCCACCACGATATCCACGATTATAAAAATGCCGGGAAAATTCAGACCTGAAATTCTCATCACACTAAATTTGATAGAATCCCGAATGGCTATACCAACACCCTGAGAACTATTGTCTCGTATAAAATTATAATTGTCTAATCTAACCTTATGACAATTCCGTAAATGTGTTTCCTGGATAAATGCTATATCTATATTATTTGTACCTAAAGTCTTCTCAAGATCTATCCTACGACTCACCTCAATAAGTGATCTGACATTAAAAGTTAATAGGTTGAAATATTTACGGACCATAATGTCGTTTAACTTCTTCCACCAGAGAAACACAACGCTCTTTGGCCTCCGTCTTAGACATATTTCTGTACTCCTTAATAAAGTTTTCTATTCTTGTTTCAAGTGAAACAACTTCAGGTTGACATATTGCCTGTGCAATTCTCAAAAACTCCTGTATCAAATCGGGCCTAGGAGCAGAAAGGGTCTCGTGGGAAATTACATTATTACGAAAATGGCTAGCATATGACTGATTTGGTGTAACTAATTGGACATTCCCCAATGCATTCAACACATTACCTCTAGCCTTACTCTTCAGCTCTGCCTCTTTCGATCTCAATTTAACCATAAGTTCCTCATATTTCGCGTAGGCCGGACAACCACGATAGCTAGCGGGATGACCTCGATTTCCACAATTCGAACAGAATGGCTTATTTTCCTCAGAAGACACAAATTTACATTCACCAGGTCCGTGGTTCTCATCACATTTCACGCAAACATAGGGTCTGTTACAATTTCGAGATAAATGCCCCCACTGCTGGCATCTCCAACATTGTACTACCTTCGCATTCGCCTTTGGTGATTCCCATGTAACTTTTTGACCCAAAATATAATGAAATGACTTTATCTCCTCCACAGATTTCCCGGTGAACAAAGTGACCAAGAACAAACCTGTATCTATACCCTTCCTCTTCGAGAAGTCCGTAGAGAACTTGGCAACTGTTTCAACTGTATTGGGAGCAATATGATCCAACTCTGCCTTAATCTCATCTACATTCGTCATATGCCAAACGCCTCGCAAAACTACGCTAGTCCGTTTAAACTCCTTTGGAGTAAATGAATATGATTCGACCTTACTTTCCCTTAGAAGGCGCATCATTTCAGAATGCGCCTGTGGATCTTTCAGATAAAGTTTGCTCTTGTTCTTACTCTTATTAATGATTCTGTATTCCATGTTTCTATTCTTCATCTGTCCCACAAGGTTTCCTATATTCACACCAAAGAGAAAAATGGGTGGACAGAATGTCATATTTCTAACAGATACATTATTAGTTTCCTTAGTTTCTTTAATTTCCTTAGCAGCACTTTCCTTCTTGGAGAAACCAGGAACTGTCTCAATATTCAAATCGCCTAAGATTGCATAGCGATTTTCACGATTAACAGTTAAATTGCACGAATTTCCATCACGAATCTTCGGCAATTGTTGCCCAGCTTGATTGTACCGTCTTTTTTTGCTACTCACCAAATGAAAACTATTATCGTCAGATTCAGGTGGTAGATCTTCATATTCCATTCCATCAGATTTAGCAGAAAATGGTGTCGAATTGTCAGCAGCATCAGTGGACTCTTGTAATGTAATAACATCCTCCATTGTCTGTGGGCGATCGGTATTTCCAGTTTTCTTCCATCCCTTAGTTTTGGGAATTGTACCAGTTTTTTTTGGAGTTATGTTGTTTCCATATTCGGAACCAGCTCTAAGATCTTGTTGCAAATTTATTTCATCTTCAGGCAATGCAGCCTTGTCAACCAGATGCGATTCTTCATTGAAATATGCGGCCTTCAATGCTTCACAAATAGGTGCATTTGTCTTATGGGAATTCGAGACTTTGTCAGGAGGCAATTTTGCCAGCGGACTCGCGGCAGAGCCTATCATTGCAAATTCAAATTATAAAGCAAATCAAAGCCTTTTCGTCAGCAAAAGAAACAAAAGTGTAAATTCCAATGATTGAATCCAGAAAATTCTCCACAAATATTTTATTTTCAAATTTCAATTATTATTTTTTGACAGGAAAACCAAATACGTCCGCACTCTTCAAATGTTCGAAAATCTAAATCATTACAACTATAATATCATTATGTTAAAATCACGCAAGTTGCTTTCAAACTTCATTAGTCCAGACGAACAAACTTCATTGTATTATTAATCATCTTTAGCAGCAGCTCGCATCACCATCGAACCGAATGCTGGACGAGGCATCTTCAACAACGGTTGCAGTGTAAGTTGGTGAGTTTTGTTTTGGGTACTTTTGCAATATATATTTGTTGTTTCATACATACATTGAACTCTGTTCGTCGTCAAGCCTAAGAAGCAAAAACAGATGGAATCAACATCATTATGATGTTGTAAACAAGTTTTGTAGTTGTTCTTGTAATTATTAAATTACATTTTTATATTCCCTCATTTTCGCTTCTTGGTGCGCTACACTTGTGTAATTATATCTTGAATTTTGAAAAGGTTTGCGATTTCCATTTGCTTTGAAATTATTATTAAATAAATTCCCTTTATTACACGAAATTCTATCCCTTATCCAGTTGGTCTAGTACATTTTTCATAATAATTAATTTGATATAAATTCAATATTAATTTAAAACCAGTAAGGAAAGGCTAAAGTCGGGCGGTGCCGACTATATAATACCCTACACCACTCTCGTAATATTGAATAACTCTGATATATAAATTTTGTAATTCATGTATAAATTGTTTACATAAATTTACTTTTGGGACATTTTATACCTCAATAATACCCTGTACCACAGTGTGTTGAAGGGTATAAAAACGATAGGATCTAAAGAGCCAAATCGGATGAAACATATATATGGGAGCTATAGCTAAATCTTAACCGATCTTCTTCAAATTTCCATTCTAAATTTCAAAACGATTGGATGTAAAATATAAAACAAAGGGCCAAATCGGACGAAACATATATATGGGAGCTATAGCTAAATCTTAACCGATTTTCTTCAAATTCGGCAATGTTGGTTCATGGATCAAGAAACTCTACCATTCTAAATTTCAAAACGATTGGATGTGAAATACAGCTTTTATAGGACTAAAGGGCCAAATCGAACGAAACATATATATGGGAGCTATAGCTAAATCTTAACCGATTTTCTTCAAATTCGGTAGTGTTGGTTTATGGATCAATAAACTCTACCATTCTAAATTTCAAAACGATTGGAAGTAAAATACAGCTTCTATAGAACTAAAGGGCCAAATCGGAAGAAACATATATATGGGAGCTATAGCTAAATCTTAACCGATTTTCTTCAAATTCGGTAGTGTTGGTTCATGGATCAAGAAGCTCTACCATTCTAAATTTCAAAATGATTGGATGTAAAATACAGCTTCTTCAGGACTAAAGAGCAAAATCGGACGAAACATATATATGGGAGCTATAGCTAAATCTTAACCGATTTTCTTCAAATTCGGCAATGTTGGTTCATGAATCAAGAAACTCTACCATTCTAAATTTCAAAACGATTGGATGTAAAATACAGCTTTTATAGGACTAAATGGCCAAATCGGCCGAAACATATATATGGGAGCTATAGCTAAATCTTAACCGATTTTCTTCAAATTCGGTAGTGTTGGTTCATGGATCAAGAAACTCTACCATTCTAAATTTCAAAATGATTGGATGTAAAATACAGCTTCTACAGGACTAAAGAGCAAAATCGGACGAAACATATATATGGGAGCTATAGCTAAATCTTAACCGATTTTCTTCAAATTCGGCAATGTTGGTTCATGGATCAAGAAACTCTACCATTCTAAATTTCAAAACGATTGGATGTGAAATACAGCTTTTATAGGACTAAAGGGCCAAATCGAACGAAACATATATATGGGAGCTATAGCTAAATCTTAACCGATTTTCTTCAAATTCGGTAGTGTTGGTTTATGGATCAATAAACTCTACCATTCTAAATTTCAAAACGATTGGAAGTAAAATACAGCTTCTATAGAACTAAAGGGCCAAATCGGACAAGAAACTCTACCATTTTAAATTTCAAAATGATTGGATGTAAAATACAGCTTCTACAGGACGAAACATGTATATGGGAGCTATATCTAAATCTGAACCGATTTCAACCAAATTCAATAGCGATCTTAACAGCTGCGAAATACTCTAAACTGCAAAATTTCAGAACGATCGGAGTGAAATTGCGACCTGTAGTCGACGAACAACTTTACATGGACAGACGGACGGACGGACGGACGGACAGACATCGTTAAATCGACTCAGCTAGTGATTCTGAGTCGATCGGTATACTTTGAGGTGGGTCTAGCTGTGTTATTTTCAGGTGTTACAAACATCTGCCGTGAAACAAACTTATAATACCCTGTACCACAGTGTGGTGTAGGGTATAAATGTCTTGTAACGTATAGTAATTTGCTTACTGCTTATGGAGTAATTCTAACTCGATAAAACCTATTTTTTATTATTTTTAATATGAATTATTTGCTTTGAATAAATGTTACAATTGAACCATGTGTAGCTAAATACTAGGCGTGTTTTCGTTACACCATAAGTGCTTAATTTGTATGGGGAGCTAAGCACTTTTAAGCACTATTAGTTCCCGATGAAGTTTGGTGCTTGTGTTTATGTCTTAATCGAGTATGATGTTGCCAGATTGGGCACCCTATATTTAGCAATATGGCATCCCATTTTTGGAGAGATTTTATCAATTTTTGTGAATTAACGGGAAGAAGAAGAACAAAAATGGGAAATTATTTTAATATTTGCAAAAGAGTGTAAACAATTGAACAGAGAATAGTAAATATATGTTTTATAAATACTTTTCACGAATTTTTTGTCTGTTTCGCACTGTTCTTTCTTCGCAACTCATGACACCATTGCTACCAGATAGTGAAAATCCGCCACTTATTGCTTACGTGCCAGTTAGTGGAAGTCAGTTGTTTTCGTTGCAAAGTGCTAAACTAAAAGTGCTAGCTTGTAACGAAAACATGCCTACTGTTTATAAGTTCTCTGTCACTATGTGAAGATAGAAGAGGGTACTTTCTGTCAGGGATTTTAGCTATAAAATTGCACAGCTAAAATCATGGTAGGGTGAATAAGAAGGCCCGGAACTCAATTCCACCTGTGAGTTCGCTTGATTTTAAGGTTCCTATTCCAATGGTTGACGTTTTCAGTAAGTTCTTTTAGATTGACAATATAAGGGATTTGTTATAACATCATTTAGTTAAAGTTCAATCTTGGTCCATTTATATATTAATAATTAATAATTTCTGTGGGAGTCTATAAAAATTTATTTATGGTATGATTTATGGTATGGTATGGTTGTGTGTGATAGAGAATATAAGTGAACAAGAATCCATCCCTCCCGACTGAACGATAGCATAGTCAATGGCTCCCATTTGTTCACAGATTCTCATAGAAATCGAATTTGGTCGCAATTTCATAAAAAACAAGTAAGGAAAGGCAGAAAGTCGGGCGGGGCCGACTATATAATACCCTACACCTCCCTAACAATGCGATAAGGGTCATTTCCATAATAATTTGGAATAATTGGTAAATGGGTAGAAACGTATTATCTAATTCTGAAACGATAATCGCTAAATTAAGCAATATTCGTTCCTAAAGTGAGAAACATCTTTCTGGAAAATTTTAATGATCGGAAGTAAAATACAACTTCTATAGCGGTTTCATACCAAATCAGGAGGAACATATATATGGAGCTTTAATATAAATCTGAACCGATCTTCCCCGAATCCTTACCTATGTAAAAAGACCTCCTTCTGTCGAATTTCGTACTGATCGGATATAAAATACAGTCTCTACAGCGCTTAGATGTCAAATCGGGGGAAACATATATATGGGAGCTATATCTAAATCTGAACCGATTTTCTCCAAATTTGGCAGTATTCCTTCATGTAATAACAAACCTCTTTCTGCCGAATTTCGCACTGATCGGATATAAAATACAGTTTTTACAGCGCTTACAGGTCAAATCGGGGGTAACATATATATGGGGGCTATATCTAAATCTGAACCGATTTCTTCTGAATTTAATAGTGTTCATCCATATAATAAAAAACCTCTTTCTGCCGAATTTCATACTGATCGGATATAAAATAAAGTTTTTACAGCGCTTACATGTCAAATCGGGGGTAACGTATATATGGGGGCTATATCTAAATCTGAACATTCTTCTTCAAAATTTAATAGTGTTCATCCATATAATAAGAAACCTCTTTCTGCCGAATTTCATACTGATCGGATATAAAATAAAGTTTTTACAGCGCTTACATGTCAAATCGGGGGTAACGTATATATGGGGGCTATACCTAAATCTGAACCGATTTCTTCCAAATTTAATAGTGTTCATCCATATAATAAGAAACCTCTTTCTGCCGAATTTCATACTGATCGGATATAAAATACAGTTTTTACAGCGCTTACATGTCAAATCGGGGTAACATATCTGAACCGATTTTAACCAAATTCAATAGGGATCGTCCTTGGGCCAAAAAAAAAGATATGTGTAAAGTTTCGTCGAGATCTCGAGATCGGACCATAATTGCGACCTGTACTTTGATTACAAGAATACATGCACAGACGGACAGACAGACGGACAGACGGACATAGCTTAATCAACTCAGAAAGTGATTCTAAGTCGATCGATATAATAAACGATGGGTCTATTTCTTCTCCTTTTGGGTGTTACAAACAAATGCACAAAGTTATAATACCCTGTACCACAGTGTGGTGTAGGGTATAAAAATTACTAGACTAGCCCAACGTTCATTACAATTATTTTCTTAAAAATATCTTATACGTAGTTCAAGAAAAAATTTAAAATTTTTTTTAAGTTTTATGCGCAATTTTAAGGTTGCGAAATTACGTTTTTTTCTAAATGGTTTTTTGAAATTTTAATGTCGTGTTCTTAGATGTGTTTGTTAGCTACTGTATGAATTTGGAAGTGGCGAATTGATGGGAACTATTTTTTTACGATTTTTTATAAAAAACGCATTTGCATAATTTCTGTGAATGTGCTTTAAACAATTAACAGAATGATAATTTCGAACCTCGAGAAAAATAGGCAAAATTGCCACTCCCCTATTGTTACCTCCCACACAAATGCACAGTTTTGCACCAAAACAGCTGATAATATTTATACCAGTTCATAAAAACACTTAAAATTATGTGCAGTGTAAGGCTTTTATAGTGCCTATAGTCCAGAGAAAAATGGACGTTATTGCCACGCCCCTTTTTGGAACCTCCCACACAAAGGTACTACTTTGCAAAAAAAGTTAAGTGCTTCGAGCGTGATTACCAATGCACGAAAATGTAACAAAATTTTTCACAGTGTAACGTCTATAGCCCTGCGAAAAATAGTCGTTTTAACCACGCCCCTTTTTGTACCTCCCATACAAAATGGAAGGTACATACTTAAGGCTGTTAAATTCAATTTAAAGTGATAATAATTTAATTAAAACAAAAAAAAATACAAAAAAGTACGCATATTTTTTTTGGGACTGAAGGTTAGTGTTCTTAACTCGGTTTACCCGACTGAACTCTCTTACTTGTTTTTGTATATGGAGGACATTATAAAAATAAAGTATAACATATTTATATTCGTCTTAAAGGAAACTTCACTCATTTGTGTTGCCACGCTTCTTCAAATTACAAAATGTTTTACGAAAATTTCAAAACTTGGCCATATTTTTGACAATCGCGAGGCTAGAAAACCTTCACAATTTGTGTATGTAGTAATATGTTACATGGTAAACTGTAAAATGAACTTTGAGCTCGGATTTTAGTATAATAGATTTTGGGGACCAACTAAAAAACTCAGTTTTTGGTGATTTTCTAATTTATTTTGAGAATTGTGGAATTTTCCTTTACAAATATAATACTCGTAATATTAGAATTAGCCCCGAATTCTGGAGTCAAGTATAAATTACAAAAAAATATCTGAAATAAATTATTTTTTAAATATTTTATGGATTTATAAATTTTCTGTATGTGTTTAAAAACATTTTTTCCCCGATCCTTTCCTACGAATCGGTATATATTAAAGTCGGTTAAATACTGATTCCTTTCTTCTTATCTTCTGTTTCGACGATTCTCCAAAAAAATTTTCTTCACTTTCTTAACATTTTATGTGATGGATCTTCCAGGACGAGCGTCGTCATTATCGATCTTCTTTAAAAAGCTTAAACCACTAGTAAACATTTTTCTGACTCAGAGTACAATCACGTAATTTCAGTTTTTACACAAAATTTGATGGAAATCCTTTGATCCATTTTTTCCACTGCAGAAAATCGCCGAACACGCGAAGCACGTTTAACTGTTATGTCTCTCACAAACAAACTAAACTAAGAACATATGTTCAAGACAAGTAAGAAAGCTCAGTCGGGTAAACCAACTTATTAATCCCCTCACCTTTTTTGTTTTAATTAACTTATTATCAATTTAAATTGCATTTTTGTGCGCTCCAGAGGTGAGTTGTTAGTGTGCTTGCCTATGAGTTTCGGGATCATGGGTTCGATTCCCACTAGAGGCTCTGGTCTGTCGCTGAAAAATCTAGCCATATGGTTTTTGTTACCCGGCTTCCCTGGACCATAAAATTATAATTTAAATTTTCTTTGTATTGTAATTAACATACACACAGACTACAGTTTATTTGCCAACCGAATTATTTGCCAACCGAATTTTGGTAGTTCTATCTACTATCATGCAATTCCATCAGGACAACCAATATTTTGGTTGTGGTATATTTCTGCTTCCATGTTGACAACAATCTTGTTTGGTTGCGTCAACTACGAAAATGGAGGCTTAAATTATCTGTTGCAGTTGCCACAACCAACTGTTTTAAAAATTTGGTTGTTTTGACAATTTGTCAGTCATATACTACCGACAATTTAATTAAAAACAGTTTTCATTAATTTTTATTTTATTTATTGAACAAAAAACAAAACAATTCATAACAAAATTAAAAATCCCATATTACAACTTCATCCCTATTTTGAGATGTGGAAATATTTGACACACATTTTAGTCCACGAAAAAAAAAACACAAAACATTTATGCAAATATCGCTTAACCATATGCTTTCAATTTCATGATTGTTGCTTTTATTTTTTATTTATGTAAAACATTTTGCACTACATATTCTGCATTCCACACATTATTATCCACACGAGATTATTTTTGATTACCTATACCGTTCTTGAACAAAATGTTGAAGATTTTATATGTCGAGTAATTTTATTTTTTGTTTGTCATGTATCAGCAAAAGAACAGCAACCAATCTTTCGGTTGTATTTCCCAAAATACATTTAATTATATTAAATTTCGGAAATGATTGGGATAACCAATAAACGTTTATTTAATAATATGTTTTCTGTGTAGTAACCAATTATTCGTTGCCATAATAATCTTTGGTCTATTGATACAATTTCTGTTGTCAAGAATAAAACATTGGTTGTCACAAATAAAAATCGATCATATAGTACTATAATGAAAATTTAAAATTGGTTACCACAACTAACCGAGTGTCAATGAAAACAACAATCTTAATTCGATTGATACAACCATCGATTTAGTTGCAACCCTTTTCATTTGATCGTATCCATGTTAGTATTGTTGTTTCAACTAATTATATATAAATACAACCGACAGACGGTGTATGCAACATACTTTTTGTTGCTAGTACTAATTTTTTATTGTTACAATCGAATTGCAACCAATTATTTTCCTGGGTGTAAACAAATTAATAAATAAATTTAATTTAATAGCTTAAAAGTAAGAATCAGTATTGGAGTTCATTCGTGTGGAAGGTACCAACAGGGGCGTGTCAACATCGGCCATTTTCTCTGTGGGAGGTACTTAAAGGGGTGTGGCAACATCGAGCATTTTTCTCTGGACTCTACACGCTGAAAAATAATCGCCTCTGTAGTATATTGTCCCAAACATATTCTGCTTGAAACATATATATTTTTAGGGTGCACTCCAAATATATAACATTTGACACATACAAATATTATATGTTTAGAAGGATGTTGTTCTAGACAAAACTATGTTTACATCCTAATGTTTTTTATTTGCATATGTTATATTCCAAACAAAGATCTATTTGCGTGAATATATATCTATTCCTTAATTGTTTTAAGTTTTCAGCAATTGAAAGGTCATTTTTAGAAATTTTTAATGTTAGTAAAATTTCTTTATAATTGAAAATAATGACTGGGAATAGTTAGAAAATAAAAATAAGTGGTTTCAAATAGAAGTTAATGCTAAGTATGCCATTTTTAATAGGAAAGCATAATTCGAAAACATGGAAAAAATTAAAACTAAAGTTCGAAAAATTCTGCAAAGTTTTGAAAATCTTTTTTTTTAAATAAAATATATTTGGAAATATTCATAAACAATAATTTTATTTGTATTTAAACACATATTTTATTTGAGAAAATTAGTTCGCAAATATATTTTATTCTAATATATTAACATATGCGTTCTAAATACATTTTATTGATTTTCAAATAAAATTTATTTGCTCGAAAATATATGATATTTAAAAATTTGTGTTCCAAGTATATTTGCTTTCGATTCAAACAAATCAAAAAAGGCGATTTTGCCCCGTGTAGGTACTATTAAAGCATTGCATTGTACACAATTTTAAGTATTTGTATGCACTGATATTAAAGTTATAAGCAGTTAATATTTGGTACAAAATGGTCCATTTGTGTGGGAGGTACCAAAAGGGGCGTGCAACTTCGTCCAGTTTTCGTGACGTGTTAGCGACTAATAAACCAATACTATGTGTGGAATTCCATAAGATTCGCGCAAAACGTAAAGAAGGAATTAATGAATCAATATTTCACGAAAAGTTAACCCATTGTGTGGGAGGTACCAGAAGGAGTGGACCAATATGGCCCATCTTCGAATTTATCCGGAGATAGAGAAAATATTACCACATACCAAATTTGAAGTCAATTGGTTAATCCTTTCGAGAGCTATCGTGCGCACCAGCCAGCAGACAGACACACACATAGACAGACAGACGGACATTGCTCAAGTTACTTAAGATGACCCAAAACGGATTTCCGCCGAACATACATAGGGTATTAGGTTACTCCTTCGATGTGTTACACTTTTGGCTCGTAGCAAATGAAATATACCCTCCTGTCTAAGGTGAAGGGATAAAAAAAACGCTAATCGAATGCCCGTAGCCAGAGAAATTTCAAAATTCACCTTTTCTATTGAACCCGTACATATACAGAAAATAAAATTGTCTCCATTAATATACTGTATTTAAAAAAAAAGAATAATTACATCTAAAATAAAAAGTTTTAATGAACTTAAATCCTTCGGTCAATTTGGGCCACCCTAAATAACTTTTTGATTTCGCACATGCTTCAACAGTTTTAATAAATTAAACAGTAAATCTGTATTTATTTAAAAATATGCATTAATTTTCAAATTAACCAATAAAAATTTATTTATAGGAATTAAAAAAAATATTTATGTTTCCTAAGGCAGCAACATTAATTCGTCCAACAAAAAATATTATATTTTCATAACACTGATGCATTTCACAAAGATCCCACTTGAATCCAACTGATATTAATAATAAACAAATTTTTAATCTCAGTACGTGATGTGGAGATTGTGGCTCAAAAATCTGGCATTCCCGCTTTACAAGCATTTTATTAGTATTTAGTTTTTGATACGATTTGATTATAAGTACTTTGTGCCATAAGGATATTCGAATTGAGTGAGGAATTATTACCACATATATGGATATAGTTAAATAGTCAACCCTTTTAAGAGTTATCGTGTTCACTAACCAAGCCAGCCTCAAATTTCACCAAAATATTTATAAGTCATTATTTTTTATTTCTATGAAATTTTACAGAACTTCAATTTGAGCTTCATGGTTTGTGTTCCTTACATTTTGTTTCTACTGTCGAAACAACTTTGTTGCTTTAAATCACAGCCAACTCAAATTCGTACACAAAACAGAAAATAAGCACATATAACCAATAAATATAATGAATACAGATTGATTTATACAATACAATAAACAAAGTTTGCCATATTGATAGGTTCCTTTAGGTTTCGAGACTAACAACCACTCACGCACAACTGTGAGGTGGAGCAAAAAAAGTATTCGCCGCCTGGGACAGAGGTTGATTTTGATGATTAGAGAAGGAAAACAAATGGATTTTATTACTTTTGATGGAGTTTTGAGCATTTGAAGCATTTGTGGCACGTTCTTGTTAGTATTAACTTTGGATTTAATATAAAACTTTTCTTGTTCGTTCTTGGCGTCTTTTTATTGACGGCAAAGAAAAAAAACAGGAATAAAGCGCTGGAGCGAACATTCCAAGGGAATGAAATACTAATAAATAAATGGTAACACAGTGGGATATGATTATAATGATTGACAAGTTCATAGTTATTTATTTCCCATGGGATAGTAAAATGGAATATAATGATCAGTAAAATTAGACATACGTTTGTGGAGGTTGCGTCTTATTCAGACTTGCTGCAAGATTTCTTCAGAAAGGTACACTTTGTTTATATTGTTGTTCTTATTCGGACCACAAATCTTTATGATTATAGCTATGCTATCGTCCTGGCTTTATAAATTTGTTGTTGTTTTGAAAATATTGAAAAAAAAATCGTTTACCCATGACGATGTATAATATGTATTCAAATTGGCATTATGATTTCTTCGTTGACAGGTTAAACATATCGAGTTCTATTAAGTATAAGTCTTTACACAGACGAATCCAATGAACAAATAGATATATATTTTTCGCATCTGGGGTCGATATCTAAATGGAATTCTTCGATGTTAAACAAAGCTTCTAAAGGACTTTTATACCAAATCGGTAGGAATATAATGAAGTCAGTATGTAAATCGGAACCGTTTTTATTCAAAGTTAAAAGTCTTCATTTCTCGGACTAGAAACTCCTCTCTGCCAAATTGTATAAATATTGGATGTAAAATAACGCTTCTACATCACGTTGATACCAAATCGGAAGGAATGTATATATGATGGCTACATCTAATTCGGAACGGACCAAAGAACTGCTTTATGCCAAACTTGGTAATAATCTGATATAAAATACCATTTTATATAGAGTATGTAGAGTATAGATATCAAATATTCGTTGCCAAATGATCGAATGTAAAATAAACCTTTTATAGCGCTTAGATGCCAAATCGAAGGTAAATATATGTGAGGCCTATACATAAATCGGAACCGTTTTTCGTGCCAAATTTCATCAGGATTTGTGCAGAATTCCCACCTGTACATTGTCGATCTGTATATCTTAACCCATTAATGCATAAATCTACTTAGTAATGTAGGACAATGCAAAACATAAAAGTTCCAACGACTGTGTCTAGTTAACCGACGTGAATTTTATGTTTGTTTTTGTGAACAATATGATTATAATTTGTTATGTTTTTCGGGCTATTTTGGTCATGGTTTTAAATGAATAAAATAAAAATTTTTTAATTCATTGTTTTCATAACGTTTCGTCAGCTTTTTTCCGACATCTTCAGGGGATATTTATTTTGAATTTCCTATCGACAAAGTTAAAAACATAATTTTATTAGCCAAAAGTGTAACACATCGAAGGAGTGACCTAAGACACTAAGTATGTACGGCGGAAATCCGTTTTGGGTTATTTTTATGTCATTTGAGCAATGTCCGTCCGTCTATCTGTCTGCTAGCTGGTGCGCACGATATCTCTCGGAAGGTGTAACCGATTGACTTCAAATTTGGTGTGCGGCAATATTTTTCTCTATCTCTGGCTAAGTTCGAAGATGGCCATATTGGTCCCCTCCTTCTAGTATCTCCCCCACAACGGGTTAACTTTTAGTGAAATATTGATTCATTAATACCTTCTATACTACTTACCCGAATCTTCTGAAAGTTCACATATAGTAGTAGTTTGTTAGTCGATAACACATCAAGAAAAATGGGCGAAGTGGCCACTCCCTTTATGATACCTACCACACAAATGCACCAAAACTTAACTGCTTATGGCTTATATATCAGTTCATGCAAATACTTGAAATTTTAGACAGTGTGATGCTTTTGTAGTACCTATAGTCCCACATAAATGTAACATTTTGTACCAAATGTAAACAGCTGTTAACTTTAACAACTTTACATACATTTTGAATTGATAATAATTTAATTAAAACAAGCAAATAAATTTACGAATATTTTTTGGGACTCATCGTGAGGGGATCCAGTCGGTTTACCCAACTGAACTTTCTTACTTGTTTTTCGTTTTAATTATGGCGAATTCTTTTCTGCAAAAAAGTGCAACACTTACATTGCCCTTTCTCCGAAAACTGCACTATTATATCGCTTTTTTGAAATTTTAGTTGTGCTAAATTCGAGTAACTTAATACAGAATTTCAAAAAAGTATCACAAAAGTGCCGTTTTCGGAAAAAGGGCAATGAAAATGTTGCACTTTTTTGCAGAAAAGAATTCGCCATTAGTCAATAAATCTTCGGGTTACAATTTTGTATACATATTTGTATTATTTAAATTTATGATAAAAACTTGACCCCTCGAACACATTTTAAATCATAAATGAATAATTAAACAATAAATAATAAACCACAGAAAACTTAGTGCTAATATCACAGAGTTTATTACTTTAAGCTATTGCAACCGAATACTGAAGTTTGGAATTGTCTTTGTCTTTATAGATTATTCCATTCTCTCATGTATTCTTAGACTTTTCTTACTGCCCACATTGGATGCAAAAAGCCAATTTTTCCACAAAAACTTTTCAAAAATAGAATGATGCAGATCTATAGAGAAGTCTTTCAATAAGAAAAATCCATATGATTTGTTTTTGTAAAAAATAATATTTTGTCATAGAAAATATTGTCATAGTACACTATTTTCACTGCTAAAATTTATTTTTTTTTCGCTGCTAAAATTTATTTTTTTTTCACTGCTAAAATTTATTTGGATAGCATATATAGTTCGGTAATATGGAAGAAATCAAATGGTTATGTTGAATTTAGCGCTTGCAATTTTCCTTAGAATAAAAAAAAAGTTGGCTCGGTCGAGCTCGGAACGAAATTAAGGACGCAGTATAATCCATCCTCTTTTACCGTTCGCTGAATGAAAGAGGATTATCAATTTTATGAGAAAAAACGATTTTAATGATATGGGCGATGGGCAAGGGGTGTGGCCGATTTCGATGAAACATGGCATGCATACTTTGTTTATTCCAGGAAGTGTATATACCAAATTTGAAGACTTTGGATATGCAAATTTTTATGAAAAATCGATTTGGAGTGTAAGGAAGGGGGCGGTGGGCATGGCCGATTTTATTGAAACTTGGCATGCATATTTTGTTTAATTTAGTAAGTGTATGTACCGAATTTTATGACCTTTGCTTTGATAGGACAAATCTTATGAGAAAAAATCGTTTTGGGTTGTGGGCGATGGGCGTTGCCGATTTTTAATGAAAATTTGTCAATATATTACTCGGTGCCAACTTTCAATGATCTGGGACCAACCCTTATATATTTTTTTGCACAAAAATGTATAAGCCATCTCACTGTGCGGCCTTCAGCATCATTGTAGATATAACCTGGGAGATAAAATATGTAAAACAAAAAACGTTATTTCAAGATCTCGAAATTGTCAATTGGTTGAGACACTTGTACACATAATTTATCATAAATGTTTAAATATTTTATAGATTAATAATCTTTCCGTCTTTGTTTTAAAACGTTTTTTTTTTAAATTTTTCCCGATCCTATACTACGAATCGGTATATATTAGATCCGAATATATACCGATGCCTTGCTCATTATCTTTTCTGGATAGACAACTAAATTTTTTATTTGAACAAAAAAATACTGACATTAGATATATTTGTTTTTTATTTTTGAGTTTTTGACAAAGATTATTTTTTGTAAAATATATATAATTTCATTATTTTAAATTTAAAACATTATATTTTTCAATGAAATTAAGTGCTGGTGAATCTGAGTATAGGTCGAAATTTCTACGACCATATTACTTGGTCCTACCGGACATACGGTACCCACTGTACCTCAATAACGACAGTATATATGTTAGTGTGATTTTTACATTCATTGATTGGACTGAGGGAAGGGGTGAGAAGCAACAATATTTTTGTTGTTGCGTTGTACGTGTTTTGGATGTCTTGTTTCCTTAATATACGCTTTATTTCGCCACTGCCACCACCAGCGCCACTAAGATACGGCGAAATTGGTTGGTTGGTTGGCCGCTAGCTTGATGTCAATGAAAACGGACATTTCGGGATTACTAAGAGCACGTGTGTGTATGTCTTTAAATGAGTTTGTGTCTTCACATACGTACACGTGAGAGGACAACCTTCGAATTGGTCTCCTTTTAAATCTATGCTGTCATATGTCTCCACTTCCTTCCTCACCCATCTACGCACAGAACCAACGAAAACGAAGTGGAGTAAGGAGAAGCAAATCAAATTCATCATATTAAAACAATTTTGTATCCCAGCTATTGTACCATTCATTTTGATTCCGGGAATTTTGTGGTGACTAAGCTCCTGATATCCTGCTTTCCTTGTTGTGTGAATATATATACATACATATACGTACACTAGTAGATTTTGTTTGTATTGCATTTTATATTTATTAAAAATCCATATAAAGACACTATAACAATTTTCAGCGACAGCTACATGGTACGTGCTCAATCAAACTTATTGAATGCGTTGATTAAATGGGTTTTTGTCTGTGTGTGTGTGTGTACGGTTGTCCCTTTTTTGGATGTTTGTGTATGCCTTGAGATGATAGGAAGGAAGATAGTAATACTCGTATGCGGTGAATATTAGAGCGTGTAGAAAACCTAAAGAAATAAATAACACCGAAACACAAAAAAAAAATATATGTAAAAGATCTACAGTAGGAATCACAACAAGTTAGACGCTATATATGGGAGCTATATCTAAATATGGACCGATATCGCTCATTTCAATCCAAAGTTACCTGCAGCTATAAGAAGTAACTATACCAAATTTCAGCCACGTAGCTCAAGATTGTAGCGTGATTACAACAGACGGACGGACGGACAGACGGACATGGCTAAATCGTCTTAGAATTTTACGACGATTAAGAATATACATATATACTTTATGGGGTCTCAGATCAATATTTAGATGTGTTACAAACGGAGTGACAAAATGAATATACCCCCCATCCTATGGTGGAGGGTATACAAATACGTGGAAGCTAGAAGCTGGGTTTATTAAATAAATAATACGATATAGTTTTAAGAAATCACATCATCATCATTGTTCAGCACACATTTTATAATCTCTAGAAAAGACTTAATAAATTTAATTAAATTAAATTAAATTAGAGCGTGTAGAATTTATATGCATAAAACAGAAGTGATATAATAAAATAATATGGCTGCCAAAAACAGAACATTTCAAAGGATGAATGAGTACCCAGTCTTTTGCTCCAGATCACAAGCTATTTCCAACAACAAGAAACATTTCAGGAAAATGCGTATTATTTACTTTAATTGTTATGTAAACTACATAGTGATTTCCCGGGGAGTAAAAAACTGTTTTTTTATTAAAAATATTTTCATTAGTAGATTTTCCAAAAACTGTGTGAAAGGAAATGAACAAGCGTCCGGATTATAAAACCGATCCGTTTGAAATTTGGCGGTTGCTATTTTATATTTACACAAGCTACTCCATTTCGGCACACGTTTTAATATAACCTACATATGAACGTCTGTTCAGATTTGACTTCTTGACATTCTAGAGAGCTAATTTTTCAACCGTTTAGGATAAAATTTAGTAATTTATAAGTTGCTTTGTCTAGAACGACACCTAGAACAAGTAAGAATGTTCAGTCGGGTAAACCGGCATACGAATCCCCTCAATTTTGTTTTCTTTCTAATTAAATTGTCAACAATTTAAATTGCATTTAATAACTTTAATTAAAATTATAAGCTCTTAACTTTTGGTGGAAAATAGTCCTTTAAAATAATACTATGTGTGGAATTTAAGCAGATTCGAATAAGTAGTATAGGAGTTATTGAAGAATCAATATTTCACTAAATCTTAACGCTTTGTGGGGGAGGTACTAGAGGGAGTGGACAAATATGCTCCTTCTTTGAACTTACACTGAGATGGAGTAAAGTATTACCGCATAACAAAATTCAAGGCAATAGGTTACTCCTTGCGAGAGTTGTCGTGCGCATCAGCCAGCAGACAGACACACACAGAAAGACGGACTGACGGACAGTGCTCAAATGACCTAAATTAACCCTAATCGATTTTCCACCGAACATACTTAAGGTCTTAGTTCACTCCTTTGATTTGTTACACTCTTGGCTAGTAGCAAATGATATATAACCTCCTCTATAATGTGAGGGTATAACAAGTAACAAAGTTCAGTCGGGTAAACTGACTTACGAATCCCCTCACCTTGAGTCCCAAAAAAATATTAGTAATTTTGTTTTAATTAAATTATTATCAATTTAAACTTCATTTAATAACTTTAAAGTACGTACTGCTATCAAAGTTAAAAGCCGTGTACATTTAGTACAAATTGGTCCATTTGTGTGGGAGGTGCCAAAAGGGGCGTGCCAATACCGGTCACTTTTCTCTAGATACTATAAAAGCATTACACCGTGCAAAATTTCAAGTATTTATATTCACTGCACTGAAAAAAAATTTTACATGAAACTAAAAACAAGTTTGCCCTTAAATCATAGATTTAATCTGGTTTTGTTAGAATAACAAAATTTCTTTAAATTTAAGAAAATTTACTTGATTTCAAAGAAATTTTTATTCGTTTAAAGTAAAATTCCTAACCTCTATGATAAGATGTCCATAACACTATGTCATGTTGACTTTAAAGTTACCTCATAAAATAAAAGAAATAATAATTGATTGTAGTACAACTGCCATTAACTCAAGTATATATTTTAATAGTTTGTAAGATTTTTTCCTTAAAATTTTAGAAATTCTCATGACATTTTTTAAAGACAATATACCCTTAATTTTCAGTACAGTTTTTTGGTATTATTAAATTAACGATTAGTTATCTTTTAAATATAGAGATCGATTTGATCTGCAAGAAGACAATTTAGACTCTTTTTGGTCGCAAATTGAGAATAATAGTGAGAGTTACAATGAAGTTTGTTTGAAATTTTTTGGACTCAGGTCTTGTTAAACGGTGGTAGATAGTGGTTGTGTGCGCTTGCGCGATGTGACATTTTTAATTCTACATTAATAGCAACAGTTTCGGCTGCTGTTTGTCGGCAGTGTGTATCCAGGTAGTCGAAAATGAATTGTCTGGGAATCATCACATATTGTGATTTCGTTTGTTTTTTTTAGTCTCGTTATTGATTTGTGACTAGGATATTCTTATTATAGAATCCCAAGTTTTTTTACAAAAAGGTATGGCAAATACAATTACTTGCCATCTCAGCTCCTTGTATTGCGGTTTCGTGGTTGCTAAACCAATAATTCAGCTAGGTTTAGCTTTAAAACACCAGCTCTAAGAGGCCTAGCTTCTTCAAAATGAATAAGAAGTATTCCTTTCAAATAATAATTTTGCTACCGCAGCTCATACAAAAAGAACTATTCGTTTAAGGAAAAATTTTGCAAAATATCATTTTATTATCCATTAGAATAAATCCCCATATTCCCTCTAATATGAAGAAAACTAGAATAAACACAATGGCACTGAATAAACTGTTTATCGAAATCAAATATTTTAAAAAATAATAGTTTAATAAAGAAAATAATAAAAATTACCATGAAAGTTTCAACAAATAATTAAATAAAAAATATTTTACACTACACGCTGAAAAAAAATCGCTTCTGTAGTATATTGTCCCAAACATATTCGGCTTGAAGCATATATATGTTTATGGTACACTCTAAATATATAATATTTGGTACACACAAAAATTATATATTTGGGAAGATGTTGTTCTAAACAAATCCTTGTTTTCACCCTAATACCTTTTATTTGGGATTTTAATTCCGAAACAAAAATATATTTAAATTTAAGTATTCCGATAATATCGAACCATAATTGTGTTAAGTTTTTCAGTATTTTAATGATAATTTTTTAGAAATTTTTAGTTGAAATCGTATAATTTTTGATAACATTAATTTACTCGAAGGATTGAAAAAAATGCTGACATGAAATACCCAGAAATTTAAAATGAGTCCCTTAAAACAGAATGCAATGCTGATAATGGTACTTTTGACTGGGAGAAATAATTCGAAACGAAGGAAAAATTAAAAATTAAATTAGAAAAATTCACCAAAGTTATGAAAATCTTTCTTAAATTATATATATTTGAAGATATTCCTAAACAATAATTTTATTGGTATATAAATACATATTTTATTTGAGAAAATTAGTTTGCAAATATATTTTGTTGTAATATATTAATACATGCGTTCCAAGTAAATTTTATTGATTTTCAAATAAAATTTATTTACTCAGAAATATAAAACATTTAAAAATTTGTGTTCCAAATATATTTTCTTTCGATTCAAACATATAAAAAAAGTCGATTTTGCCCCGTGTAGTAGAGAGTATAGTATGTTTTTGTTTTAATTAAAGAATGTACTTAATCTAAAGTCATTTTATTTATTTAATGTAAGCACAAGCCGTAATTGATTTAAAAATGTGAAGTCTTTCATCGAAGTATAAGGCGTAAATCTTTCAAATATGTTTGATGTCCAGATTTAAAGATAATTAATGACTTTAATTGTCATACAAGATGTACTTATTTTAAAAGTCTTTGTCCTTGGAGCCAAATCAAAGAAAAAATCTTAAAAGTTAAGAAAATTTCAATGATTTTCAGTATACTTTTCTTTCAGTGTGGTGTTAAAGTTATAAGCTGGTAACTTTTGGCACAAAATGGTCCATTTGTGTGGGACGTACCAAAAGGGGCTTTCCAATAATACCCACTTTTCTCTGGATTCAGGTACTATAAAAGCATTACACTGTACAAAATTGCAAGTATTTGTGTTGAAGCCACAACAGCCGATGGTCGACTTCATCGCCCCCGCATCATATTTGGAGCCGTTCATTGACAGCAGCGCCGCAAACCTCACTATGATATGGCAACGCCATTAGATTTGCCGCAGTTCTAAACTCAACCCCACCGCTTACGGCTCACGGCCAAAATAAATTTACAATTTAAAAATAAATTAATTTTTTTTTTTTGAGTTTTCTTTTTTTAACTCCCGCCACTCTGGCGCGGAGTTAAACATGGTCCTTCGTAGCCAAATTTGAACCGGTGATCAGTGATATTGTGTTGTGCGCGTTGTATATATATGTCGGCGAATGTAATAAATAAATAATACTGGTCATTACGTGACACTCTTGTCTGGTCAGTCTGTTGTCTCCGTCGCTACACCATTGGATTCATCACGTTAAACAAGGCTTCACGAGCCGGTGACGGATGACAAACGACGTCAGGCTTAAAACATATATCATAATACAGTAGCAAAGTCGACAAAATATGCAACGGCAAACCAACAACAATCACTAAGGAACTGCAGCATATATAAACCAACAACAACAAAAATGCATGGTCACCACGCATCAACATCACATTGCACTCGTGCAAGGGGGGCGGTATGTTGAAGCCACAACAGCTGATGGTCGACTTCATCGCCCCCGCATCATATTTGGAGCCGTTCATTGACAGCAGCGCCGCAAACCTCACTATGTTATGGCAACGCCATCAGATTTGCCGCAGTTCTAAACTCAACCGCACCGCTTACGGCTCACGGCCAAAATAAATATACAATTTAAAAATAAATTAATTTTTTTTTTGAGTTTTCTTTTTTTAACTCCCGCCACTCTGGCGCGGAGTTAAACAATTTGTATGAAATGAAATTAAAGCCATAAGCAGTTAACTTTTGGTGCAAAATGGTCCATTTGTGTGGGAGGTACCAAAAAGGGAGTGGCCACTTCGCCCATTATTCTTGACGAGTTAGCGGCTAACAAACTAATACTTTGCGTAAAATTTCAGAAGATTCGAGTATACCACTACTAAGGTATTAAAAAATCAATATTTTTCTAAAAGTTAAACCTTTGTGGGGAATGTACTATAAGGAGTGGACCAATATGGCCTATCTTCGAAGTTAGCCGGAGATTGAGAAAAATATTACCGCGTACCAAATTTGAAGTCAATCGGTTACTTCTTTCGAGAGCTATCATGCGCACCAGCCAGCAGACAGACAGACAGACGGACGGACGGACGGACATTGCTCAAATGACTTAAAGTTACCCTAAACGGTTTTCCTCCGAACATACTTAGGGTCTTAGGTCACTCCTTCGATGTGTTACACTTTTGGCTCGTAGGAAATGATGTATACCCTCATTTCTAAGGTAAGGGGATACAAATAAGATCGATTCTGAGATTTCGCGATTTATATTCGCGATTTATATGATTACTGAATTGTCTTTTTTTGGAGATATGCACTTTTAGCAAACATTTCTCGTTTAATGATACTTGGCTGTGCGTATATATTTAATAATTTCGACTAAGGGAGTTTGGTGGCTCCCGAAACAGATCTGTCTATCCAACCATTACAACCGCCCCCAATACATGTCACTTACTTCTTCTTTAATTTTTAACAAAGTTGTTTTCATATACTGAAAACAACAATAACAATGTACTCTTGAGCCTGAGTACAAAAACAAAATATGTACTATGAAAGAAGATCGAATAAAACAAAAAAACTAAAACTAATATTTTTTATGAAAAGTCCTCGGAAAATGATTTAGGGTACGGTACGTCTATGTCCAAATTTTGTTTGTCCTTACTGGTTGTGCTGTTTCATTCCGTTATTTATCGCGGAAATGTGTGACCCTGTCTAATGTACACATGTTTGTTTTGTACCTAACAAAATTTCTTAATATACAAAGTGGTTGTTCTTCGGTAAATACAAATTCTATTCTGTTTGCATAATAACAATCATGAAAGCAGTAAATGTATTTGGATTCACCAGAAAAACATTCTTAAAGTTTGTAGTTCGTAAGTGTTTGGAAAAAATGTGTTATGAATATACGGAAAATGTAGTTTTGAAATAAGAGAAAATGACATATTATTTTTATTTTTTTATTTTTTATGTAAATATTATCAATCACTTTAAGTAATGGATAACATTTTAATTAGCAGAATGATTTGATTTACTGACTGCCAAGGAAGGCTAAACCACAGATATTGTTGTGGTGGTAGGGGTTGTAGAAATATAAATATGTTTATGAATATGCATATTTTTTTTAAAACTGCTGCAAGACTTTAAACAAAATATAGTAAGCAACTTAATAAACATTTGATTTAAATATATGTAAATGTTCGAGATATAGCTAAAAAATACAGCTATCAAGATTTAATTAATAATTTCGTATGCAATGGGTAATTCGTAGACCTAACTTTTAAAGTAGATAGTTTTATAATTTTACTAATTTTCGGGACAAAACCTAAATTTATTTCATCATTTTGTATGATATGTGTAATTTGTAACCCAAACTTTGCTGGAGAATAATATACGGTCGGTGCGCTGACGAAAACTCCTATGTGTAATTTTTCGATTTTTATACCCTACACCACACTGTGGTACAGGGTATTATGACTTTGTGCATTTGTTTGTAACACCCAGAAGGAGAAGAGATAGACCCATTGTTTATTATACAGATCGACTTGTAATCACTTTCTGAAATTCAAGCGCTGTAGAAACTGTATTTTATATCCGATCAGAGCGAAATTCGGCAGAAAGAGATTTCTTATTAAATGAAGGAATGCTGCCAAGTTCTGAGAAAATCGGTTCAGATTTAGATGTAGCCCAATATATATGTTACCCCCGATTTGAAATTCAAGCGCCGTAGAAACTGTATTTTATATCCGATCACAGCGAAATTCGGCAGAAAGAGGTTTCTTATTACATAGAGGAATACTGCCAAATTCGGAGAAAATCGGTTAAGATTTAGATATAGCCCCCATATATGTATATGTTAGCCCCGATTTGACATCTAAGCGCTGTAGAGACTGTATTTTATATTCGATCGAGTACAAAATTCGACAGAAAGAGGTTTATATTTTACATGAATGAGTATTCAGGGAAAATCGATTCAGATTTATATATAACCTCCAGATATATGTTCCTCCTGATTTGGTTACAAAGCGCTATAGAAGTTGTACTTTACTTCATTACAAAATTCCCCAGAAAGATGTTTCTCAATTTAGGAACGAATATTGCTTAATTTACCGATTATCGGTTCAGAATTAGATAATATGTTAGGGAGGTGTAGGGTATTATATAGTCGGCCCCGCCCGACTTTCTGCCTTTCCGTACTTTTTTTTATTGTCGAATTAGAAAGTCCTATCGGTCATACGACTACCCACCAAAGCATTGTGCGCTTCTTCATCGATTCTGAAGTTACCTAACACTCCTTTGTGTATCACTTTATAGAAATTCTCCGACAAAAATTACTAAGTGTTTAAGAAATTTAGCTCGGATTCACGCCTAAAAACGGCCAACGAGGTTTTGTTCAGAATCATCCCTCTATGAGGGACTGGATGCACTTTTTCGGGTAGGTTGGTTCCGATTTTTTTTCTCCTATTCAATATATACAACTTTGGCTGAGACACAAAAGGGATATTCCGTACGGTGTACCGAGAAAAAAGTATAGAAAAAGTGCTAAAAATCTACCTTGAGCAAAAAAAAATCGTATGGCCATTACATTTTTAATTGAGCCAACTTGACTAAACGAATGATGTAAAGGTTCTTATTTTTAGGGCTACTTTCAAGTCAAATTCTCAGAGTTGAGTCCCAAAATCATGTGTTGTACTATGTAAGTAACTTAAGGTATATAATTACTAATAATAAGTTTTCCAAAATTTAGTTGATTCAAGTAAGCCAGGATTGGAAGTAATTGCATTCTCACACAAAATTATTTCTCCCTTATCATCACCCCTCACATATATCACCTGAGTACAGTTCTAAGATAAAACCCAAAAAATAGGAAAAATGCTTTAAACTTATTTAAAATTTCCCAAGTATTTGAAAGCTTTTAATAAAACTTAAATTATACATCCTATTTCTTCTATCGTACCACTTGACTTTTTATGCCCCTAATGCTCGTATAATCTCCGAATATACATACAGGTAC
The DNA here is from genome assembly GCA_963930755.1 of Eudasyphora cyanicolor. Taxonomy (NCBI): domain Eukaryota; kingdom Metazoa; phylum Arthropoda; class Insecta; order Diptera; family Muscidae; genus Eudasyphora; species Eudasyphora cyanicolor. Next base: position 241,918,219 of record OZ005737.1, on the reverse strand, counting down.
ATTCCTATATACTAGTTTTTCGCGTTCCGTTCGTAGCGAATCAATTTATTTAGTTTTGTGTGTGTCTTTTTTGCCGTTTCTGCATTAACCAGGTTCATTGAATTTTCCATAGACCACTTCAGTGAAGATGTTGTTTGGGGGAGCAAAAAAAGGAGAAATATTGTTGATTGAGCATAAAAGTGCACAATATCCGCCAGTGAAAAAGGCATTGAAACCATAAAAATCAAACTCTCAACATAACAACAATACTAAACCATTTCAATTCGGTTTTTGCTGTTGCACATTGCATTGCCATCTCGTTGATATATTTTTTCGCTCTACGTATTTTGCGGAAAGAAAATAAAATCACCAAACAAAACAGAGAAAAAAACTTGTATATGATGACTGCTATCGGTAAAATCGACGGGGAGAGAAAGAGCCAGAAGTAATAAAATGTTAAAGTCGTTGCCAGCCTATTGTGTGATACCCTACGGTGCTTTGTGGGGGGTGTGGGGGAGAGCACCACTAAACTACACTGAAAAAAAAGCATAATCACTTTGATGAATTCACACAATTTCATTTCGTCGATTTGGAAATTAAAACACATTTCATTACTTTGAAGAACAATTTTTACATCAGACCTCAGTTTGAATTATTTGGAACAGTTTTGAGAGAGGTCAAATATGAACGAGAATTATTTATACATTATGCACAACAACTACTTTGGGCGCATCTGCTACATGCGCTAGTTTCTCATTTGTTAACAATTGTTCTCTCAGTGTACAATGCTTACTTTATTGGGATATATTTTAAACTGAGTGACGAGATAGAACATTTCGAGGAACTGAAGACTAGAAAAAATGTTAAAGTTGGGCGGAGCCGACTTTATATTGCAATACATCATTAAGCTAGCGCGGGTTGAATCTGTGCGATCCACTTTCAAATATATTTTTCTGGAACTAACAAAAAGGAGTATGGGAAATTTTACAGAGTCTTTCTCTGTGATTTTCAGATCTTCTTCAAATTTTATATTGCTCTTTCTCAATAAACATGTCGATACCTGCATTCTGAGCTATGCTAATTGCAAAAAGTTCGTTTTTCAAAGTTTGATGATTTTTTTTAAATTTCTGTGGAATTTTTTTGGTGTAAATCGAAAGACTTTTACTGGTTTGTGAATAATTTTTGATTGGGTTGACGGATAAACAGAAAATTTTGATTGAATATAATTTGAAATATTTAGAAATTAAAAATGCCATCTCCCTAAAATTATGATATTTTTAAATTTTTTTAAATATCGGCCATCTCCCTATTAAGTCGACTTAGCATATTTTAGAATGAAGGTATCGATATATGAAAAGGTATTTTGTCAAAGGACTTTATCGGAACCTTAGTCGATATAGCAATTCTTCTATGAATGATTTAAGGCGTATGGATACAGAAAATTTTTCAATTTCTGTCAGATCGGCGTAAATAATTTTAGCATCTGGAGCACATAAATTCAAATCGAAAGGAACCATAATACGAGTATATATATGTTCTTATCGATTTGATATACAGGGTGGCTGATGAATATCGCACATTAAGAAACTCAAATAACTTTATTCCAGTGTTGTAACGGGGTTTTATTCATAGACTGAGGTAGTTCAGCCGCCTCCAGGATCAATTCAAGGACCCTCAAAACCTTAAATAAGAACACACTATTTTCCCTTTCTTTAGGGCACGAAATTCAGGTTTTATTTATCGCTTCTTTCTCTGTACAACAGTTTAATGTTTCATTTATTTCAACAAAATATTTCATGAGTCAATCTATGTATGGGGGTATGGGTACGAGTCCTCAGATTCGATTAGGGTTGTAGGGAAGGCTATCAAATGCCTTTAATTGTCACACGGGCGCTGACGGACGCCTCACACAGGCGCTGACGGACGCCTCACACTGGCGCTGACGGACGCCTCACACGGGCGCTTGACGGACGCCTCACACAGGCGCTGACGGACGCCTCACACAAGCGCTGACGGACGCCTCACACGGGCGCTGACGGACGCCTCACACGGGCGCTTGACTGACGCCTCACACAGGCGCTTGACAGACGCCTCACACAGATGCTTCACGGATGACCCAGCTCTAACGCACAGGCGGTCGGCGGTTTCTGCTGCGATAAACTGGTTTTCGGTGGACACCTTAGTCCTGACACATGTACGGTTGGCGGATGATGTGGCGTGGACCAGACCTTCGGTATAACGGGGTGGTATTGGGCATCGGCGACGATCTGTGAATGGGACAGAGGCTTTTATTTAGTGGCAAGTAGTAAAGGACATTTGTGGATGCGTATGCGAGCTAATCGCGTATGCGAGCGAATCGCGTATGCGGGCGAACCGCGTTAGTGTCCTGAAAAGGACAGAGCTACAACTACTAGTCCTGAGGAGGACTATTGGGGCGGATCTTTGTTGCTTCGGGTTAAGTATTCGGACTGCGGACTATGCCACTTGTCTTTCAACTTGGTTGGTAGCCCGTTGATCCACCCCATTGACTGAAAAATGTCAACACCTTATACCACTGGCTATATAGAGTCAACGAGAATTATATGCACAGCATGTATTTCAATTTACTTTTATGTTACACCCGAAACAAGAAAGTATAAGCGTAGCCATATATTCATTCTGAGTGGCTGTGGCTGTCAATGGTGGTATGTGGGTGCGTGCGTGTGTTCGCTGTGATGGCTTAGCACAGTGGTGATGGTGGATGCTCTTGTTATTGCGGTTGATGACGTCAATGGGGGATCGTAGGTGCTAACTCAGAGAAAATGCCAACGCACAGTGGTGATAAATGGCTATGTGCGGATAAAATAACATTTTGTCCGTTACAGTGTATGGATTTCATTTTTCTTTTATTCATGTTAAAGCTCACTCAATTTTATTAAGTACTAGATGGACCCGATCGAATTCGTTGCCCCAGACTTAAGATTTCCGACCCCGTCCATTTATCAAAACATGGTAGGACAATAGGAATCTCGTTAATATATTCGTAGGTATGAACAGATGAGTATTTGGATTTAGGTGGATACACGCCGTTAGGCTTAACCTCACCGGGCTCTAAACACTCGGGTAAATTTATGCGTCGACGAGCGCCCTCACACACAATGTGCATGAGTTCCAATCAATTCAGTGTTTCTGGCCACTGGTTCCCCTCCTTGGTTAGGAGCGGAGCCCATCTAAAACTCCTTCCAATCTTTGGGTCATGGCGCCCGGTTGGTTTGCAACTCCACATCCGAGACTCCACTCTCCCAGCGATTTTGGTTTAAACCACAGCCACCACGTTGCATCCAACAGGATCCTCACCAATGGTCAGGCCGGTACCTGCGTACCGAGGGCTTTCCTGACCCCCGTGCTACCAGATTAAGTACTCTGGTCAGACTGCGTAGCCGTAGATACTACCAGTTAGACTCCAGAAAATCTAGGACTGGTGACAAGTCTTGGATCTACTTGTCCAGCCCCCATCCTGAGAATAGATGGGAGCTATAGGATTCGTAGATCCTTTTATGGAACACAGACCATTTTGGACTGTGATCCTCTTGGATCTACTTGTCCAGCCCCCATCCTGAGAATAGATGGGAGCTATAGGATTGGTAGATCCTTTTGTGGAACACAGACCGTTTTCCGAGGACTGTGATCCTCTGGGATCTACTGTGCTCGTAGGTATGAACAGTAGGAATCACTTAAAACATTGGCTTATATGGGCCGACCCACGCCTCCCCAATCAAGAACTTATAAAGCCTATGTCACCATCTAGACTTATCTGAACATTCCCTGTAAATTTCATCAAAACCGATGAAGAAATTCTGAAGATATCTCAATTTCAAAATTTGGCTTTGGCCCATTGGTCTGATCCCGCTCATCCCAATTTCAAAATTTGACTTATATGGGCGGGGCCAAGCCCATTTTGCGTTCCCGCCCATTTTTGAACCAATCATGTAGACTACCATCAGATACATGTACACAAAATTACAACACTCTCTCTAACAGATTGTGAAAAATATCTAAATTTCAAAATTTGACTTATATGGGCGGTGCCACGCCCATTGGTCAGTTTCCGCCCATTTTTGGAGCAATCGCGTAGACTACCACCAGATACATATGCACAAAATTACAGCACCCTCGCCACAAATTTGTGCAAGATATATCAATTTCAAAATTGGCTTATATGGGCGGGGCCACGCACATTCGTCCGATTCCGCCCATTTTTGGACCAATGACGTAGACTACCTCCAGATACATATGCACAAAATACAACACTCTCGCTAACAAAATTTACAAGATAAGTCAATTTCAAAATTTGGTTTATATGGGCGGTGCCACGCCCATTGGCCCGATTCCGAAAATTTTCGGACCAGTCACGGAGACTGCGACCAGATAGATATACACAAAATTCCAGCACTCTCGCTAACAAATTGCGCAAGATATGACATTCTTTTAATTTTGGGGCGGTGCCACGCCCATTTTCCCGATCCCGCCCAATCACGTAGACTGCCACCAGATACATATGTACAACACTACAGCACTCTCGCTAACAAATTGTGCAAGATATCCCAATTTTAAAATTTGCATTATGTGGGCGGGGCCACGCCCACTTGATATATCGAAAATTCAAGTACCCTATTTTCACCACGCCCACACATGCACATTCTGTGAAAATTTCAAGAAGATCGGTCCAGCCGTTTAGACATCTATACGGCTCAAACAAGCCAACAAACAAACAAACACACATTCTTCTTTATATATATAGATAGCTCAAAAGTTTTAAAAATAATTGAATTTAAATGACCGCCTGCTCGTTGATGCATGTGCGGCATTGAGACAGGAATAGCCGCCGAATCATTGCGCTAATTAACTGCAATTACTGTCTGTTATACCTATTTGAGCAGATAAGCTTCTTGTTGAAACTATTGTATTGTTTTATATGGCAGCAAAACAACTACGAAAACTACGGACTCCAGTGGGTGATAGCGGCAGACAATCCAAATTCTTGTTTCAGTGTCCCAGTTATCCATTTTCGTTAAATCTAAAAATCAATCTACAAAATAAACCAGTAAGGAAAGGCTAAAGTCGGGCGGGCCGACTATATAATACCCTACACCACACTTGTAATATTGAATAATACCCTGTACCACAGTGTGGTGTAGGGTATAAAAACGATTGGATCTAAAGAGCCAAATCGGGTGAAACATATATATGGGAGCTATAGATAAATCTAAACCGATTTTCTTCAAATTCGGCAATGTTGGTTCATGGATCAAGAAACTCGACCATTCTAAATTTCAAAACGATTGGATGTAAAATATAGCTTCTATTGAAGTAAAGGGCCAAATCGGACGAAACATATATATGGGAGCTATATCTAAATCTGAACCGATTTCAACAAAATTCAATAGGGATCTTTACAGCTGCGAAATGCTCTAAACTGCAAAATTTCAGAACGATCGGAGTAAAATTGCGACCTGTAGTCGTCGAACAACTTTACATGGACAGACGGTCGGACGGACAGACATGGTATAATCGACTCAGCTAGTGATTCTGAGACGATCGATATACTTTAAGGTGGGTCTAGCTGTGTTATTTTCAGGTGTTACAAACATCTGCCGTGAAACAAACATATAATACCCTGTACCACAGTGTGGTGTAGGGTATAAAAACAAACTCAGATTCATTAAATAGAAAAAAAGTTCTTTGAGTTTCTTAATGTGCGATATTCATCAGCCATCAAGTGAGCCACATCAAGTGAATTTTTATAAGCGATGTCTTCTGATCGAGATGAAACTTGTAGCAAGTTTAGTCCTATTGGATACGAGTAATGACACAACAACGAGATCGATTAAAGACTGTCCGAGTTGGAGGGTGTTGAATTTTTAAATTTTGTCAAACGGCCCTTTGTGCCCATCCCTATAACTAATTACCAATTGTATTTAGATAATTCTGCTCAAAGTGTTTTCGATAGCTTTTTCTTTAAAGAAAGTAAAAAAAAATTGCAAAAATATTTTTTTGTAAATTTTTAAAATATTTTTTTTAAATTTTGAAGATTCTGTTTTTATTCGACCTTTTTATTGAATATCCAATTCATGTAAATAATAGTCAAGCTCGAGATCTGGTGTTGTGGTTTAATAAATATTTATATTATTCATATTTTTATCCGATATTTCGCAATTTCTTTGAATTGCATCATCAGGGATGTTATGCATGTAAAACAAATGCATGTAAAACAACAACACACAAATATTTTTAAAGCTAGCGTAGTATCACTACTCTCGTCGATGGTAAATATTGCAAAAACCCATATTACCTTTAAGAGCATTGTGGTACATTCTTCCAGAATAAAGATAAACTTAAAAAAAAATTGGGGTTCAACCATATATTTTAGCTAGGGATGTAACGAAGGCGACTTTACCGAAAGCGAATAGTGAAATTTGCATTTTTGCGAAAGCGAATGCGAATAATAGTTTGACCATTTAATACCAACAAAATGAAGACCCTGAATTAATACTTTTCCAGGATATTAAAATATTAACAACGTTTTCCATATTTTGACCTCCTGTTACCACAAGGACAAACATATTTTTTCAACTGTTTTGAAGAGAAGTCGCAAAGGTTTTCATTGGTATAAAAATCTTCAAAATGTGTGAAGCGGATATGACGATAAAACATTTTTAACAAATGGAAGCGGATACTGAAATATAGTTTTGCGAAAGCGAATATCCAAAAATGGTTTTTGCGAAAGCGAATGTTAAAAATGATGCGAACAATTCGCTTTCGCATATACGAATGCGAATATACGTTATATCCCTGATTTGAGCATAACTGGAGAACTATTTATCGTAATTGGTTCAAGAAGCCTTTAAATACTTATATTACTTCATCCCATCAGCGATATTTTGAGAAAATTTTAATAATTTTTTATTTAAAACCTCTTAAAAACATCGAAAGATTAAGAATTATTGTATTTCTATTATTTTATGAAGAAGTTAAATCGATCATGAATAAAATGAGACCATTCTGAAGAAAATCGATACATAATTTCAAAAGTAGTTTTGGGAGAAATATTTCCTGCAGTGTCTCCTTTATATTTTTTATTGAGGTGGAACATCTTTTCCGATGTCTTCAAGCCGCAAGCATAGTGGTTTGCAGCAGTTTTTTTTTTAATTTTAAAAAATTACAAAGATACATAAATAATTTTAGGACCACTTCCATCCAAAGCTTATATATTAGAGAATTATTAGAAGTTTAAAATATAAAAAATTTGCAAAAATCGGAGAGTACAAACAGTTCAATAAATTAAATTTAAATTTCAAAACTTAAAATCGCACACAAAACTGCTTTTTCTTATAATTTTTTCTGAAAAGTACGGGAAAATACTAACATTAAAAAAATGATTATTCAAATGGGACCGGAACTGAAGATGTTTTGACCAAAATCCCGATATCGTTCATTTCAAACCGAACGATTATTTGAAAAAAATCTGGTCGACATTCAGGATTATCTTGCAAATTTGTATATGCGTTTTACTTTGGAAATTAATCATCTTGTAGTTGGAGAAAAAACCAAACATTTGTTTTAGATATAAAATGCATCTGAAATCTGAAAAATTTGGGAAAATATCTGAAAAGCCTTATTTTAGAAGTTATGTATAATGCAAACGCGTGGACGGCTTACAAAAGGCTCGTTTGTAAGGTCGTGACGTATACTTTCTAGTACATATATTAGTGATGGTTAAATTGACGTTTTTAAATACATCAGCTGCATATGCTACTTTTTTTTGCATACTGCACATCAATGACACCAACTTAAAATTCTGAGAAAAATATAGTCATGTAGCCCCATTTGTCCTCAACTGATCCTGCAAATTTCAAGATGGTGTTCTGCCTCGTTCATTTTTAAAACAATATTCACAAAAAATGCCAATGATTTTTCTTTATAAACTATGATAAATATTGAAATCACAAAATTAACAGAGTCATTTCAATAAAACACAATATCGATTTCTTAAATTTTTTAACTAAAATTGCTATTACAAAGAAACGGAAGAAAATACCAGATTAAAATTTACAGGATTAGCTCAGATAAGATAGGACTACATTCCTACATATATTTCAAAAATCTACGTTGATGTTTTCCTGATCCAGTATGTAAATTAAAATTAAATAGGGAAAATCTATAACGATATATGCAAATATTGTCGAATTTTGCCATATATCTAGGATGTCCTAGTGAAGACCTTAACCCTCCGTTGGGCACATGAGTCTGGCCAGACCTTTTTCGAATTTAATAGAAAATTAAAGATATTTCTATACGCGCTAGCGACTTGAAACATCAGGAGCTTCATCAAAAATAATATTTGCATGTAAGCGCTATAAAGTCCTCACTTCTCAATAGATCTTTATAAAACGTTACAGATAACAGTTTGTTGAACCAAAAAACCGCCGTCAAATATCAAGAAATCAGTCCTGATTTATATATAGCACCGCATATATATATAAAACTAGTAAGGAAAGGCAGAAAGTCGGGCGGGGCCGACTATATAATACCCTACACCTCCCTAAAAATGATAAGGGTCACTGCGATAATAATTTGGAATAATTGGTAAATGGGTAGGAACATATTATCTAATTCTGAACCGATAACCGCTAAATTAAGCAATATTCGTTCCTAAATTGAGAAACATCTTTCTGGAAAATTTTAATGATCGGAAGTAAAGTACCACTTCTATAGCGCTTTGATAACAAATCAGGAGAGACATATATATGGAGGTTATATATAAATCTGAACCTATTTTCTCTGAATAATCATTTACGTAAAAAGACCTATTTCTGCCTAATTTCGTACTGATCGGATACAAAATACATCCTCTACAGCGCTTTCATATCAAATCGGGGGTAATATATATGTGGGGGCTATATCTAAATCTGAACCGATTTTCTCCGAATTTGGCAGTATTCCTTCGAGTAATAAGAAACCTCTTACTGCCGAATTTCGCACTGATCGGATATAAAATACCGTTTCTACAGCGCTTACATGTCAAATCGGGGGTAACAAATTTATGAGGCTATATCTAAATCTGAACCGATTTTCTCCGAACTTGACAGTATTCCTTCATGTAGAAAAAAGCTTTTTTCTGACGAATTTCGCACTGATCGGATATAAAATACAGTTTCTACAGCGCTTAAATGTCAAATCGGGGGTAACATATATATGAGGGCTATATCTAAATCTGAACCGATTTTCTCCGAACTTGACAGTATTCCTTCATGTAGAAAGAAACTTCTTTCTGGCGAATTTCGCACTGATCGGATATAAAATACAGTTTCTTCAGCGCTTACATGTCAAATCGGGGGTTACATATATATGGGGGCTATATCTAAATCTGAACCGATTTTCTCCGAACTTGACAGTGTTCATTCAAATAATGAGAAACCTCTTTCTGCCGAATTTCATACTGATCGGATATAAAACCAGTAAGGAAAGGCAGAAAGTCGGGCGGGGCCGACTATATAATACCCTACACCTTCCTAACAATGCGATAAGGGTCATTGCCATAATAATTTGGAATAAATGGTAAATGGGTAGAAACATATTATCTAATTCTGAAACGATAATCGCTAAATTAAGCAATATTCGTTCCTAAATTGAGAAACATCCTTCTGGAAAATTTTAATGATCGGAAGTGAAATACAACTTCTATAGAGGTTTGATACCAAATCAGGAGGAACAATCAATATAAATCTGAACCGATCTTCCCTGAATACTCATTCGTGTAAAAAGACCTCCTTCTGTCGAATTTCGTACTGATCGCATATAAAATACAGTCTCTACAGCGCCTACATGTCAAATCGGGGGTAACGTATATATTGGGGCTATATCTAAATCTGAACCGATTTCTTCCACATTTAACAGTGTTCATTCATATAATAAGAAACCTCTTTCTGCCGAATTTCATACTGATCGGATATAAAATAACATTTTTACAGCGCTTACAAGTCAAATCGGGGGTAACGTATATATGGGGGCTATATCTAAATCTGAACCGATTTTCTCCGAATTTAGCTGTATTCCTTCATGTAATAAGAAACCTCTCTTTGCCGAATTTCACTGATCGGATATAAAATAACATTTTTACAGCGCTTATATGTCAAATCGGGGGTAATGTATATATGGGGGCTATATCTAAATCTGACCCGATTTCTTCCAAATTTAACAGAGTTCATTCATGTAATAAGAAACCTTTTCCTGCCGAATTTCATACTGATCGGATATAAAATAAAATTTTTACAGCGCTTACAAGTCAAATCGGGGGTAACGTATATATGGGGGCTATATCTAAATCTGAACCGATTTTCTCCGAATTTAGCAGTAGTCCTTCATGTAATAAGAAACCTCTCTTTGCCGAATTTCGCATTGATCGGATATAAAATAAAGTTTTTACAGCGCTTACATGTCAAATCGGGGCTAACATATATATGGGGGCTATATCTAAATCTGAACCGATTTTAACCAAATTCAATAGGGATCGTCCTTGGGCCAAAAAAAAGATATGTGTAAAGTTTCGTCGAGATCGGACCATAATTGCGACCTGTACTTTGATTACAAGAATACATGCACAGACGGACAGACATACGGACAGACAGACAGACGGACAGACAGACAGACGGACAGACAGACAGACAGACAGACAGACAGACAGACAGACAGACAGACAGACAGACAGACAGACAGACAGACAGACAGACAGACAGACAGACAGACAGACAGACAGACAGACAGACAGACAGACAGACAGACAGACAGACAGACAGACAGACAGACAGACAGACAGACAGACAGACAGACAGACAGACAGACAGACAGACAGACAGACAGACAGACAGACAGACAGACAGACAGACAGACAGACAGACAGACAGACAGACAGACAGACAGACAGACAGACAGACAGACAGACAGACAGACAGACAGACAGACAGACAGACAGACAGACAGACAGACAGACAGACAGACAGACAGACAGACAGACAGACAGACAGACAGACAGACAGACAGACAGACAGACAGACAGACAGACAGACAGACAGACAGACAGACAGACAGACAGACAGACAGACAGACAGACAGACAGACAGACAGACAGACAGACAGACAGACAGACAGACAGACAGACAGACAGACAGACAGACAGACAGACAGACAGACAGACAGACAGACAGACAGACAGACAGACAGACAGACAGACAGACAGACAGACAGAAAGACAGACAGACAGACAGACAGACAGACAGACAGACAGACAGACAGACAGACAGACAGACAGACAGACAGACAGACAGACAGACAGACAGACAGACAGACAGACAGACAGACAGACAGACAGACAGACAGACTCAGAAAGTGATTCTTTGTCGATCGGTTTAATAAACGATGGGTCTATTTCTTCTCCTTTTGGGTGTTACAAACAAATGCACAAAGTTATAATAACCTGTACCACAGTGTGGTGTAGGGTATAAATATACCCGATTTTGAATCTAAGCGTTATCAAATAATTTTTTTTGGACAGATCAGTAACATTACTCAAACAGATTTTATAAATTTGCAAATATTTTTCTTATTCTGCTCAAAAATATAAAATGTATTTTTTCACATTCGATATTTTTTAAAATTATTTTTATAAGTTTAAGAACCTTAATACTCGTACATAGAAAAACAACCGAAGTCAAAATCAAATGTAAATTGTATACCGATATTTTATATAAATAAGTTTCTTTAAACCACCAAAAACCCGATATTTTCATACAAATACATGAAAATGTCTATGGGTCTGGCCAGGCTCATGAGACACGTATGTATATGATTATTGAAACATGTGGTTAAAGAAATTCCATAATTTGTAAATATAAAACAAACGCGTTTTAAAAATATAACAAATGCAATATTCACATCTCAGCAATTTTATAATACGTATTTTTTTAAATAGTAACGGGGCCGAACAACGTCTTAAAATTTTCCCTTTTGGGACCAACAATGAAACAAAAATTGTACGGCCATGAAAGGATTAATTTTCACTCAAATTAAACATAGCGGTCAACAGTTTTACAAAAAGTCTTGGAAGGCGAAAATTGGTCCAACATTGTAGAAGTTATTCCAATGTATTAAAAATTCTATAAAAGACCTGAAAAAGTGACCTTCAAATTGGAAAAATTATTAAAAGTATTCGATTTTAGAAAAACTAAGAACTGACAATTTAATGGACGAAAACTCTAATTTATGGAAATTTTTTTATCCTTCCGCTAAACGATTATGGTTGTGTATACGCTTGAACAACGCTGGGAAGATGCCGATTTTGCGAAAAAAATCATCTTTTCAGATGAAGCTCATTTTGATGGCGGGTATGTAAACAAGCAAAATTGTCGCATTTGGGGCACAGAAAATCCGCACGCATACATTGAAAAGCCGATACACCCAAAACGAGTCATTGTTTGATGCGGATTTGGTCCAGAGGCATAATTGGGCCATTTTTATTCGAAAATGAGCAAGTGGCCGTTACAGTCAATGGCGATCGTTATCGGGACATGTTGAACGAATTTTTGTTCACAAAAATTGAAGAGGAGGATATTGGCAACATTTGATTTCAACAGGACGGCGCTACGTGCCACACAGCCGAAGCTACACTCGATGTTTTGGGCGATGTTTATAAAAAAAGAAGTTTTTTGGCGGACCCTTTATAAGATTTATGTCCTAATTTAGTTCAACAAGAAGATAACTTTGAAGGGATCTTTTTATGTTGATTATATCAAAACAGGTGTTGCATTTTTTGAGTCAAATAGATTGAAAAATGTGGCCACCATAACTTAAAGATGTCAACTCAGAAGTTAACATTATTTTTGGGGTTGGGGTTGATATAACCGTGGACACATTGTTACTATTCTTGTTTAAAAACAAGTACGAAAATTTCAGTCGAGTAAACCGACTAAGGTATACCCTCATTTTGAAAGTAATATAATGTGGAATGTCGTACTTTGTGTGGGAGCGAAAATGTGCAAGCATTTTGCTCAATCTATAGTTATTGAAAAAATTGTCTAAACTACAAAATATGATAGTTGAATTTGTCCATTTAAGCGGAGGGTACCAGAAGGATTTTGTCAAATATGTCCAACTGTAAAGATAGATCAAGGACATTGTACTGAATTTATACTTCAAAGACATTGCACTGAATTATAAATTCGTATGGTGTTACAAACATCAGGCCTAACAAACTTATAATATCTCAGTGTGATGTAGAGTCAAAGTTTTTTTTATAGAAGTTTTGTTGCAAGTATTTAAGAGAAATTACAATTGTAAATTCTATATATATATATCCCAATTTAAATTGTGCAATATTTTATGTTATAAAGGAATTCCATACCATACCAAAGAATATCAAAAAACGTTGAACGCTTCTCCTTAAAAACTATATTTTTTCCGACTGAGGGTGCTTTGGAATGGCAGTGTCGAATTGTATAAAATACGTCGTCACATGTTTATAATGACTGTAATTACGAACATGCAAACTATGTTTGCAACTACGTTTAATAAATGTTCACAACAACTGCATTGCGTATTTTCGAAATTTTAACGAAGTGAGAATGCCGATTTATTGTGAATATATTTTATGACATTTAATTAACCAACATTCCATTTTATGTAGTCTATAACAAAAAAGTAAATATATTTCAATTGTCGTTCTGTGGCGTTCCAAAGCGCACTGTTGTGACAAAGTATTCCAATTTCAGGCACAGCAGAAAAAAAGCCAAAAAATCCAATTATTTGCACTCTCGCGTATTTGTCACTTCAATTTAACCTAAATTTAAATCAATTTTCTTGATTTATTGCTACAAAAACAAAATACTCCATTTAAATTTAGCTGCTGTTGTTGTTGCAATTGCTGCACACACAGGCACAGTAATTCTAGGAGACACACACAAAGACTCAAACCGGAAAACACCAAGAGGATTTGGTAAATGTGATTTCTGCTTACTGCAGAACAGTGCTACTATGCAGATACCAGCGCTGTTGAACAGTGGGACATTTTTATAGAATTGGTTGAATGAGTATTATAGACATTTTAAAAAAATTCCAGACTAGAGAAAGCTTTCAAAAACGAAACACTAATAAAATCTTGTAAAAAAAACAAAATCAGAAAATATGCCTTATAAAGATCACTGAAATGTGAAGTGATCACATAATTCCAATCCCCTTCTTCTGAAGAAGAATCATCAATTTCCTAAATGTATATATTTCGGAACTATTTATTCAAAATGAAATAAATATAATATGGTCAATTTATAAATAAGACCTGCGACAATTAACTTACTCTTACATTTACACACTGTGCACGATGTCGCATAAAATGCTCACTAAATATACTGTGCCAACTGCAATAAAATTACTCCACCAAATACCCTGAAATACTACTCTTGTGCACTTATATTCATTCTAAAGGACAATAGTTACCACAAGGAATGGTAGATATAATGTATATCATGATATGTGCGAGTTTATGTTCTTTTATTTATATGTAGTAGTGTGCTGCCCCAGGGTGTATCCGAGTGATATTGAAGTATTGGTACAAGATTTCTTAGCAAACTATTGCGAGGGGCCCAAAAAATCAATTGATTTTCGCCGTATAAAATCTCCAGGTTTCTTATTTGGAATGAAACAATGTTAAAAAATTTAAAAAAAACTCTATAAAAGGAATATACATTAGACCTGGTCAGCAAAAAATTCGCTTACAAAAAATTAAAGCTTACCTCGAGACAATCGCAAAAACATTTGTTTTATTTTTTCCGAGCCCGCGAAGTCGGCCTAATATAATTTTCATATCTTTTAATAGAATATCCAATATATAGAATCTGAGTTCATATGTGATGGTCATTATTTCTCATATAACATTTGATCATGTCTGCACTGACCAAAATCCACAGATAATATAATTATAATAAAGTATAGTTAAATTTGTTCAAATATTTGGTTTATAAATTGTTTTAATATAATGGGTTTTGAATTTTTGATTTGACCACAGGCCGATCATAAAATAAGTGGCTAAGTATTATAATATGTATTACCCCATAACATGTATACTACTACCCAGAATTATTCACAACTCCACATTTAGTATTACTTTCTTGGTCGCTATCATCTTGAGAAAAATGGACGAAATGGGCCATTTGGTACAAAAAGTTGATGGCTTATAACTTTGATTACAGTGTGAAGCCGTTATTACCACGCCCCTTTTGGTACCTCCCATACAAATGGGCCTTGAACTTTGTCATTTAATAATGGAACACAATATAAATCATATGACTACCACAGATGTCTCGGTAGCACCTCCTCCGATCAACCAAATTTTTCAGTACATTTTCGATTTTTTCGGATCGAATCTCTTCAATGGCAACTTCGATTTCATCGCTTCATTTTTCTCTAGATGATTTGCCTAACATTTATTCTTAATGGCTCCCACAGAAAATAATCCAAAGTGCTCAAATCACAAGTCAAAGTAATCGGTAGTTCAAATTTAAAATTTTAAATGGCCCACTCTTTACAGAATTTATTGCATTTTGGTATATTTGTATTTTTGTATTTTTGTACTTTTGTATTTTTGTATTTTTGTATTTTTGTATTTTTGTATTTCTGTATTTTTGTATTTTTGTATTTTTGTATTTTTGTATTTTTGTATTTTTGTATTTTTGTATTTTTGTATTTTTGTATTTCTGTATTTCTGTATTTCTGTATTTCTGTATTTTTGTATTTTTGTATTTTTGTATTTTTGTATTTTTGTATTTTTGTATTTTTGTATTTTTGTATTTTTGTATTTTTGTATTTTTGTATTTTTGTATTTTTGTATTTTTGTATTTTTGTATTTTTGTATTTTTGTATTTTTGTATTTTTGTATTTTTGTATTTTTGTATTTTTGTATTTTTGTATTTTTGTATTTTTGTATTTTTGTATTTTTGTATTTTTGTATTTTTGTATTTTTGTATTTTTGTATTTTTGTATTTCTGTATTTTTGTATTTCTGTATTTCTGTATTTCTGTATTTCTGTATTTCTGTATTTCTGTATTTTTGTATTTTTGTATTTTTGTATTATTGTATTATTGTATTATTGTATTATTGTATTATTGTATTATTGTATTATTGTATTATTGTATTATTGTATTATCGTATTATTGTATTTTTGTATTTTTGTATTTTTGTATTTTTGTATTTTTGTATTTTTGTATTTTTGTATTTTTGTATTTTTGTATTTTTGTATTTTTGTATTTTTGTATTTTTGTATTTTTGTATTTTTGTATTTTTGTATTTTTGTATTTTTGTATTTTTGTATTTTTGTATTTTTGTATTTTTGTATTTTTGTATTTTTGTATTTTTGTATTTTTGTATTTTTGTATTTTTGTATTTTTGTATTTTTGTATTTTTGTATTTTTGTATTTTTGTATTTTTGTATTTTTGTATTTTTGTATTTTTGTATTTTTGTATTTTTGTATTTTTGTATTTTTGTATTTTTGTATTTTTGTATTTTTGTATTTTTGTATTTTTGTATTTTTGTATTTTTGTATTTTTGTATTTTTGTATTTTTGTATTTTTGTATTTTTGTATTTTTGTATTTTTGTATTTTTGTATTTTTGTATTTTTGTATTTTTGTATTTTTGTATTTTTGTATTTTTGTATTTTTGTATTTTTGTATTTTTGTATTTTTGTATTTTTGTATTTTTGTATTTTTGTATTTTTGTATTTTTGTATTTTTGTATTTTTGTATTTTTGTATTTTTGTATTTTTGTATTTTTGTATTTTTGTATTTTTGTATATTCGTATTTTTGTATATTCGTATTTTTGTATATTCGTATTTTCCTATTTTTGTATTTTTTGTATTTTTTGCATTTTTTGTATTTTTGTATTTTTTGTATTTCTGTATTTGGGTCAGAATATTTAAATTTTTTGAAAAAATTAAAAAAAATGAGTTTTTGTGTTTTACGAATTTTGTAATTGCTCTCGAACGTCCGAATTTTGGAAAGTTTACTTTGTTTTAAAGAGGACAATGCGTAATTTTTTGGAATTTTGTTAAAAATGTTTGCTCCCCTCGATTTTCTTCAAATTTTCACAGAATATTCGTCGCACTCTCACTCCCAATCCAGAACAGTAAAATTTTTGGGAGTCTCAATATTTGTAAAAGTTATGGACGAAATACCAAGACTAGTCTGACAATTTTCGTCTGTTTTTGCAAAACACTGCACAGTGGTATAAATTCAAAAGGTGAAATAATTCGACCGTTTCTTAACCAAATAACCGAATGCCACCAAACTTGGCATGGTAGATGAAGAGGTGTTAGAGAAGTTAAGTTTTATATTTGGGCCCCCTATGCCAGACAGGGGCGAAGCTAGAGGGCCTCAAATTTGGCCACATCGGGTGAAGAAAATGTTCAAGCGCGTGTAACTCGTGTTTATCTTCCAATTTATAAAATTTTTGTTTGTGTTTTACTAATTGAGGTCTACAAAAAAAAATTTTTACACTTAAGAATTATCTCGTATAGTTACCGAGATATCTGCAATTGATTTTTAATTTTTTCCCTTACCACACGGGCTAGTATTTTGTAAATATCGGAGCACAATATGCACTGATTTTATCAGTAACAAAATGCCTGGATGGACAATAAAATTTCCTATATGACGATATACCCAATAGTACAAATAGTTATGACCACTTGAATTTATAGAAATTTACACTTTTTTCCTTAAAAAATTTATAAAAAAAAATCAGATATTTTTTTGAAAATATAACTTCAAGTGGTCATAACTTGTGTAAAATTATTTTAAAAAATGTCCAAAAATATTGTTTCAATAAATGTTGAATTGTGTCTTCCGTAAAACAAGTAAACTTTGCAAAAATCGGTTCAGCCGCACGAGAACAATTACAAATTTCGTAAAACACAAAAACTCCATTTTTTAATTTTTTCAAAAATTAAAATGCCCTTTAAACATTTTTTTTAAATCATAGTGAGATCTTATTTTACCTATTTGTAACTACTTATAAACATTTTATTCAAAAATAAATTACATAGGTCAATATAAAATATTCTGACCCATTTTTGTATTTTTTTAATTTCGTTTTTTTTTGGTATATCTGAAAAAGTTAAAGTTTTCTATAAAGGATAATTCTCCATATCAAGAACGCAGCTTCAACATTTTTTGAATGTATATATTATTGCCACTCTCCTTTGGTACCTACCAAACAAAATGGGCAAAATAAAAAAATATGAAAAATTAGTTTTTGAATTTCCCTTACTTTTACAGTATGGGTCATCATCCATAGATTTTTTTTCGTAACAATGGTTTATGATAAAACTAGCCTTAATCCAAATTTCGTAAGCTGGAAATATAGAAACGACGATTAAAAGAAAACATAAAACAGTACAGCTTGGAAGCTGATCCAAATTCTAGTATGAAAATACTTCGTTCTTAATACAACACATACAGGGTTGCCCATATTCGACGGACCCATGTTTTTTTCGATGACTCGTTGGGCCCATTCCAATCGACGAGGCTTGTCCGCAGGCAACAATCTTTGCGTCAATTGAATTTTGTACGGGAACAAATGCAAATCAACGCGAATAATCCGTTGTAAAGTGGACCGAGCCATGCCCAACTGCTGAGAACGGCGTTTTTGGGATGTTCTTGGGGACCTCTCAACACTGGCTCGTACGGCAGCGATATTCTCGGCCGATCGGCTTGGTCGACTTTTATTTGGCCTCTTCGGATTAGAAAGAGCCTCACCAGTCGAAAATTTTTCGTATAAACGCTTAATGCTGTTCTTAGAAGGCCACATTTTTTAATATTTTAAAAGCACGTTGAGTTTTCACAATTGACTTCTTCTGTTGAATGTAAATTTCAACTATTTCAGGCGCTCGCGTGGCGTGTATTGTTCCATGGTAAAAATCTGCTTGGACTGACGCTTCAAACGCGGTATGTCATTAAGCGATCTGACATCTCTGTCAAAAGGTATGGCGTTGCCAGATGGGTCCGTCGAATATGGGGGACCCTGTATTCAATTTGTAATATTTATTATTATATGTTAGTTGTATACATTGCATAAAACACGACGCACACTGGGTATTTGGTATCAAAACTGTGGATTGATTCAGAAAAGCATTGCACATAGTTGTTTTTTTAATTAATTGTAATTTTTTACAATGTAATAAGTAGAAAAATATAGGTCACTCACTTCAAGAGTGACATAACTCAAAATTGAAAATATCCAAGATGTGTAACTTTAAGTCCGTATAAAAAGATAAGTAACATAAGATACGATGTTTAAATACGCTTGAATAATCCGAAATATTGTAGTTTACTTATAGACCAAATTTCGCTCAAATTAACTTATGGACATTTGCAAAATTCGGATTTTTATAAGGCAACCTCACAAATTTTCAATTTTGAGTTATGCCACTATTGAAGTGAGTGAGCGATATAGCGATATATAACTATTTTAGTGAACAAATTTTAATACTTATATATGCGGGATTTAACGTGAAGTGTGTGAACATTTGAAAACCAAATTAGTTGATTTTTTGCTCAAGCGAGAGCTTAGGTTTTTTCATTTAGGAGATGTGTGGTATGGTATGGTATGGGGATGCGACTTATATATCTATCAAAATAAAGATAAACATCTAAAAAATAGATGTTGAACCACATATTTTAGCATAACTTGAGAACCATAAGTATTTATTTTAAAGAATCAAAAATAAGGTAGCCTACTATTTCTACTATTATCATTTTTTCATCCGTTCGGCAACAGCTTGCAGGATATTGCGAACAAATTATTTTTTTTTTAGAAAATTTAAATATTTTATTTATAAAAGCCTCTTAAAAACAGTGATTTATTATATTTTAATTATTACAATTATTATATTTTAATAATTATATTTATTTTATTGATACATGTATTGACAATTGTTGATGTTCCTGTGCCTGTGAGCGTATACGAAATATGTAGCGAATAAGACTCATTCGCACTACAGTTTGGCGAAGCCGATCGTGTATTGCGATTTTAAAATACAAATGATACCAAAATTCAGTGGTTTTCTGGAATAACAGCACATCGTAAAAATTCAAAATATTCAGGAGTGCCAAAATACTTTTTCTCTCACAGTACATTTGCTACTAAATGTACATAATTTAGTGTTAGAAAAAGTCAACAAAAATTGGACATTCATACATGTACGTATTAATCAATAGATACTGATTAACTGAATTACTATGCTGAAATTACGAAATCAAAAATTTCTGACATATGCGGTTAATAGAGAAAAACACAGAATTTCTCCATGATATTGAAATATTAAAAAAGAATGTGTTAATTTAATTCATCCGCCGATGTTCTGTGAATATAGCTTACTTTTATTAGTTGTCTCCACCTTTGGTTGGACCCCTCCACTCAGTCTGCCTAGAAATCATGCAACGGAATGAACAATTTTCACTGCGTTATTCCATTGGCTGGCAATATGTGCAACAAAATTAACAAAGAATTCTTGCAAGCGGTACGATTTAATGTGAGCAAAATTTGACATTCCGAAAAAGCGCTACCAACCGCACACAAAACGCAATTTGAACATCACTGCACATATTTGCTAGCGCTCCGAACGTGAGAGGGAAAGCAGGAGGAGGAGGAGACGAAGGCATGTCACCAAAAGCAGCGAAAAGCACAGCTGGATGACACTGTGACAATACCGCAGTCCCACCAACAGAGAGAGCCGAACCAAGAGTTCAGTCAGCAGTATGGTCGGCCCGCAGCACTTTCCTCCAGACGTACAATGGAATGTGAAAGTATTTGACTGTATGTATGCCACATGCAAAACAGCCAGAAACTCTGTGCTACCGTGTGCATTTGGACGTAAGTCTGTGTGTGTCCAAATTTTGAAATACGATGCAATGTGTGTACATATGTGCGTTTCTATGGGAGTGTGTGTATGTGTCGTGTAAATGTTAGTATAAGTGTATGGTTGTTTAGAGCGTTTTTGGCAAAAAGGAAATGCTTAATTAAGATAAATGCTCGACTGCAATTAACATTTTCAGATTCAAATACACATATTTTTGGTGCAACTGAAAAACGACATTGGCGTCAACACCTATCGGTAGGGAAGAAGGAAGACACTGAAACGGAAAATGTGTGTGTGGTGGTAGGATGGTTAGCAAATTTGACGGTATGCTTATTTACTCGCGGGGATATTTTTAAATTGAGGCGAGTGTGATCAGAGTCGTAACGATAAGTAATACTGTTTAAGTATTTCATAAGTCGTTCAATCCATGTCAAACTGAAAAGCTTTTTTGCCCGATTTTAAAATAAATTTGCGATTAAATTTTAAAAAATCTTCAGATTTCAAAAGCTTGTAACATCTGAAAAAAAAATTGTTTTTTTTTTCTCGCCAACTACAAGATGATTCATTTGCATAGTAATACGCATATATGTACACGGAGGAAAATCGTCATTTTTGATATGTGTGAAACGAAAGAAAATATACTTGGAAACGATTTTTTTTAAATATTATATATTTGTTAACAAATAAATTTTATTTGAAAATCAAGAAATTTTGTTTGGAACGCATATATTAATATACTAGCTTTAACCCGGTGCGCTTCGCAGCCCCCATCTTTTATTTATTTTCTGTGTAGGGTACTGTAAAATAGTTATACCTCGTTCTTTCAAAATGACATGATTATTACATATGGTGCAAAATGAAGAAGATTTGATTACTTTTATATATAAAATACGAACCCTCGTTTCATTTCTAGTTTATGTTCCAAGAGTTACCCTGACATCATGGCACAATATTTATCCCTTTTCCCACAGTACCTCTGGACGTTGAAAAACTATTTTTTTTGGTTCATACGTTAGCATCTTTCCCTTTGAACACATTTTCTACCCATTGTACTAAATGTACGCTTTTGACCCACTGTGCTATATTTAACCTTTTGGGTCCACTGAATCAAATTTAACACCTTTTTGTCCTACTATATTTTGTCCACTATATTTAACCATTTTTGCCCCACTGTACCATAGTTAACACATTTTTGCTCCACTGTACCATACTTAACCCATTTTGTTCCACGTTACCATATTTTACTATTTGTGCCCACTGTAACCATTTTTGTCATACTGTACCATTATTAACCATTTGTGTCCCACTGTACCATTCTAATAGATTTTTCCCCCACTGTTCCATAGTTAACCCTTTTTGCCCCACTGTGTTATATTAAACCCTTTGTTTCACTGTACCATGTTTAACAGTTTTTGCCCCACAGTACCATATTTAACCCTCTTTGCTCCACTGTACAATATTTAACACAGTTATGCCCCACTGTACTGTATAGTTAACCATTTTTGTCACACTATACCATATTTAACCTTTTTTGCCCCACTGTATCATAGTAAATAAATGTTTGCCCCACTGTTACATAGTTAAAGCTTTTTGCCCCACTGTACCATTTTTAACCCATTTTGTTACACGTTACCATATTTTACTTTTTGTGCCCACCGTAACCATTTTTGTCATACTGTACCATATTTAACCATTTGTGTCCCACTGTACCATAGCTAACACATTTTTTCCCGCTGTTCCATTGTTAAAGCTTTTTGACCCACTGTACCATATTTCACCCATTTTGTCCCACGTTAACATATTCAACTAATTGTGTCCCACTGTACCATAGTTAACCCTTTTTGCCCCACTGTGTCATATTAAACGCTTTGTCTCACTGTACCATATTTAACAGTATTTGCCCAACTGTACCATATTTAACCCTCTGTGCTCCACTGTACAATATTTAACAGTTATGCCCCACTGTACTGTATAGTTACCCATTTTTGTCACACTGTACCATATTTAACCCTTTTCACCCCACTGTATCATAGTAAATACATTTTTGCCCCACTGTTCAATAGTTAACGCTTTTTGCCCCACTGTACCATTTTTAACCCATATGTCCCACTTTACCACATACATATAACTATTTTTACCCCATTGTACCATAGTTAACCCTTTTTGCACAACTGTGCCCCATTCAACTGTACCATATTTAACAAATTTTTGTCTCACTGTACCGTACTCGTATCTAAAATGTGTCTCCACGCTAGCGTACTTAAACCTTTTTCCCCGATTGTAACATATTTAATCATATTTTCTCCACTCCACTATTTAACCGTTTTTGACCGCAGTGCTCCTAAAACCATATAAACTCTTCATATCTTATGTTTAAGTTCCAATTTTGGCAGATTGTTCCCTTTTTCCCCATGCTCCATAATTAACCCGTCGTGTCCCACTGTGCCTCTTAAAGTTAGAATTACTAAAAATCACTTCCAATCTCCAGATTATGTTCCAAAAGTTACCCTGGAACCATTGATCCATGTTTGACATTTTTAAGCCACTGTACTATATTTTACACTTTTTGCCCCACTGTGCCCCGAAAACTACGAATACAAAAAAAAACGTAATACCCCGATCAGTTGTCATAAAGACACCCCTCGCTTCAATTTTCACCATTCTAATATTAGGCTTTAAATTTGGCGGTGGTACCATATTTATACCTTTCTGTCCCACTGTGCCTCTAAATTTTTAAAAAAAAAATCACTCCTTGTTCTTGTTTACGTCCTAAGAACTACTCTCACACCAAATTTCACGATTCTAGGTCTTGCCATTTGGATTTGGCTGTTGTACCACATTTATCCCTTTTAACCACACTGTGTACGTAAATGTTCAAATTTCGAAAAATCCTGTCAATTTCATAGTCTACCTCATAAGAGCTACCCTCACACCAAATTTCACGATTCTAGCTCTTGCAATTTGAATTTGGCTGTTGTACTACATTTATCCCATTTTTCCCTTTTTACCCCACTGTGTGCGTAAATGTTCGAATTACGAAAAATGCTGCCAATTTCAGAGTCTACCTCATAAGGTCTACCATCACACAATATTTCACGATTCTAGCTCTTGCCATTTGGATTTGGCTGATGTACCACATTTATAAATTTTTACCCCACTGTGTGCGTAAATGTTCGATTTTCAAAAAATCCTGTCAATTTCTGAGTCTACGTCCTAAGGGCTACCCTCATACCAAATTTCAAGATTCTAGCTCATTTCGTTTAGATTTGGCGGTGGTACCATATTTATCCCTTTTTGCCCTATTGTGCGGCTAATAGTACGAATTTCGAAAAATCCCGCCTTATTGCTCGTCTACGTCCCAAGGTCTACCCTCCCACCAAATTTCATGATTCTAGCTTCAGCCGTTTGGCCTGGGCGATGATCAGTCAGTCAATCAGTCAGTCAGTCAGTCAGTCAGCCAGTCACGCAACAATTTTATATATATAGATATATGCGAACATAGTTTATTTGCAAACTGAATTTCACAAATAAAATATGTGTTTACACACAAACATAGTTATTGTTTAAGAAGATTTCCAAATATGTTTTAAAGCATTACTGACTTATTCGAATTTTAGTTAGTTTTTCCTAGTTTTCGTGTTAAACTTTATAGCTAAAAATGTCCTTATTTATAAATATTCCTATTCATCACTTTTTGTCAACCCATCAATGTCGTTTATATTTACGAAAGATTGTTCGATTTAAGTTTTGATTAAATTTTACAAACATATAAAATTTATAAAAAAATTGTTCTTTGAAAATCTAAAAAACAGATAACTTTAAGTTAAGACATTTAATATATTACCAAAATAAATAATTACAAATGAATCCTTGTTTCGGAAATACTAGTTCCAAATAAAAAATATTTGAATGGGAGCATATTTTTATTTAGAACAATATCCTCACAAACATATAATATTTGTGTGTGTAAAATATTATATATTTGGAGTGTACCCTAAACATATGTTTATTTCAAGCCGAATATGTTTGGGACAATATACTACAGAAGCGATTTTTTTTCAGCGTGTACACATTTTCAAGACAATCGGGAATGTTGACCACATTTTTTTCGAAAAATCGTTCGGCTTGACACGGAGCAAACGAAATGTATGTATTTCATGTCATGTGAGTGAACTTTTAAAATCTATGCCTTCTGATCGGGATGAAACTTGCATCAAGTTTAGTCTTATTGAGTAGTAGTTATCGGTTTAGGACTGTCCGAGTTGGAGGGTGCTGAATTTTTTACAGTTTGGTCAAGCAGTTTTTTTCCCCATTCATATAACTAATTACCAATTGTGTCTAGAAAATGTTGTCCAAAGTTTTTTTCGATAGCTTTTTATCCCCTCACCTCAGATAGGAGGGTGTATATCATTTGCTACGAACCAAAAGTGTAACACCTCGAAGGAGTGATCTAAGATCCTAAGTATGTTCGGCGGATATTCGTTTTAGGTCATTTTAAGTCGAATGAGCAATGTCCGTCCGTCTGTCTGTCTGTCTGCTGGCTGGTGCGCACGATAACTCTCGAAAGGAGCAACCGATTGACTTCAAATTTGGTATGTGATAATATTTTCTTCTATCTCCGGCTAAGTTCGAAGATGGGTCATAATGGTCCACTCCTTCTAGTACCTCCCCCACAAAGGGGTAACATTTAGTGAAATATTGATTATTTAATAACTTCTATACTACTTATTTGAATCCTCTGAAATTCGACATCTAGTATTAATTTATTAG
Organism: Eudasyphora cyanicolor; assembly: GCA_963930755.1. Classification (NCBI taxonomy): domain Eukaryota; kingdom Metazoa; phylum Arthropoda; class Insecta; order Diptera; family Muscidae; genus Eudasyphora; species Eudasyphora cyanicolor. The sequence continues at coordinate 241,892,532 of OZ005737.1, read as the reverse complement.
TCACTATTACCTCGAGAAAAATAGGCGAAGTTTCCCGCCCCTTTTGGTACCTCCCACACAAATTGACAATTTTGAACCAAAAGTTAATAGCTTATAACTTTATTACCAGTGCTTATAAATACTTGAAATTTTGTACAGTCTAATGCTTTTATAGTACCTAGAGTCCAGAAAAAAGTGGCCATTGTTGGGACGCCCCTTTTGATTCCTCTCACACAAATGGACCATTTTGTACCAAAAGTAAACAGCTTTTAACTTTAATACCAGTACAAACTTTAAAGTTACTAAATGCAATTTAAATTGATAATAATTTACATAAAACAAAAAAATAAATAAATTTACTAATATTTTTTTTGGGAATCAAGGTGAGGGGATTCATTAGCCGGTTTACCCGACTGAACTTTCTTACTTGTTCTTTAATGTTTTAAAAAATAATATAAAATCTACATGTTTGCCATTTTTTGCGAATTAATACTTTTTTTAACATTATTGTCAACAACTATTATTGTACCCTACACAGCACTGTGGTGAAGGGTATTATAACATTGTGCATTTGTTTGTAACACCCAAAAGGAGAGGCAATAGGCGCATTGTTCGTTATACCGATCGACCTACAATCACTTTCTCTGTCTGTCTGTCCGTCAAAGTACAGGTCGCAATTACGGTCTGATCTCAATGAGACTTAACATATATCTTTCTTTTGACACAAGGACGCTCCCTGTTGAATTAGGTTTAAATGGGTGGGCCATTTAACAGTTTAAATTTTAACAGTCGATAACTTAGATTTGTGATTTTAGCCCTTTGGACTATTTTCTGTATGGAGTTATTAAAGATTAATATCACGAAAAGCATCCAGAGACAATTGAAGCGTTGAAACATGAAATTGAAATTGCCATTGAAGAGATTCGTCCCGAAACTATCGAAAATGAACTGAAAACATGAGTTGATCGGATTAGGTACTGCCCAGCCAATCGTGATTGTCATTTTAATGATATTGTTCCATTATTGGTACTGCCGAGCCAATCGTGATTGTCATTTTAATGATATTGTTCCATTATTAAATATCAAAGTTCAACCTTTTCAATAAAACCAGAAATTTGATAAAATCATCACCAGTACGTTTTTCATAGCCGATTCAAATTGAAATTTTTAAATGGCCCAACATGTATATGTACCTCCGATTTGACATACTTGCACTGTATAAGCAAAATTTTTAACCGATGTGTACAAAAATTGACAGAGGAGAACTCTTGATACACTGAGATACTATACTAAATTTGAAGAAAATCAGTTCTGATACAGATTTAGCCCCACATACGAGTGTATGTTAACCCCGACTTGATATGTAAGCACTAAACAAATCTTATTTTACTTATATATTCGATCAGTACGAAATTCGGCAGAAAGAGGTTTCCTATTAGATCAATGAACACAGTCAAATTTGCGGAAAATTGGTTCAGATTTAGACATAGCCCCCATATATATGTTACCCCTGATTTGACATGTAAGCGCTGTAGAAGCTGTATTTTATATCCGATTAGTACGAAATTTGGGAGAAAAAAGTTTCTTACTACGTGAATAAAGACTGCCAAATTCGAAGAGAATGCTCCTCCATATTTGGAATTGAAGCGCTACAGAAGTTGTACTTTACTTCCGAGCATTACAAAATTTGCCAGAAAGAAGTTTCTTAATTTTACTGTTTAATTAGGGGAAAATCTGTTTGGATTTAGATATATATACCAAAAAATATGTTCCTGCGTATTTAGCATTAAAGCTCTATTGATACGCAATTTTACGTCCGATATTTAATGCAATCTTTGAACCAAATTGATGAAAATCTGATTGTATATAATTACGGGGGATCTACGAATCCTATAGTCCCCATCTATTCTCAGGATGGGGACTGGACAGTGATCCCAGATTGGATCTACGAGTCCTATGGTCCTCATTTATTCCCAGGATGGGGACTGGACTGCGATCCACATTGGATCTACGAATCCTATAGCCCCCATCTATTCTCAGGATGGGGACTGGACAGTGATCCCAGACTGGTCACCAGTCCTAGATTTTCTGGAGTCTAACTGGTAGTATCTTCGGCTACGCAGTCTGACCAGAGCACTTAATCTGGTACCACGGGAGTCAGGAAAGTCCTCGGGACGCAGGTCCCTGCCTGACTATTGGTGAGGACCCTGTTGGGTGCAACGTGGTGGCTGTGGTTTAAACCAAAATCGCTGGGAGAGAATGGTCTCGGATGTGGAGTTGCAAACCAACCGGGAGCCATGACCCTTAGAATGGCAGGAGTTTTAGATAGGCTCCACTCCTAACCAAGGAGGAGGGAAAAAGTGTCCAGAAACACGGAATTGTTTGGTACTCATGCACATTGTGCGTGGGGGCATTGGTCGACGCATGTATTCACCCGGGTGTTTAGAGCACGGTGGGGTTAAGCCTAACGGCAGGAATCCACCTAAATCCAAATACCACCTACATATATTATTCCATTATAAGGTTATCGTTTCAGATCTAGTTTATTATGAATAACATCTTCAACTCCTACTTGGAATAAGCGCTAATGAGATATGATGGAGCTAAGTACTTTCATAACGGAAATGAAACGAATTATTCCAAACTATTATCGCACCCTTTTTCGCTTTGTTAGAGAGGTGTAGGGTATTATAATGTCGGCCCCGCCCGACTTTCTGTCTTTCCTTAATGATTTTTTTATTATTATTTTTTTCAAATGAAAGCTTAAATCATTTGCTTTTATTTATTTTTTTTGTTTTAATTATATTACACGGTGCTCGAATTGGACACTTTAAAAATGTAACAGAAGGGAGGTTAAGTTAGTTCTTGTTTTCGCGATATTCTACCACAAAGTTTGCAAGGAAATTAGAGAGGTTAGGTATCTCGGAGGATATTTTAAAGTGAAAAACTTCGGAATACACGGTTCAGTCCAAATAAAGGGAACTCTTGGAGAATTATTTCTCTCAAAACAATCATCAACGATTTTCACCCCGTTATCTCTAAAAAATTTCAATCAAATCTTATCAGACCTTTAGTATTTTTTCGCAAGGAATATTTTGTATGACGTTTAACATATGATAAGATTTTATTGCAATTTTTTGGAAGTAAGGGGTTGAGAAGCTCTGCTGACTATTTTGAGAGAAATAATTCTCTAAGGGTTCCCTTTATTTCGTTCCTTGCAGTGAAGCGTCTATTCCGAAGTCTTTCACTTCAAAAGCACCTCCGAGATAACTAACCTCTCTGATTGAATTTGGATTAAAGGAACCTTTGTGCAAATATAGTACATCTGAGTGAAATATGATTTCTATAACAAAAATATATGTGAAGCTATATCTAAATTTGAATTGATATTGTTCACACAGATGTTAACTTGTACAATTAAACACGCTTAACAAAATTTCATGAATATCGGAAGGAAATTAGGTTTTCTATTGAGGACATCAGCTCAATCGAAGGTACATACATATATGTAAGGATATCTGGTTCTGAACAGATATTCCAAAATTTCTATAGGGTTCATCCAAGAAAGACATGTCAAATTTCAGAATGAACGAAGGCAAAATATATCATCCGTTTTTAAAACAGTTCACCACATTCCAATATCACATACATGCCAAATTTTAGAATGAGAGATGGAAAATATAGCATCCGCAGTTGAAAAATTCAAATAGTTTAGTACATATATATGGTAGAGCGGCGTCAAAAAGGGTTGCGTTGATCAAAGCTTATATGAAAATTTGTTTTGTTTTAAGTATAATAGCAAAATACTTCGTTTCTGCGAAATATTTTGCGTTTCTTCCTCTAAAAATCATTTTTTCCGTTAATAAAATTGTAAATTTTTATAACTTTTAGAAAACAGGGCCACGTGACGTCCATAAAAAAAATTAAAATCACGTTTTTCTCAATTTTATTGCACTTTTTAGTCCATTTTTTAAAAAATCTGAAACAATTTCCACAATTTTGGTCCGATTTTCACTTTTTATTGCTTTTTATAGATCTGCTGTTCTCTAGATTACATTTTTATAAAAAATGTATGGACAATATTTAGGAATGCTGTGAAAAAATCGCGTTTAAATATTTAATACTTTTCATTTTATAACGTTTTTTGCATCTCCTGTAGAATAATGAAAATGAGGATACGCCTTTGGGCTTTTTACGTGACGATACGTTCAAGTTCAGTAGAGAATCAATATTTCACTAAATTTGAACCCTTTGTGAGGGAGGTACGAGAAGGAGAAGCACCAATATGGCCCATCTTCGAACTTAGCCTGATATAGAAACAAATGTTATCATTACGTACAAAATTTGAAGTCAATCCGTTACACCTTTCTAGAGTTATAGTGCGCTCCAGACGGACAGAGAGACGGACGGGCATTGCCCAAATGACTTAAAATGTCCTAAGACTAATTTCTGCTGAATATACTTAAGGTCTTATGTCACTCCTGTGATGTGTTACACTTTTGGCTCGTAGCAAATAATACATACACTCCTCCCTGTAAGGTGAGGGGATAAAAATGGAGCTCGAACCACATATTTTAGGATAACTCGAGAACCAGTTATCCATAAAACTATTAAGTAGCCTTCAACTTTTTCTAAAATCACTTTTTCATGCCTGCAGCTGTTTCAACGATACCTTACAATATATTCCGACACAAATTCGATGTATAATTTAAAAAGTCTGAGTTAAGGTTATTGCAGAAAGTTAACAGCAAAGGTCACCAACTAACAAACTTTCTGCAATATTGGGAATATTATTGGCGATTTGGCGATATTATCGCTCACTTCCAAATCACTTTTTGGTTGTGTCTCACTCGATCCCTTATGTTCCTTACATTCGGTTTGCACTGCTGGCGGTGGCCAGTCAATTTAAAAAAGGATGGTCCAACACCACAAAAATGTCAGGGATGTCGCTTATTTCTACCAGTTTCAGCTTTGCGCCGTCTAAAGGTAAGGGGATGCTTTCCGCGGCGCAGCATTGTGATGCCAGTTTCAGCATCAAAACATACTCTCAAACTTTCAACTCATTACTTGAATTGTTGGCCCATCATAAAATGCGATAACGTGAACAAATCTTCGAAATTAATTTATTGGTTTTTGGTCGGGAAACCTTCCAGTTTAGATCGTCTTTGAGATATTTTTGCAATGTTAGAATGAGAGGGTGGCTTCTTCGGTGGTTATTTTTTATAACAGTTTGTTCTTCCCTTTCGGAAAGGCTTCTTGTTTTAGGCACCCTCCTTGATCTCCGTAACCGAATCGACTTTACAGCCCACAATCGATGGATTCTGACTAGAAACCTCTTATCGGGTTGGTTGGCTAGGTATCCCCGAAATGCTGGCGAGCTCTGTTTCTTTTTAATCGCTTTCAAAGCGCTCTTTCGGAGATTTTACATTTTTAGTATATGTATGTAGAAGAGTCAGATTTAACCTGTAATCTCTTCTGCCGTATCATTTTATTCAGTTTCCTTATTTGTGCCCCTGACAGTCTTTCCCGTATTTCTACAAGAGTAATATTGTTATCATTTAATAAGCCATATTCGGAGTTCCCATTCTCTTTTAAAGGCTAAGGTTGCTTAAAGCCCCTGGGGTTTTCTTTATATTTATCATCGTTTGTTTTTTCAAAAGCTAGAGGTGTTCTGTTTAGACTACGGGAACAAAGGTACCGATGCCTGAAGATGTTACCTGTTCACGATTGTTCTATAACGACTACACATGTTAATCAATGCTTGCCGCCGGGTTAATTTTTCCCTTCATCGTAATATAATTCCCCTTATATGGGTTAATCAAAAATTTGTGAAGGAGACACCCCCATAGCCAGTATTAGCCCGTAATAGGTACGGCGAACCTTCCAAACTACTTCCGAAATGTCTCCTCCGCTTAAGAAACAACACTAAATGTGGTTGCGTAGTAGGTAGGTCAATGGGTACTGCGCAATAGGTTGAAAACTATCCGCTCTGCATTAACACTTTCGTTCGCAACGACTGACGGTGAATGACTCGACATTTCGATAACTCGAAAGTTTTCTTCAATAATCACATGTAGACTAAATGAATGGTATATTCCATAATGCATCGTACCTTGGATTGTGTATTGGACTATTGAAAATTAAATTTCTTTGCAAATTGGACGTTATGACATTATATTTTATCTACTAAAGAGGCGTATTTGTTAAGCCCCTTCTGATTCAACTTCCCCCTAACTTTTGTAGCAATCATCAAAATTGTTTTTATATTATGTATTTTCGACAACTTCTGCAAAGACTATGGACTGAGCATAATGCTGTTCTATGTTACATTACTCATAAAGTAAGGGTATACCTAAGTCAGTTTACACGACCAAAATTATCTTACTTGTTTTTTTTTACAAATTAAACACCCGAAACTACTCACAAAAGTGTTGATATGCTGACGAACTTTTTTTGTGTCATGACTAATTTTCATACTATCCTCTTAGTGCTTCAGGAGTACTGTAGTTAGATAGCAAATAACGTTTTACTGGGTGGGGAATCAGCCAAAAAAATTAAAGAGAGAAAGAAGAAGCGTAACTGATTTTCACATTGCCATCAGCTGCCATGCAGTGGTTAGTGCGGTTATACCATGTACTGAACATACATAGCTCCTCTCGTCCTGTGACAACATTCGTGGGTGTCTTTGTTTATGTTCCTTGGCAAAATGTCAACGTTTTTGTCCGCATACAATCGCACACTCACACACACATATACACATAATAAAATTTCATATTCACACTCACGAAATTTCAACACACACACACAGAGGCATATATCCTCCAAGGCTATGGAACAGGGAAAGTGGTAAATAAAAGATTCATTAAAATCGTTACCCGTCCTGTCATTAAAACCACCAATGTCGTCTTATGTGTCATTACCGTCCCACCCATTGCCTCCCGCCCGGAATTTTGTCTCGCTTGTTTACCACTTACAGATGTTTAAAGCAATATGCGGCACGGACCAATAACACTGCGCACACATCCTCGGTTTTCTTTATTTGTGGGTAGACTTTAAAGTGCAATGAATGCATGAGCATGTTTACACAGGTGCCAGGGGTTGGTAAATCCTTGCATAGCAACTCAAGCGGGATGCACTGCGCACACATGTAAGAATTTAAATAAAATCCGAAAAACTGAAATTTTGAATGATGTTGGTCCAATTCTTCTGCCAATCATCTTGCGATTAAAGTGCAGGTCGCAATAGTAGTCCTAACAGAACTTTTGAAATTTGTGAGAAATTATTTTGATTTGAAAGCTGTATCAGTCTGAAGTTGTATCCGTTCTATGAAAAATTATAAAGTGAAGAATTTGCGAATTTGAAGAAAATAGCTTAGCATTTAGATATAGGTCCCTTATATACAGTATACAATAAGGGATGCTGAAGCCATATTTTCTGATTGACCTTAATAAAATTTGAGTTGAAAATCAATTCGCATTTACATATCTACTCCACTTTTGTAAATTTATTTTTTTTCAACCGTTATTTTAAAAATTTTGTATGAAGGTTTATTATTAAACGTACTGCGAATGAAAAAGTGCAGTACAGATGCGACATTTGTTTTTATTTACTGAATTAATTACTGAATTTTCCGCACTATAGTACTAAACTCGAAAATGCGTCATATTTACTTATTTTATTAAGAAAAACTTTTTTTAAAAGAAAAAGATAAATAATATATATAGCTGAAAGCTTAAATGAAATTTGATTCATTTAACAAAACAAGTAAGAGTTCTAAGTTCGGCCATGCCGAATCTAATATACCCTCAACCATGGATTGCATTCAATACTTTTACTGGGAAAATCTTTGGAAATGTAGCAAATCATGGAGACAATTAATAAAAAAATTAACGCTGCAATTTTTAGCCAAATTTAAATTCAAATTCTTTAGCCAATCTCTTCATCTGAAAAATGTCGTAATTATAGCTTCAATTAGCATATTTGAGAGCTATGTCTTCACGGGGAATACAACAAAATATAAACAGATTTGTATAAATTTTACTGTGATGAATTCTTATCTAAATTTATTAATTACTTAGTTAAAATGCTTAGAAAATTTGTTATTTATGGCTTAAATCTCATAAAAATGTGCGTCGGAAAACTGCCCATTTTTTACGGGACTGTAGGTACAATAAAAGTTACACTTCACAAAATTTCAAGTATTTCTATGGACTGGAATCAAAGTTATAAGCCGTCGACTGTTTGTGAAAAATGGTCCATTTATACCGAAGGTAAGATGATAGCGACCAAGTAACTAATGTTAGGAATTGTGAACGATTCTGAGTGGTAGTATATGTAGAGTTTATGAGGTAATCAATATTTCACAAAATTTTGAACCTTCGTGGGGGAGTTACTCGAAGGACCAACATAGTCCATCTTTGACCCCAACCTGAGATGGAAAAAATACACAGTACGGGATTTTTCAGCCCATTGATTTAGGACCCAATCCTGAGAATTAGAGTGAAATTAGCCCCAAAAATAATAACTTCTGCATCATTCGTTTAGTCAAGTTGGCTCAATTAATAAATTTTAGCCAAAGCTCTGGGTGGATTTTTAGCACTTTTTCTTTAACACGGCTATATCTCGGTATACCGTACGGAATATGTCGGTTGTGTCTAAAAGTTGTAGATATTGAATGTGGAAAAAATGCGGAACAAACCTACCCGAAAAAAGTGCAACCAATGCCTTAAAATTAGCAAAAATGCTAATTTTTTGTATAATTTTCTCCTCATTTTTCACTTTTTTTGCTCAATAACTGGAATACGTATCCACAAATATGCTGTCTTTTCTTTATAAACTTTATTTTGCATGAAAATTCATTCATTCCGATTCATACTACGGTTATTTTTACACAGAAAATATGAGATTTTCATATGTTTTCTACGCATGGAAACAACATTTTGAACATTTTCAATAATTGTCAATATCTATCCTCGTTGAAGTTGACGCTTGTGGTTTTGATTATCTTGTTTTCTTCGTAGGTTTTTCATATTCATGTTCCGAGTCAGACAAAACATTCAAAGACATGTTTTGTTCAGTGTGTACACCAATTTGAGGGTCATCTTCATCTTCGGTGTTTCATCTTCAAATGCAATAATCGGCTTGCAGGGACACAGTATCCAGACTCGGAGGTTTAAGTGAATCGGTATCAGCAGCGCGTTGTACTGAAAGCGTGTCAGTAAAAGCGGCAATGTATACTTTTGTTTTCATTTTCTCTTTCTCTTTTAGAAAAGCTATGAAAAATGTACATATTTACTACTTTTTGCAAAGATCGTCCTTGTGCGACCTTAAGCAAATTTTTAAGATTTGTTTCCTTTTGGTACAGAACTATTAACGTCATGACACAACTATTGTGTGCTATTCAAAAGTAATTTCTTGTGGTTTCAATCCGGCCTATATAACATATAAGAAAATATTGGGACAAACCTGTCATAAAGATGTTCGGTGTACAATTTGCACCACTTAAATCTGTTTCATCAAAAATAATGCCAATACGCTGACTAGAATTCCTCAGCAAACAAGTTTTGCCTATTTTTGGGACTATATGACTATAAACGTAGAAAAAATCATCCAATTTTGAGCAACTGTTTATTTCCATATTGACATTGTAAATGCTTTTCTGCGTTTTAAAATGATTTTCACTATAAATTATAATTTAAAATTTAGAAGTTGTTCTTTTCGCGTTCGCACATTTATGAGCGTTTATGCACCTGTATTTCTATGTTTTGCATTTTCATTATACCATTTCCTATAGAACACCGACGAAACGTCCCTACGGAATAGCAAATAGGCACTTCCAAAAAATAGCTTATTTGTGAATTTGTAATCCAATTATTGAGCAAAAAAGGTGAAAATGACAAAAATGGGCTTCTTTGCGATTTTTAAGTCACTGCATGTACTATTTTCGGGTACTTTTGTTTTGTTTTCTCCTATTCAATATCTACATCTTTGTTTGAGACACAAAAGAGATTTTTCGTACGGTATACCGAGATATAGTCGTGTTCAACTATAGAAAAAGTGCAAAAAATCCACCTTGGGCAAAAAAAATGCGTATGTTCATTAAATTATTATTTGAGCCAACTTGACTAAAAGGATGATGCAGATGTTCTTATTTTTGGGGCTACCTTCACGTCCAATTCTGATTTGGTATGTGTGATATTGACACATACCAAATTTTAAGTCAGTCCGTTAATCCTTTCGAAAGTTATCGTGCGCACCAACCAAACAGACAGACGGACATGTTGGCGGACATTACCCAAATGACGTAAAATAGTGCGGGTATAAATGGCATTAATAAAATTGTTAGGAATTTGTAGGAGTTGCAATTCCTAATTTTCTAAATTTGTTGCAGCAAAATCGGAAAGATTTTCCCGAGTTATGTCAAAGAAAAGACCCCCAAACATGACAAATCCCCCTATATGATACTTACTAACTTCAACACGATATATCTCGATTCATAGATGGGACCCAGCGAAACGCCGGGATGCATGTAACTTTTATGACCGATATAACTTTTCCCGGTAGGAAGAACCCGATTTTGGCTGTCACACATTGTAGCTTTTCGCCACACATTTCCAAGCAGCAATACCATTACGAATTTTGAACTTTTGCAAACAAATTATAATTTCTAAGCATTTTACTACTATATCGTCATCAGAGACGAAAATGGGCGTAACAACAAGAAAAATGGAAATTCAGTTTTTGATGGATTTCGATACACTGCATCAAAATACACATCCTGACAAATTTTTAACGACCTACTATCAAAAATGGCGAATTTATTAACGAAATTCAAAAGGGCCTAACAACAGATTATTTCTTTTTTCATAGTTAAAAATTATAAATAACATTTGTGGGAATATATGCTATAAATTTTGCGATTGGCCCCTAATGTCAGTTCTGTTTTGACATTTGTGTAGTAAACACATGCGAAATACACGTTAATAAACAATGTTACGCTACACTGCTCCAGAACGCGGAATATTGCTGACTATTTATTTGACCAATAATCGGTCGGTGACTTTGGCACAACGTGAATTTCGTCGCAGATTTCCTGGCCGTCCAACGCCTACTGGTGAAACATTGCGACGTTTAGCCGCTCGCCTCGAAGAGACTGGCACAACACGAGATGCTGCCAGGCGTGGCTGACCCCGGAGTAGCCGTTCTGCAGAGAATATTGCTGCTGTAGCCGAGGATGTCATGGAAGCGCCGTCGACATCGACCAGACGACGTGCCACGCAAATGGGTATCAGTCGACGGTCTTTACAGCGAATTTTGGTACAAGATTTGAAGATGTTTCCGTACAAAGTCCAGACGGTGCATCAGCTGTTAGCTGCTGACCGCCAATGGCGTCTAACATACGCTCGAAAGGTTACTTTTGCGCCACCTGTTATATGCATCATTATGTTTAGGTATTTTCCTGAAACCACCGCTTTTCAAAATAGGGTACTTGAATTTTCGATATGTCAAGTGGGCGTGGACCCGCCCACATTGAGTAACATTTTTAGCTAGAGTGCTGAAATTTTGTGTGTATGCATTTAGTGGAAGATCATGTGAATTTTCCAAAAATAGGCGGAATCGGACCAATGGGCGTGGCCCCGCCCATATAAGCCTAATTTTGAAATTGAAATATTTTCCGCAATTTATTAGCGGGAGTTCTGTAATTTTGTGTATATGAATCTGGTAGCAGTCTGCGAAAATGATCCAAAAATGGGCTGGATCGGACCAATGGGCGTGGACCCGCCCTTATAAGCCAAATTTTGAAATTGAGATATCTTGTACAATTTATTAGCGAGAGAGCTGTAATTTTGTGTCCAAAAATGTGAGTACTGAAATTTAGTGCATATGTATCCGCTACGTTATTGGTCCAAATATGAGCGGGATCGGACATATGGGCATGGTCCCGCCCATATAAGCCAAATTTTGAAATTGAGATATCTTACACGATTTGTTAGCGAGAGTGCTGAAATTTTGATATCTTGGGAATTTATTAGCGAGAGTGCTGCAATTTTGTGCATATGTATATGGTGGTAGTCTACGTGATCGGTTCAACAATGGTCGGAATAGGATCAATGGGAGTGGCCTCGCCCATATAAGAAACCTTTTGAAATTAATGTATCTTGCATAACCTGTTTGCGAGTGAGCTGTAATTTTGTGTATATGTGTCCGGTGGACGCCTACGATATGCGAAATTTGAGCAACCTTGTAAAATTTGTTAGCGATAGTACTCCAATTCTATTTATGTGTATCCGGTGGCAGTCTACGTGATTAGTTCAAAATGAGCGGGATTAGACTAATGGATTAGAATAATTCGGGTCGGTTTCCTTTGGAATTACCCTGAACCACTGTCTCATATGTTTAAGGACTGTGGGAAATTTTGTGATATTTCATTGACTTTTCCGATCTGATATATAAATACAACTAATGTATTACAATTATTCTTTGTCTGGTAACGTGGCAGTAGCAGTTTTTATATCTTATGATTATGCAGTAAAATGGTCTACCATTAAGCAAAGGCTGCAAGTTAATACACTTAAATTTATACACACGATGAAAATGGGAAATGCACCGGAATAATTGAGAGATTATTATTATTATATGTTTGTGTATCTCCAACAAATTACCTACGAAATGCACATAATTTCAGACTTCCAAGAGCAACAACAACAGCTATACAAGGATCAGTTTTCTTTAAAGGATTACATCTATCAGCTGAAGTTGTCCTGTCCGTTCAGTTTGGGATATATAGGTTTGATGTTCCTTGTTATATTATTTCATTCACAAAGACATTCAAAAATTTCAGGAAAAAGCAAGAAAATAAATGTATATTGGGCATAAGTATTTATCAATTTGCTCTAGAAAGGCAATCCGTCATTTATTGCTTTTGAAATAATTCTAAAATACAAATGAACCTGGTGCAAAATTGTTATTGTTTTGTAGAGCATACTTTACAAGTAAACCGATACTTCCGCACCCCTTATCATAAATACTGAAGGCGAAGCAATACAATCGTATGTGCAAAATCTGAATAATGCCAATTTTAAAACAATTTTAAAATCAAATTTTTTAAGCCCAAAGTTTAAAAATGTTAACTTTTTCACATACTTGTATATGTAAAAGTCTGTATGACAACCGAATCGTTGGAAATTCGCCGTCCGTGACTTACTCCCACCTACGATGCCCCATATATTGATAAATCTTTATTCAGGTGAGTTATTTCACCGGAATTTCCATGCCACTTAAGCTTATCGAAATTGCAATCTCACACACAACATCGCTGCGCATTCTGTAAGTGCATCTTCGATTCGCTGAAATTTATTTTTCTTTTTGTTGCAACTGAATTATGATAGCTTCACGAAGGACTGCATCTCGCAGACGCCGAAACGTTGAGAGAGAAATATATGAACCTTACCACTTGTGCAAGGCTCAAAAGGAAGATAAAATCAACAACAACAACCATGAGGACGACGACGAAAGATTTCCACACGGTGTAAGCAAATAATTCCATGAGCCTGACATCAATAAAAGACTACATTTGAAATTCTCCGTTGCCACTCACGAAAGTAAATTAAAATTATCCTCAAAGAAAGTCGTCCGGTTTCTTTGATCTACCCTCTACCGAAGGTACGAAGCGGAAGCACTTTAAAATATTCACCGAGATGCCTTTAGTTTTTTTTTATTTTCATTACTATACTATTAAGTGGCAAAAGTACGGAAATTAATTTTTATTGCTCTCCATAAGTAGGCATCGAAAGTCATTTAACGCTGGATTTGCAGTGAAATCGAATCGATTAACATTAAATTACATCATCGACTAGATAAGAAGATTATGTGAAATTGTATTTTCGGGGGTTTCTTTTGCGAAAAATAAGATCATAAGTAATAGGAAGACCTTACATAAGGATTTGCTCAGCGGCAGTATTCCAATGGTTTCTGTGTTTTTTATTTGTGGCAGTAGGTGGTGTACTCATAAAGCAAATGGAAATCTAAAATACACGACAAGTTTTTTAATTGTTATAATTGGAAAAAGTATTTGCAAACATTTCGGCCGATTATATTTGCTAAACTGGCTACAATTTGTTATATACTAACTTCAGTGTAGGTGGAAACACGACGAAAATAAACTTTTTAAACTTTTTCGGATTTGGCTGTTCTTCTGTTTGTCTATTCACTGTTAGTCTGACAGGATCGTGTGCAAAACAGGCACATTTCAATGAGATTATATTTTCTCCAAACTTAGTTTATGTTCGAGGATGAAATATATTGCACCACTTCATTTTGTACCTCCTCTACAAAGGGTTAAAACTTAGTCAAATATTAAAGATTTTTCGAAACATTTCTAATTTCAACACATTTGTTTAATATTTTAATAAATGTAAACTCTTTGTGGGGGAGATAGCAGAATAAGTGAACCATAATGGCCCATCACCGAAGTTAGTCTTATAATGAAAAATATTCGTTAATATCGTCACTCCTTTGAAGAGCTTTCGTGCGCACCATGGAATGTATTTCGTTCCATTTTTTAAAAGTGAACATCTTAGCGAAGAAAACAATGCCAATTTGAAAATTCAGTGGATAAATGTAGAAATTATAACCAGGGCCTGATCTAGTGGGTCTAGCGACCCGGGGCTAATATTTATTTTGCGCCCCCACGTATTAAAACACGTAATAAGAAATATCAAATTTTATAATATGAAATTCAAAAATAACAACAATACATTCGGTTTTAAACAATTACCCATTTTGGGGAAGGATTAGTCCATTACCAAATGATACCCTTCGTGAGTAGATCGTAAAGTTAAATTCGCCGTTGGTCAAAAATGACCACAATCATCATATAGTTATGATTTTTCTTCCGAATTCTTGTAGAAAATGTCTCGGTGTTTATCTGAGTAATCATAAAATATCTGACTTAGTGTTTTTGATAGGGCGAAAGCTGACCACGGGCCCTCATTTGGCAGAAGTAATGTTTAAGATCCAAGATGAGGAAAATCTGTTTAGATTATGTATATCCCCATCTATTTGTTTCTTCCTATTCTTGATCTATGAACGAATACAGCGCATTTTAAGATTATCGTTTGAGATCTAGTTTATTGTGATCACCTTCAGCAACTCCTCCTTGGAATAAGCCTTGATGAAGAAAATACTTTGTTTACTGAAAAAAACCAATTAATCTAAATTATTATCGCAGTGTCCATTTTGTTAGGAGGTGTAGGGTATTGTTAGGGAGGTGTAGGGTATTATAAAGTTGGCTCTGCCTGACTTTCAGTCTTTCCTTACTGGTTTTAACCTTGTACTTATACAAATCAAAGGATGAGCGCCCCAGTAGGTGATTTGGTAGCGGGCTCGCCTATTAGTTTGGGGGTCGAGTGTTCGATTCCCTCCAGAGGCCTGCCCTGTCGCTGCAAAATCTAGCCCCAGTGTTTTTGTAATCCGGCTTTTCCCTGAACCGTAAAATTGGAATATGAATTTACTTTGCATTTTATTTCATACACCCAGGAAAATAATTGGTTGGAATTCGATTGCAACAATAAAAAAATAGTACTAGCAACAAAAAGTATATTGCCTATACCGTGTGTCGGTTGTATTTACCCCATTGGTCCGATCGCTCAGATACATATGCACTAAATTACAGAACTCTCTCTAACAAATTGTGCAAGATATCTCAATTTCAAAATGTGGCTTATATGGGCGGGCCACGCCCATTGGTCCGATCCCGCCCATTTTTAAACCAATCAGATAGACTACCACCAGATACACATAAACAGAATTACAACACTCTCTCTAACATATTGTAAAAAATATCGAAATTTTAAAATTTGGCTTATATGGGCGGTGCCACGACCATTGGTCCGTTTCCGCCCAATTTTAGACCAATCACGTAGACTATCACCAGATACATATGCACAAAATTACAGCACTCTCGCTAAAAAATTGTGCTAGATTTATAAATCTAAAAATTTGGCTTATATGGGCGGGGCCACACCCATTCCGATTCCGCCCATTTTTGGACCAATCACGTAGACTACCACCTAATACATAATACAAAATTACAGCACTCTCGCCAACAAATTGTGCAAGATATATAAATAATAAAATTTTGCTTATATGTATGGGCGGTGCCACCCCCATTGGTCCATTTCCACCCATTTTAGGGCTAATCACGTAGACTACCACCAGATACATATACAAAAAATTCCAGCTCTCGCTAAAAAATTGTGCAAGATATCACATTTTTAAAATTTTGCTTATATGGGCGGTGCCACGCCCATTTGTCCGATCCCGCCTATTTTGTACAACATTACATATGTATCTGACAACAGCACTCTAGCTAAAAAATTGTGCAAGATATATCAATTTAAAAATTTGGCTTATATGGGCGGGGCCACGTCAATTCGTCCGATTCCGCCCATTTGTGGGCCAATCACGTAGACTACCACCAGATAGATATACACAAAATTAGAGCACTCTCGCTAAAAAATTGTGCAAGATATATCAATTTCAAAACTTTGCTTATATGGGCGGCGCCACTCCCATTTGCCCGATTCAGTCCATTTTTGTACCAATTATGTGGACTGCAGCCAGATACATATACACAAAATTCCAGCACTCTCGCTAACAAATTGTGCAAGATATATAATTTCTAAAATTTGACTTTTATGGGCGGTGCCACGCCCATTGTTCCGATCACGCCCATTTTTGGACCAATCACGTAGATTGCAACCAGATACATATGTACAAAATTACAGCACTCTCGTGCAAGATATCTCAATTTTAAAATGTGTCTTATGTGGGGGGCCACGCCTACTTGATATATCGAAAATTCAAGTACCCTATTTTCACCACGCCCCACACATGTACATTCTGTGAAAATTTTAAGAATATCGGTCCAGCCGTTTAGACGTCTACTCGGTTCAAACAAACCAACAAACAAACACACATTCTTCTTTATATACGAGTATATAGATAGTTGAAACAACAATAATAACATGGATACGATCAAATAAAAATGCTTGCAACTAAATCGATGGTTGTATCGATCAATTTAAGATCATTTTTTTCATTGACACTCGGTTAGTTGTGGTAACTAATTTTAAATTTTCATTATAGTACCATATGATCGATTTTTGGTTGTGACAACCAATGTTTTATTCTTGACAACAGAAATTGCACCAATAGACCAAAGATTATTATTGAAACGAATAACTGGTTACTACAACAGAAAAAATATTAATAAATAATCGTTTTTTTGGTTATCCCAATAATTTCCCAAATTTAGAATAATAAAATGTATTTTGGGAAATACAACCGAAAGCTTGGTTGCCGTTCTTTTGCTGATACATGACAAACATAAAATAACATTACTCGACATAAATAAATCTTCAACATTTTGTTCAAGAATGTAGTCAAAAATAATCTCGTGTGGATAGTAGTGCGTGGAATGCAGAATATGTTGTGCAAAATGTTTTACATAAATAAACCAGTAAGGAAAGGCAGAAAGTCGGGCGGGGCCTACTATATAATACCCTACACCTCCCTTATAATGCGATAAGGGTCATTGCCATAATAATTTGGAATAATTGGTAAATGGGTAGAAACGTATTATCTAATTCTGAAACGATAATCGCTAAATTAAGCAATATTCATTTCTAAAGTGAGAAACATCTTTCTGGAAACTTTTAATGATCGGAAGTAAAATACAACTTCTATAGCGGTTTGGTACCAAATCAGGAGGAACATATATATGGAGCTTTAATATAAATCTGAACCGATCTTCCCTGAATACTTACTCATGTAAAAAGTCCTCCTTCTGTCGAATTTCGCACTGATCGGATATAAAATACATTTTTTACAGCTCTTACATGTCAAATCGGGGGTAACGTATATATGGGGGCTATATCTAAATCTGAACCGATTTCTTCCAAATTTAATAGTGTTCATCCATATAATAAGAAACCTCTTTCTGCCGAATTTCATACTGATCGGATATAAAATACATTTTTTACAGCGCTTACATGTCAAATCGGGGGTAACGTATATATGGGGGCTATATCTAAATCTGAACCGATTTCTTCCAAATTTAATAGTGTTCATCCATATAATAAGAAACCTTTTTCTGCCGAATTTCATACTGATCGGATATAAAATACAGTTTTTACAGCGCTTACATATCAAATCGGGGCTAACATATATATGGGGGCTATATCTAAATCTGAACCGATTTTAACCAAATTCAATAGGGATCGTCCTAGGGCCAAAAAAATGATATGTGTAAAGTTTCGTCGATATCGGACCATAATGTACTTTGTACTTTGATTACAAGAATACATGCACAGACGGACAGACAGACAGACAGACGGACAGACAGACGGACATAGCTAAATCAACTCAGAAAGTGATTCTAAGTCGATCGGTATAATAAACGATGGGTCTATTTCTTCTCCTTTTGGGTGTTACAAACAAATGCACAAAGTTATAATACCCTGCACCACAGTGTGGTGTAGGGTATAAAAATAAAAGCAACAATCATGAAATTGAAAGCACAGGGTTAAGCGATATTTGCATAAAAGTTTTGTGTTTTTTTTCGTGTACTAAAATTTGTGTCAAATATTTCCACATCTCACAATAGTGATGAATTTGTAATATGGGATTTTTAATATTTATTATGAATTGTTTGGTTTTTTGTTCAATAAATAAAATTCATGAAATTCTAATTAATTGTCGGTAGTATAGGACTGACAAATTGTCAAAACAACCAATTTTTTAAAACAGTTGGTTGTGGCAACATACAACAGATAAATTTATCCACCATTTTCGTAGTTGGCGCAACCAAATATGATTGTTGTCAACATGGAAGCAGAAGTATACCACAAGCAAAATGATGGTTGTCTTGATGGAATCGCATGATAGTAGACAGAACTACCAAAATTCGGTGGCAAATAATTCGGTTGAGGCAACCAATCTGTGTTTTGTGTGTATAAATAAATAAATCAAAGGGTTAATACCCTATAGGAAGGTTGGGCGTATTAACTTAGTATTGGACGAGTTTAAAAGTAGCTTATTAACATGTGAAAACTCCAAAATTAAAACAGCATCATACTCAATTTGTGTTTTTAGCACAGAATTATATTTATAATTATAAAACAAACAAGCATCATCTACCAACATAAATAATTTTCCATTAAAACTCTAGTTCTTCATGTCTTTCATATATAGTTTAAACAATAACGGACATAAAACGCTGTCTTATGGAACGGCAAATCTAATTTGTTGCAATTCACTTTTCGCTTTTCCGTTATGAACATAGTTCTTAACTAAGGCAAGTGTTGATCCGGTTACTCCTATGCTCTTCGACTTTCGCTCCAAAAATATCGTGATGAACCAAATCAAACGCTTTCGAGAAATCAAAGAAAACACCCCCAACACCATTAAAGCCTGAGTCAATTCCATGACAAATGGTCCCCATCACATTTACCAATGCCTCCTCTGTACCTGAACGTTTCTTGAATCCATATTGTCTTTCGTACAAGGTATTATTTTCACACAAATAACTTGATAATTTTTCAAAAATAACTTTTTCAAAAATCGTATCTATAACAAACAAGACTGATATTGGGAGAATGTCTGTAATATTGTTGGAACCCGCATTCTTAGGTATAAGTAAAATTTTATTTGTCAACATCTAATTAGGATATTTTCCTTGTACGACCATTGTATTAGATAGTTTCGCCATTATTTCGGCCACTACTGATTTGTTTAAATGCAACATCTTTGCTTTAATTTTGTCGTAATCGGCTCCTTTCATCTAGATATTCAAGTATGTTCTCTACATGAAATTTTCTTACTGGCCGAAGGTTAAATAGATTAGTTTTCTGAGACTCGCGGTATTTATCCTTATTATACCCTACACTACACTGTGGTAAAGGGTATTACGACTTTGTGCATTTCGATTTAGCCATGTCTGGCTGTCTGTCCGTTCGTCCATGTATTCTTGTATCAAAGTACTGGTCGCAATTATGGTACGATCTCACCGAAGCTTTGCACATACCTTTCTTTTGGCCCAAGGACGATCTGTAATTCGGTTAAAATCGAATCATATTAACATATTGCTTCCATATGTATGTACCTACGATTTGGTATATATGCTCTATATAAGCAAATCTGTA
Source organism: Eudasyphora cyanicolor (assembly GCA_963930755.1). Taxonomy (NCBI): domain Eukaryota; kingdom Metazoa; phylum Arthropoda; class Insecta; order Diptera; family Muscidae; genus Eudasyphora; species Eudasyphora cyanicolor. The sequence continues at coordinate 241,872,349 of OZ005737.1, read as the reverse complement.
TAAACATTGACAGATGCACTTAGAGGCAATACTAAATTTGAGGAAAATTGGTTCCGATTTAGACATAGACCCCATATATATGTTTCCACCGATTTGACATGTAAGCGCTGTAGAAACTGTATTTTATATCCGATCAGTACGAAAGTCGGCAGAAAAAGGTTTCTTATTACATTAAGGAACACTGCCGGGGAAATCGGTTCAGCCCTTATATATATATCCATCCCGATTTGGTATCAAAGCGCTATATAAAATGTTCTTTACTTCCTATCACTACAAAATTTGGCAGAAACATTTTCTTAATTTAGGAACTAAAAAAATTGAAATTGGAATTCAAATTTAAAAATTTAGTTTAGTCACCACGCCCATTTGTTGCCTTCTTCTTTGTGAATCGTAATGTTTTTATAGTAACTACAGTCTATCAAATCAACGCGCTCTCGCCAGAGCTACAGAAGATAGAGTCTTAGGTAAATTGCTTGATATTTTATTCTTTTCCTTAAAGTGATTGTATAAAATATAATGTTCTTCTAGGTTATATACCGAATTTGTACTTTGTGTGTTTATTTTTTTTAAATTGTCTTAAACCTTTTTGGTGAACTAGTCAATTTGTGAAAATTCTTTAATTGAATGCACTTATGATAGACTCATATTTTGAGTAAATTGCCAGCGAAAGCTGAAATTCTATTGCATTACAAGCACTCCGGTGCAATCTTGAACTCGAAAATGCATTATTTCTATTTACTTGCCCCTACTGTACTGTAGCTACAATTATTACTTGATGTTATTGCAATAGCCAAGAACCATTTGCGTACTTAGTGTACGTTTGCCCATTGCACACATTTCAATTAAATTTGCCAATTTCAATATTTATTCAAAGTCCTCATCTCCCCAACGTTCGTAATATTTCAATATCTTGAGGCTTGCAACGTAGTTCCACTGCCATCGTCCTAGACTCAGTAAATTTACTAATTTTGTCCTGAATAAACTTAAATATTTACTTGGAAGAATTTGTTAAAAATTTTACTCTGACACACAAACCAGCATTTTCATATTACTGAAACGAATCATTATCATTTACATTTAGAGTAAATGGAACTTTATCTTCGGAATAGAAAGGAGTGCAAAAGTTATACTTACTTCTCTGATGGCAAGAGTACAAATAATGATGATGACTACGTGGGCGAGGACGAGAGCGACCACGATGGCCATCATAGGAAACTCCTTTTAAAATGTTATCCTTTATTATTGTTATCAACCGGATAATGGCGGGGGATGAGGATTTGTAAACGTTCGCACTACTCTACTTTGTTGTAATTTCAGGTGATTCGTTGGCTAGGTGAGGGTTTTATCACAATTACCATTAACATCATCATTATTAACATAATCTCATCCTGCCAACATGTACAAGATATAACATGCACAACTTCGCTATGTTGAACAGATGGATACACTTCAGGAACAAATGAAGAAGAGCTAAAGACGGCAGAAACGACATTATGGTGCCATACATCACCCTGTAAGGGCACAATTTCCAGGCATACAGTTATACTAAATCTGAATAGATCATATTCGTATTGGAATGTGATAGTGAACATTCTTAAATATCACCCTTTTTATTTCATAAATACCGTTCGGAAAATGCGACTTTCGTTAAAATAAAATAATGAGATACATATACAAAAAATAAATAATTTGTTCATAGATTTAGTTCCATTTTAATTACAACATTTAATTTGCCATTGCTTTAACAAACCAGAAAGGAAAGACAGAAAGTCGGGCGGCGCCGGCTATATAATATCATACACCTAACAGTGGGAGGATTTCCAAAAAAGGGAAATAATTCTCCCGTTTCTTAATCAGACAACCGACTGCGACCAAACTTGGCATCTTTGTAGAAGAGGTATTAGAGAAGTTAATTTCCTATTTTATATATTTATTATAATTTGGTTCGGTATACCTATCAGGAGAAAAGTTACGGCCACTTAAATTTATATTTTCCAAAAAATAAGATTTTGTCGTATTTTCAAATTTTTTAAGTTCTTTAAAAAATGTATAACATATTTACTATCATCTCAAAGGTAACTTTCCAGAGGATGTTCTCAAAAATGGATCAAAAATATTCCCTGGTATTGTTACAAAGCTTCTCCTACTTACACAATTTTTTACACAAATTTCAAACCACATTTTCTCCAATCGCAAAGCAAAATGTTAAAACATTTGGCATATTTATATATGGTAAAGTGTTGTAGGTTAAACTGCAAAGGACGTCTGAAACCCGGTTTTAGTATAGTAGATATAGGGGAAAATCTAAAAATTCCAATTTTTCAAAATTACTTTTGGAAATATGGGATTGACTTTTGGAAATATTATGATTCGCGAGTAGCATTCTATTTGTGATGTCAAGACCTACAAACAACCAAATATTTCATTGAAATATGTCCATTTTTACAAAATTTATGTCGTTTTTATACCCTCCACCGTAGGATGGGGTTATACTTTCTTTGTCATTCCGTTTGCAACACCTTGAAATATTGATCTGCGACCCCATAAAGTAAAATAATTGCATTTAATAAACTTTAAAGTATGCACTGGTATTAACGTTAAAAGCTGTTAACTTTTGGTACAAAAAGGTTAGGGGCCGTTCAAGTATTACGTAAGCATTATAGGGGGGTGGGGGGGTCTTTGCTTTGCTTATTTTTGATGTCATTGGGGGGGGGGGTGTTGGAGATGGTGATTACGTCAGCAGTAGTTCTTTACTTTTTCCACATATGACAACCCACACAGATTGTGATTACTTCAGCAGTAGTTATTTACTTTTTTACACATATGGCAACCCACACAATGTCTATGCTCGAAAACAAAACCCATATTCGGGGATTCCCATAAATAATGAGTACATTTAGGTACTCGCTTAGAATTTCTTCAATCTGTTTCGTTTCGGTACGATTGACGATTTGACGTGGTGTAAGCAAAGCAAAGCAAGTAAATATTTGTGTTACCATTGATCCACTTTCGCCAAAGTGGAATTGTTTAAGATGTCGTTTCAAATAGACAAATCCAAGTTATACCAACAATTGTTTGAAAGTTTTAAAAAATCTCATACAAATACAAAACTACAAAAAGTACAGAAGTTAGTTAACGAAGTGTGGCGTAATTATAAGTTACAAGCAAAATCGGACAAGGAACTTGATATTATTGTCTCTAAGAGAATTGAAGAAGAATTGCAAGCAGCGACTAAGAATAAATCCAATCTACTACGATTTTTTTCCAAGGTGAGTGATGAAGTTAATGTAAATTAAACAATCACCCCTATCACAGAAAAAATTTCACGTGAAATGTTTTGATCCCTAGAAAATACAAAGTAGAAATTAAAGTCTATAGGTATATTATTCTGCGTTAAAGAGATTTGCAATGAAGAAAATGATAACTACTCGTCTTAAAAGTCTATTCAAGTGGAATTATTTTCACATTCCATTTTGATTATATCCCTTCAATTTTTCTGGGGAGCAAAACTTTTCACATGGAATTTTATTCACGATAGGGGTGAATATTAAATGTACTCACTATAGTGTGTATGTATTAATAAGACAAACATTAGCAGTACCTATAAAATGTTTTAATTTTTAGGCAACGAATACCTGTAAGCCTGCAGAAAAACCACAAATTATACAGCCAGCTTCAAATTCTAAAGAACAAAAAGACGACATAAACCCCGGAGTGGAATCACAACAGCAATGCGAAAACACAGGAAATACAGATAAACAGCCGAGAGCAAAACCTTCGCAGGAAGCTATGAAAAATAAGATTGCTCTACTCGAAAAAAATCTGAATGCTTTGTATTCTGCCAGAGATAGTATGCCAAGCCGTGTTGAAGTTGATAAACAAATCAATAAGTTGCGAGAAGAATTAAAAACAGCGAAAATGTCTTTAAACAGGAAGATTCAAAACGAAGTTGCCCAGAAGAAACACAGAGATGGTATGAAAAGAAAGTTAGAAGATATTTCTCATGCAAATCCAGAAATAAAAAAAAACTATCCATGAGGGATTCAGTGGGACGGCCTAGCCTAGAAAATGATCAACCATTATTATTGAAAACAATTGCGGATATTGCTTTATTTGGCAGTGCAGCAGATGATAGAAGACGAACAGAATCTATTCGCAGTGTAAAAACTCTTGACGAATTAACACAAGAATTACGAAAAATAGGATTTGACATTAGTCGAAGTGGGACATATCTTCGTTTGATTCCCAGAAAATCTAATTCTGCAGAGGGACGAAGACATGTATCGACAGTCCCTGTAAAGCTCACTCGGGCTCAGACTGATCAGCACAAAAGCCACTTAGATAGCAATTTCGCTGAAACATCAATCCATTATTTGGAGAACATAGCATCCATACTTGGACCAGATCAAGTATTTTTCATATCTCAAGATGATAAAGCTCGGGTCCCTATTGGTGTAACTGCGGCAAATAAGCAAGCACCTCTTCTAATGCACATGGAATATAGAATCAAATTGCCTGATCACGACTGGGTAATCGCTGAGCGGCATAAATTAATACCATCAGTTTATGCTGGTATCAAAATCACTTCCAGTATGCTAGGACAACCGCAAGCCGTTGGATATTCTGGACCAACATACATCGCTATTCGAAGTGGAAAGCATAGTTCATCTACTGCAAATACTCATGCTCATGATTTCGAGACGCTTCTCGAACTTGAAGAGTTTCAAGCATTAGCTAAAACTGACCATGGGTTGGTAAAACCAGTAGTAATCATGACGGTTGATGGAGGGCCAGATGAAAATCCGCGTTATACAAAAGTTATAGGGTTTGCTATTAAACACTTTAAGCGACATGATCTCGATGCATTGTTTTTAGCTACCAATGCTCCTGGCAGAAGTGCGTATAACAGAGTAGAGCGCAGAATGGCTCCTCTTAGTCGGGAACTGGCTGGTTTGATATGGCCTCATGACCATTTTGGGTCACATTTGGATGCACGTGGTGTTACAATTAATGAACATTTTGAAAGATCCAATTTCGAGTTTGCAGGAAATGTGTTAGCTGAGATATGGAGTTCAATGGAAATTGATGGCTATCATGTTACTGCACAATATGTTGGGCCGGGCGAACAAGATCTGCCTGATTTGCCAGATATTTAATGGTATTCAGAACATGTGCGTGAAAGCCAATACTTACTTCAAATTGTAAAATGTAGAAACATAGAATGCTGTCGTCCAAGAAGTGGCCTATTTAGATTACTAGACAACAGGTTTCTTCCACCACCAGTAAAAGTAAAACAAACAGTTGATGACTTGGTTTTGGATGATGGAGGGCAATTTCTCAATCTTCCAGTCAATTTAGCTCTACGCTTAAATTCTTCACTCAAAGATTTCCTACAAATGTCATACGATTATTTTTGTCCGACGGTAAAATTGAAGCTATTAAGTCGAACATGCAAAACGTGTGGTCTTTATCATACTTCCGTCAAGTCACTAAATCGTCACATCGAGAAGATCCATAAAAAAGTAAACACGCAGAGTGGCTGCTCGTCGTGCTAATGAACTGATGTGCATTATTCAAAATTTAGAGCACCAAGATGTTGAATGGCTCGATGAAAACGACGTAGACATTCCAAAATCGAATGAAAGTGAGCAGACACACAACATTGAGCAGCAAACATCCAATGTCATCGAAAACTTACAATCATGGATTCGGGTGTCATGGACTGAAGACTGTTAATTGGAATTAATATGTACACCAAAAATTTAAAAGAATTTTGTTTAGTTCGTAATATTACTTAATAAGATTATAATATTTGTACTTTACTCTATGTTGAATACCGTATCAATAAAGTTTGTTTAAATGAATATTATGTGCGTTAAAGTCCTCTATCCTAAGCCTATTTTCTTATTTCTAGAATTTTAACTGCTGCTCATGAATGAATAACAAAAATAGAATACATTAAATGAAAAATGCATATAACAATGTTTACGTAAGCATGGGGGGGGGGATAAGAGCTTTGCTTACTTTTGATGACAAGGGGGAGGGGGGGGGGTAAATAATTGCAATAAATCTGCTTGCGTAATACTTGAACGGCCCCTTACTTTGTGTGGGAGGTACCAAAAGGGGCGTGTCAATAACGCCCATTTTTCTTTGGACTCTAGGTACTATAAAAGCATTGCCCTGTACAAAATTTCAAGTATTTGTATGCACTGGTATTAAAGTTATAAGCTGGTAACTTTTGGTACAAAATGGTCCATTTGTGTTAGAGGTACCAAAAGGGGCGTACCAATAACGCCCACTTTTCTCTGGACTCTAGGTACTATAAAAGCATTATACTGTACAAAATTTCTAGTATTTGTATGAACTGATATTAAAGCCATAAACAGTTAACTTTTGGTGCAAAATGGTCCATTCGTGTGGGAGGTACCAAAAAGGGAGCGGCCACTTAGCCCATTTTTCTTGACGTGCTAGCGACTAACAAACTAATAAAGGTGTGTGGAATTTTAGAAGATTCGAGTAAGTAGTAAAGAAAGTATTAAAGAATTAATAATTCACTAAAAGTTAACCCCTTGTGGGTGAGGTACTAGAAGAGGTGGACCAATATGGCCCATCTTCGACCTTAGCCTGAGATAGAGAAAAATGACTTAAAATGACCCAAAACGGATTTCGGCCGAAAATACTTAGGGTCTTAGGTCACTCCTTCGATCTGTTGCACTTTTGGCTCGTAACAAATGATAAAAAGGATCGTTTCATGATTTGCTTCACAGCGTGATTACAACAGACGGACGGACGGACAGACGGACATGGCTAAATCGTCTTAAAATTTTACGACGATTAAGAATATATAAAAGGTTTTCTAATAGGGACATAACAATTTCGTATCTTTATGTCAACACTCCCTTAAACATTTTTAATGATCTTTCTGAGTCGTTGGTCGCAGCTTTAAAAATCGTCCCACCCGACAAGCTGTGCGTTCTATAGTGCTTAAATTTGAATCCAAATTTTCACTTTGGGATGTTCCGGCGTCAATGAGACTCCGTACCGCTCGAAGCGAAGAAAATATCACAGCCGTAAGTGTATCCCTTCAAAATGAGCCGAATCAGTCGACTGATCTAACTCAAGACCTTGATCAGTTGCAAAGCCGAAACTTCTCCGATTGGGCTCTGGCAATGTCAATGTTATGTCCTTAATGGAAAACACGGTATGTATACTTTATGGGGTCTCAGATCAATATTTAGAGGTGGTACAAACGGAGTGACAAAATGAATATTCCCCACATCCTATGGTGCAGGGTATAACAAGAAAAAATATGCCACATTTTCGATATGGATCGTCCCTAGTCTAACAAATGCCTATGTACCAAGTTTAGTAAGGATCGCTAAATAAATTAACAGTCAGAAGGACGGACGAACAGACATGGCTAAGTCGACTCAAAAAGTGATTATATGCATTTCTGATGCCCTGTAGCACAGTGTTATGTCGGTTATAAATATGATCAGCTTGACCAAATATTTCAATAGGGCATATTGTATCAGAAGGGCGGAACCACGAACACTCATTTAGAAATGTTTCTGTAGATAATTTGTTTTCAATAATGGTGTCTCATGTACAGATCAACGTCCACTTATCGCTCATTCTTTGTTGGGTCGCTCATATAGCAGTCAATTACACTTGCGCAAAATGTCAAAACTATTGGTGCAATGGCTTTCCAGACGTTCTGTTGTCAATACTGGCGTCGTGTGTAAAGTGGTCAAACCCGGTCCGACGGTTTTTTGCTTCCTTCGTCCCAGATTTTTTTCAGAATTATATATTTCGAACAATCATTTACTCATCATCATTTACAGGGTGGCTGATATGTAATGCAACAAAGTAAAGCGCTATATATTTTTTTTAAATTTTATTGTTCAAAAGCAAAAAATGTCGGAAATAACATAACATTTTAGAAACAGTTTAGATTTGTTCGAATTGGCCACCTTTGGCACGAATTATGGCCTTCAAACGGCCGACAAAGCCATCACTCGCTGCACGAAAGTGGCTCTGCGGTATTTTGGCCCATTCCCGGCGAAGCGCCGTCTTGAGATGATCGATACTTTGGTATTTTTTAGTGCGAACCTTACTCTCTAAAATGCCCCAGGCGCAAAAGTCCAACGTATTGAGATCCGGAAATCTTGGTGGCCATTGTGCGGTAGAAATGAAGGGAGGAACCTCCTTTTTAAGCCATTCTTGGTTGACGCGTGCTGAGTGCGATGGTGCTGAGTCCTGTTGGAATGTCCATGGTCTGCGGCCGAAATGTTTGTCTGCCCAGGGCTTTAATACTGTCTTTAGGACGTTTTCCCAATAATATTCGGCATTTATTTTGACCCCATGGTCGACGAATACGAGCGGGGAGCGACCATCAGCCGTTACGGCGGCCCACACCATTACCCTCGGTGGCGCTTGAGTTCTGGTGGCCAATCGAAGGCGTAAATTTTCATCTGACCTCTTTGGTAAGTAAACCCGATCATTTTGTTTGTTCACAAACTGCTCAATTTGGAATGGCTTCTCATCGGAGAAAACCAAATTCGGTAACTGGCCACTTTCGTGCAAGCGAAGCAACTGCTTGGCTCTTTCCAGCCTAACTTTTTTTTGTGCATCGGTGAGCTCTTGCACTTTCTGGAACTTCAATGGCTTTAGTCCAAGCTCATTTTTATACCCTACACCACACTGTGGTACAGGGTATTATGACTTTGTGCATTTGTTTGTAACACCCAAAAGGAGAAGATATAGACCCATTGTTTATTATACCGATCGACTTGTAATCACTTTCTGAGTCGATTTAGCTATGTCCGTCTGTCTGTCTGTCCGTCTGTCTGTCCGTCTGTCTGTCTGTCTGTAGATGTATTTTTGTAATCAAAGTACAGGTCGCAATTACGGTCCGATCTCAACGAAACTTTGCACATATCTTTTTTTAGGACCAAGGACGATCCCTATCCAATTTGGTTAAAATCGGTTCAGATTTACATATAGCTCCCATATATATGTTACCCCCGATTTGAAATTCAATAGCTGTAGAAACTGTATTTTATATCCGATCACAGCGAAATTCGGCAGAAAGAGGTTTCTTATTACACGAAGGAATACTGCCAAATTTGTTCAGATTTAGATATAGCCCCCATATATATGTTAGCACCGATTTGACATTCAAGCGCTGTAGAGACTGTATTTTATATCCGATCAGTACGATATTCGACAGAAACAGGTTTCTATTTTACATGAATGAGTATTCAGGGAAAATCGATTCAGATTTATATATAAGCTCCATATATATGTTCCTCCTGATTTGGTTACAAAGCGCTGTAGAAGTTGTACTTTACTTCCGATCATTACAAAATTCTCCAGAAAGATGTTTCTCAATTTAGGAACGAATATTGCTTAATTTAGCGATTATCGGTTCAGAATTAGATATATCCACATATATATGTTCTTACCCATTTACCAATTATTCCAAATTATTATCGCAATAACCATTATCGCATTGTTAGGGAGGTGTAAGGTATTATATAGTCGGCCCCGCCCGACTTTCTGCCTTTCCTTACTGGTTTAATATGTGTTGTATCTGTTCTCGCGATATGTTCAGCTCACGAGCGGCGTGGATTTCGATCAAATCTGGCATTCACTTTTCGGATCATTTCTGGTGTTGTTACCGTTTTTTTTCGTCCACTTTTTGGACGCGATGCAACACTGCCAGTATCACGGTAACGAGCAATGGTACGAGAAACAAAAGATTTATTCACATTTAAATGCTGGAGGGCTCTAACGATAGCCACTTGTGTTTTTCCATCCAAATATAAAGCAATCACACTATCACGCTTGAATTCCATCACGAATAACTTTTTTCTGAATGCAATAGATCAAAATGCTTTTGTAAGCTTGTAAACAATAAAATGAACTGTCACTGAAATAAATCTGTCAGCTATCAGGCGGTTTAGAAATGATAGCAACCTGAAGTTGGTTGCAATACTTATCGGCCACCCTGTACACCGGTTTTCCGGTCTTTTATTATCACTTAACTATAAAAATTATGTAAAATTACCTGCTCGTAACCAAATAACACAAGTTAAGATTGTAATCTGAAAGATCCTCGTATATGGCGTAAAAAGACTTGGCAACTATGCTGGAAGCTGAGGACACTTATTAATTTCTATACAAAAATTTCAAGAAAATAAATGATTCAAAAAATAAAAAAAAATTTTAATAAAAATAGGTAATTTGGTTGGGGTAAAATGGACGTTTGATAAAAATTTCAAAATTCAGCACCCTCTAACTCGGACAGTCCTTAACTGATCTAACACAATAGGACTAAACTTGGTGCTGGTTTAATCTCGATCAGATGACATCGGTTTTAAAAATGTACTCACTTAATGTAACATGAAATCCCCCAGCTAGATTTTATTTACCAACTGTTTTAAAATTTTTAGACACAAATAAAATTCATAAAATAATAAATATTCTGACTAATGCACAAAGAAAATTCACCATATCTGACTGAATTTAAAATTTTTCAAATTCATAGTTTGATATATAAGTTTTAAAATGCTCATATACTTATAATCAAATTTGAATGATTCTTACAGTTTGCACGTCATTTGTTGCAGCTAGTATCTAAAGAATATAGGATTACAGTTATCAATTCGAAAATGTCTTTATTTTCAAACCAAACAAACACGAATTAACTATATCAACTATCGGAATCCATTTGCGGACCGTAGCGTTCTTCCTGCATCTGCGAAATGTTAACGTTTCACTTTATTATCTTTTTTTCTTTTCTAGAAAATTTTTGTTTTTAATCTTATGTTTTCATAATTAATAAAGCATTAAGGCAAAAATGTACATTGCATTGAAATGAGTAAAAGCAAAATAGAAAAACAAAAAACACCAACAACTACTGACAGCACAACAACTTAATACCGCATCTCTTGCCACACCACAAAAGAATAAAGATAAACATTAAATTTAAATGGAATTTATAATTAAAAAAGGGATAACAACAAACAATATTAATTTAAATATTAAAGTAGATATGACCTGAATGGCAGTCAGTGCATTCACATTGGCTCTTTACCTCATCGGAGACGTACGAGAAGGGGACTTGACGGAATAATATAAGGGGTTACAATGAAAATCAACATTAACCGTGTTGTAGATCCTAAAGCACGATGTACACGTTTAATACATTGTTAAATATCTACAAGGCTTAAACTTTATGTTATACAGCAATAACCTTTCACTGATATATTTGTTAATGCTGGCGTTCTTTATGTCTAATAAGAGGAAAGCATTAGTATTAGTCGTTTAAAATCTGATGATCATTGGCCACCGATTACTATTATTTATGTGTATATCTTTATTTCTATAAAAATTGGAAATACTAAGAAAATAGTTCTTATAAACAAACTAACCAATGCAGAATTCTAAAATGTTGATATGTATTGCAGAACAGTAAGATCTGCAAAATATATTTTTTTCGAATTTTCCTACCGTGGATCTTAATAGATATTTATTTATTTATTTATATGAATTACAATACAAAGTAAATTTATATTCTAATTGTACGGTCCAAGAAAAAGCCGGGTTACAAAGACCATGTGGCTAGAGTTTGCAGCAACAGACCAGAGCCTCTGGTGGGAATCGAACCCAAACTCATAGGAAAATTTTTAGTTCCACTTTCTTAAAAAATAGTATCAAATAGCCCAAAATGTGCACTTTCATTTGACACCCATATCGTCTTATTATGACTTTCAGAAAAATTACAAAAAAAAAAAAAAATAATAATATCCTTAAAAAATGCCGCGAACTCGACCAGAAAATAAAAACTGAGTTCACAGTTTTGTTTTGTTCTCTTCAGCTTTCAGGGTTTTATAGACATTTCCCTGATCATTAATTTTTGTTCAATTTTGTCAAACGATGTAATATATGTATAAATTTATTAAATATTTAATATTGTATAATTTCTTTACCACATTTCTCTGAGAGTGATAGTATACAGCAGTCGGTTTATTCAAATGATATGTTCCTGCTAGTTGTAGTTGTATGTTGAATTTAATGTTATTATAGGAATCGATTGAAATGAGAGAAGATATCTATTTGGAAAGCATTTAACTATCTTTCATTTCAAAGGAAACTGCTTCTCATGTTGTGTTTAGTAGTCTATAAATTACGTACGGAGCTTTAGGACTAGTTCAGTAGATTTTTTTTGTCATCTTGTGGCATATTCATATCCTTTAAATGTCCTACTTCTCCCATCCCATTACATAGCATTTTATAAGCTCTCCTCCACAATTTGTCTTCTGTTCAATGTCATTTTACGGACTAACCTTCTAATTCCATTGGCATTCATGTAACGTAAAGCTTAACACACCTCCATTGTTAACAGTTCACAATTTATCTTGTGTGTTTTTTCTTCTTCTTATTTTTTTGTGAAATCTTTTAATCGATTTTCTGCCTTTGTTACTACTACTCGTTCTGTCTCCAGTGCTGTGCTATGCTACGGATGTTATTTTGAACTCTATTCAGGTTGACATTCTTCTGGTGTGGAAGACAAAGCTTTGAAGGCTTATCAATACCCATCAAAGGACATAAAAGACATACAACCAAAAGGAGATGGAGAGAAAAATCATTGAAGATAAAATTGTAGCAACATTGAATGCATATTTAATCAAACGCTGTAAATGCTTAGTACGAGACACACGTGCAATCAATGGAACTTAAGAGTCCAGTTCGTCAATAGTGGACTTGGAATTGGAAAAAATATGGAAAGCAGGGATGTCAAACATTAACATCAATTTGCTTATCACAAAAATATGTTCATTATTATTACAAAAATAACACAGCACAACGTTTTTGAAGTCATTGAAAGTCGACTCCATTTTGACTTTAGTCTCTGAAAGTGCTTATCGAAAGTAACAAAATGCGATTTAGTTTTTTTTGTTTAGCTGTTTTTTTTTGTTTAGCTGTTATTCGGATTTTAATTTTGGTGAATACTCGTTTTTCGGCTGAAACTTGAAATAAAAATAAAATTATGAATATTTTCCTCGTATCTGAACAGCGTTTGGCTTTATATGAGTAATAAAAGTAACAAAGATATGTGTGGAATTACTGAGGATTCGGATAAGAAATTATTAGAGAATTAATATTTCACTTATTTTTTACCCTTTGGGCGGAGGCGTTGGAAGGAGTAGACTAATATGGCACATTTTGTTAGCCTGAGATAAAACAAGTAAGAACGGTAGTAAGTTCGGCCGGACCGAATTTTATATACCGTCCACCTTGAATAGCATTTCATTCTATTAAAGGAAAGCTATATGGATATGGAGCAAATCATGGAACTATCCTTTTTGTTTAGGAAAATTATCAAAAAAAAAAAAAAAACGAACGCAGCAATTATTTAGCCATATTCTTCAATTGTCGAATTCTTTAACCAAACTCGTCATCTTGATCGTCAAAAATATGTGGTATGCTATGGCTTAAATTAGCATATTTAATAGCGACTTCTACGCGGGGACTATAACTAAATATAAACTGATTTCTATAACTTTTACTGGAATTAACTCTTGCCAAATAGAATACAAACTGCAAAGTTTCAGCTAAATTCCCTAGAAAATGTGGTGTTTATGACATAAACAAGCGTATTTGGGAGCGACATCTACTGTGATAAATTCTTGTAACGGGTTTTCCAATATGGATGATATGATTTTGAAGTGACATTTCGGCCATTTGTAATACGTCATGATCTGTCATTTGTTTTTCATTGTATTCAGTAGTGTTTACAATTTCATCATGGAGAGATATACACAAGAACAACGTTTACAAATTACTCAGTTTTATTATCAAAATAAGCGTTCGCCAATTGCAATTCAATACGAAACAAATGAATTGATGCGAGAATAGTTTGGAGATTCGATTATATTTATTATATTGAATGGCCTCCAAGAAGTTGTGATTTAACACCATTAGACTATTGCTTGTGGGGTTATTTGAAGTCATTGGTCTTACGAAATAAACCAGAATCTCTTCAAGCTTTACAAATCAATATTGAACGTGCCATTCATGACATACGACTTGATTTAGAGGAAAAAGTGTTCGAAAATTGGGTTCATCGAATTCGTTCCTGCAGAAGAAGTCGTGGAGGCCATTTGAATGACGTTTTATTAGGAGCTTAATTGTATCGATTGTACTTCACATTAAAAAAAAACTTTTGAATTTCCTTAACAATAAGTGTGTTTTTTATGAAATCATATAACTCTTATTGAAAAACTCTGTATAAATAAAATATAAACTGCAAAGTTTTATTTAAATTGCGTATAGCCTGTTGAATTTATGGCTTAATTAAGCATTTTTTGGAGCGACCTCTATAGGGTGACTGTAACAAAATGTGAACCGATTTTTTAGATCTTTGCTTTGATGTATTCAGTTTCATCTAAATTGCTTTAAAAATGTGGTGTTTATAGCCCAAAACTTGTATTTGAGTTCGATCTCTATAGGGGAGCTATATCAAAACATTTGGAATCCCAAACGAACTGCAACTATAAGAAGTATTTCTACCAAATTTCATTAACCTAGCTCTAGACAGCCGGATATGGCTAAATTGCCTATTTCAAGGTCTTGCAACCGGAATGACTAAATTAGTATACCCCCTTCCTATGGTGGAGGGTATACAAAAATATTACCACATACAAAATTTCGAGAGTTATCACGCGCACTAGCCAGAGAAATAGACGGACGGACATTGCCTTAAAATGTCCTACGACGGATTTCCGCCCAACTAACTAAGGGCCTTAGGTCGTTTATATACCGATCGATTTGAAATCACTTCCTGAGTCGATTTAACCATGTCCCTACTGACATATTTTGCATTCATTATGAATATATTACGGGGGGAGGTATATTGACCAGCAAATATACCATACCAAATTTGATATATGTTTGTTCTGATTTGGCGTCTTAACAATATATATTCTGTATTTTACAACCGATCATTACGAAAGTAATGACCGGTTGTAAAACTGACATTATTTATAGAAGGAAGATCCTTTGTCGATCACATCTCCACTTTCCGTGTCATAGTCGGACAATCCATGCAGTTTAACTCCCCGACGTACAGCCTATTTGTCGTTTTTGAACGTGCTTTCCACAACATCAACTGTAACAGCATCTGGAACGCTCTAGACCGCAAAGGGCCCCCCAAAATTATATACCTTATCAATGATATGCATAGGGCTGCGGAAAACCGTGTTTTACTAAGGGCCTGCGTATCCCAACTATTCCACAATAACGTCGGAGCAAGACAAGGCTGCGTTGTTTCACCCTCATCCTCGACGAAGTTATGACCGTCATCAACATCTAAGCACCGAATGGCATATAATTGATGCCATTCCCCAAACTTAATGACCTGGACTACACTAAGATCTGTGCCTACTTGCCCATATATACGAGCACATAGAGCAGAAGCTAAATGCTTTGCATAGAAATGCGCTCTAACCTTGTCTAAAGACAAACCTCAAGCTTGTCTAAAGATGAGAACCAACAGCAAAATTAGTTGCAACCGAACCCTTGATAACACCCTAACCTTTTGTTATCTAGCATGTACTATTTCCAACGATAATTGATCAGACGTGGACTTACAAAATCGTATCAACAAAGCCAGAAATGTAATGTTTACACACAAAGAATAATAGAGATCAAATAATCTTTCGCAGAACATGAAAAACAAAGAACCTGGCCTTCTTTACGGATGTGAGACGTGGGGTCTTAAGCAAACATTTACCAACAATGTGCAAACTTTCACTAACAGATGCCTACGACGAATCGTGCGATGTTTCAGACCCAACACGATATCTTATGCAAACCTTCATCGAACAACAAACCAAATCGCAGTTCATTAAGATATCAAAAGAAGAAAATATGTTTGGATAGGCCATGCATTAAGGTCGACAAACACCAAAACTGAGGAAGCACTAACATACTACCCGCAAAGCAATCGACGCAGAAGTCCGCCGAATAATACAATGCGTTCCACAGTAGCGAAGTAACTAGAAGTAGCCGGTTATACATGGAACAAGGTGACAAAAACTGCCCCATATAGAGTTTACTGGAAATCTTTAATCTAGAGCATTTGCTCCATAGATGTCATCATATCATCATGGCTAAAATGGGGACAGTCATGAATTTCTGTTCAAATAATACTTGATTTAAAGACACAGTGAATTACTTTATGATATGAGTTCTGCTGACTTTGATGATTTTTGCCTTTGCTAGTTAAATTAACAATGTATCTTCAGTCACACCTGTGAATTTGGAAAATCGAAAACTGAACAATTTCCTCAGTTCTAAATAAAATACTTTTTTAGGAGTGTTTTAAATTATTTATCCTGTTTGACATCCCTAATCAGGAACCACATGTTAGGTGCACTAGCCAAAAAGAAATCGAGAGACATTTGCCATAAAACATTGTCAATCGGCCATCATGCTAACCAACAATGACACTTAATGTGTATGTAAGTTTATATATGTGTATGTGTGTGTGTATTTGTGTTGCCACTCTTCTTTTTTTATAACATTCCTTTCTATCCTTAAATCCGATGGGTTTTTATGTCGCTTCTGTATATATTCGTATATATTACCCTTATATATATGTAGAGCGTTGTGTGTTTGTCTTGGCCAAGTAAGTGTAAGTACGTACAACTATCGTCTAAGTACAAAGCAAAGCAACGAAGAGAAGGACTAAGTTTTTTTTAGGTTAATTGCTTACGATTGCCGAGGATGTTATAGAAACTCGAAACTCCATAATAAAAGTGGAATGACAAAAGAGCAGCAGCAACATAAAATATTTGCAACAAACATTGTAACGACCGCCACAGAGAAGATATGCTGCCATCGCCTAAAATGTCCGCAGGACTGGGACGGTATTACGTGGCGCACTCTACGTTGCTGGGTGTAGATTTGGTGGCTATGACTCGGGGTAGGGGCAGAAAGTTCTTGTATGCAGTTACGTACTTCCTTAGGCGGAACAAGCAACCTTACACGCATACACATCCATACATACATAAATCACGAAAACCCCTAAAGATGTTTGACCGAAATAATTGGGTGAATGTACTCGTTTTATGAAAAAATTATGTGCATCAACAGATCTTGGGAGGGAAGTTCATGATAAAGAAATTGCAAAGTTATTATTACAATGTGTGTTCCAATTTAAGTTGGATAATTGTCTATTGGCAGAGCCTTGATGAGCAAATGGATAAGGAGTCCTGACATGGATAAAGGGGTCTAAATTTCACTATCTGTGAAATTTATATTGTTAGATTAAATGTTATTTGATAAGTTGGATTTTATGGAATGTCATTCCCTAATACAAAATATTATAGTTTTTGATCTGAAACTTAGCACACACTTTCTCTTTATGCAATATCTACAAAAACACAATGAAATCTCTAAGGTTCTGACGGCAATACAATCTACAGCATGGACTAATTGGGCTGAAGCCCATTGGCGCGAGGCAACATTTTTGGACTTTCCTGATATTTATGTTGGCAAAAATATAATTGTCATCATATTAAGAAAAGGTAGAACTGCTGTTCCTAAATTTTTGGCAAAACAAAAAAAATTCTGATTCGCACGTCTGTTAATGCCTTGTTTTTGAGGCATGAATTAATAGCAATCAGCTTTTATTTTTCCTTAAAAAATTGCTCGTATCATTAATGAAATGTAAATGCCCCGAAATTATGCCATACTAAAGGCGAAGAAAAGCGGTAAAGATTTTGATAAAGGGCCCATATATATTTACCTTCAATTTGGTATTAAACTCTATGGAAATCGTATTTTACATCTGAAATTTTGCAATTTTGGCATAAAGGAGTTCATTGTAAAATTTGAAGGAAATTTGAAAGCGGCGAATATAAATGTGTTTCAGATTTGCAACAACTATATGGCTCATTCTGAAGAAGAGCGTCACATTTCGAATTATGACATTTCACTTAAGTGTGATTTAAATGATCTATAGAAAATAACTATTGGACAGATTTGGGATACTTATTTTCTGATGTGCCCCTAATATTATAGCATTCCTCATAAATCAGCCCAATCATGGATTAACTTGTAGACAATGAAATGTAGGAAAATTTAGTACGACCACCTCAACAAAATTATATTTTGAGATGTGATGTTCTTTTACTAAATGAGCGATCTCCAAAAAAGTAGTTTTGCCAGAACTATTTATTATTATTTTGACGGTTTTTAGAGCCGAAATTAGGAAATGACGATAAGAATGTTAAAAAATCTCTGGGTGGCCTTACTACTAGTTTAATTTGCTAAATCGGTAGAGAAAATTTTAATGAGTGTTTTAATGTTTCGGCTAAGATAAAACTTCGACGTATGATGTCATTATTCGTACGAAAGGTTTCAGGTCAAATTAATCGCAATTTCGAAAATGTTCCCATATTGGTAGGAATTTGTGTTTTCGCGGATTCCAAGAAGATAAATCGGGTGGGATGGAAATTTTTGGTTGCTAGGATATTTGTGTATTAGTGGTTTATAAGGCACTAAGATTTCTAATCATTTATATCAAAATGTGGACCAATGAGATCCCAGGTACCGTGAAATAACAATGAAATAAATCCCAACGAAAGAGGTCCCTACAAAAATGGATAAGGAGTCCTGCGAATGGAAATAGTTCTCAATTTTAAAAAATTAAATAACTCCCAAAAGGCAACTGAAATAAGACCCAATAATGGGAAGTTATTTCACACTGAACTGAAAAAAGGTAAAATAACTCACAAAGTAATAAGTCCCAACAACGATGGTAACCAGAAATCATCGTGCGTGGCCGGTTTTCATCGGAGATTATAGGTTTTATTTTCCGGGGTTTATCCAAAGAAGTTTACTCGGACCAAAGATTTAATGCGTGGACGGGATTTGATATCGTCTCCTCTGGGGTATACCCACCCAAAGACGGCTACGCGGAAAACTGTTTTTTTACATGGCAGGCCTGCGGCCGGAATTCAAGTTGTTCTCCTCGGCTACACGGACGAAAGTTTCTTTACGTCGCATAGAAATGCTTAGGACCATTGGTCCGCGTTGCCGTCTTTGGACATACACCAAAGCAGATAATCGTTATTTCCGGCCGAAGGGTAGCCACGCAGAAAGCCTGTGTTCCGCGGACCCATCTTTGGACTTACCTCAGGGGAGAAACTCTATAATCCCGACCGAAGGCCGCCTACCTAAAGAAACTGTGATCCTCGTAGCCGTCTCTTGACATACCGCAAAGGAGAAGATCCTTAATTCCGGCAGGAGCAACTTTGGTCCGCTTAGCCGGAATGAAATAAATAAGTCCCAATAAAAATGAAATAAATCCCAATGATCAAAACGAATGAAATAACTCCCAAGAAAATTTCATTGGGAGTTATTTCATAATGAAATAACGCCCAATAAAAAATATGAAATAAATCTAAGTTAAATGAAATTTTTGGGACTTATTTCATTTGGGAGTTTTTTCACGGTACCGAGATTCCATAATCGAATCAATGATTACACAATACAACAAACAATTTGTTTGTGTCCGATACCCTAAAAATGTTTTGTTTTCCTTATTTAAATTGAAATTGGCATATTTTTAGACCATATTTTTTGCAATGTAAGCCCAAAAGAGCCATGACATCTTTAAAGAAAATTATGATTCAGTAACAGACATTAACAAAATTAGATTTTTTTATCCCCTCACCTTAGAGAGGAGGGTATATATCATTTGCTACGAGCCAAAAGTGTAACACATCGAAGGAGTGACGTAAGACCCTAAGTACGTTCGGCGGATATCCGTTTTGGGAAATTTAAGTCGAATGAGCAATGTCGGTCCGTCTGTCTGTCTGCTGGCTGGTGCGCACGATAACTCTCGAAAAGAGTAACAAATTGACTTAAAATTTAGTACGTGGTAATATTTGCCTCTATCTCCTGCAAAGTTCTAAGATGGGTCATATTGGTCCACTCGTTCTAGTACCTCCCCCACAAAGGGTTAACATTTAGTTAAATATTGATTGTTTAATAGCTTCTATACTACTTATTTGAATCCTCAGAAATTCTACACATAGTATAAGTTTATTTGTCACTATTACTTCGAGAAAAATGGGGGAGGTACCTTTGGTACCTCCCACACAAATGGACAATTTTGAACCAAAGGTTAATAGCATATATCTTTATTACCTGTGCATACAAAGACTGACATTTTGTACAGTATAATGGTTTAATAGTACCTACCACAGAGTGAACCAGTAAGGAAAGGCAGAAAGTCGGGCGGGGCCGATTATATAATACCCTACACCTCCCTAATAATGCGATAAGGGTCATTGCGATAATAATTTGGAATAATTTGTAAATGGTTAGGAACATATTATCTAATTCTGAACCGATAATCGCTAAATTAAGCAATATTCGTTCCTAAATTGAGAAACATATTTCTGGAAAATTTTAATGATCGGAAGTAAAGTACAACTTCTATAGCGCTTTGAGACCAAATCAGGAGGAACATATATACGGATGTTATATATAAATCTGCACCGACTTTCCCTGAATAATCATTCATGTAAAAAGACATCTTTCTGTCGAATTTCGTACTGATCGTATATAAAATACAATCTCTACAGCGCTTACCCTACACCACACTGTGGAACAGGGTATTATGACTTTGTGCATTTGTTTTTAACACCTAAAAGGTGAAGAGATAGACCCATTGTTTATTACATGAAAAAACACTGCGCAATTCGGGAAAAATCGGTTCAGATTTAGATATAGCCCCCATATATATGTTCCACCCGATTTAACATTTAAGCGCTGTAGAAATCGTCTTTTATATCCGATCAGTACGAAATTTAACAGAGAGAGTTTTCTTATTACATGTATGAACACTGCCAAATTCGCGGAAACTCGGTTCAGATTTAAACATAGTCCCAATATATATGTTACACCCGATTTGATATGTAAGCACTGTATAAACCGTGTTTTATATCCGATCAGTACGAAAATCGGCAGAGAGTTTGCTTATTACATGTATGAACACTGCCAAATTCTTATCGCAATGCCCATTTTCGCATTGGTAGGTAGGTGTACGTCGGCCCCGCCCGACTTTCTGTCTTTCCTTACTGGTTTTAATATAGCCCCATATATATCATCTCAAGAAAATTAAGACATTTTCTTTCGAACGTATATATTAATATATTAAAAAAAATATATTTGAGAACAGACTTTCTCAAAATATTTTTTAAAACTTTGCTGACCCTTTCGAATTTTAGTTATACCCTACATCACACTGTGGTACAGGGTATTATAAGTTTGTTTCACGGCAGATGTTTGTAACACCTGAAAATAACACAGCTAGACCTACCTTAAAGTATACCGATCGACTCAGAATCACTAGCTGAGTCGATTTAACCATGTCTGTCCGTCCGTCCGTCTGTCCATGTAAAGTTGTTCGTCGACTACAGTTCGCAATTTCACTCCGATCGTTCTGAAATTTTTCAGTTTAGAGTATTTCGCAGCAGTAAATATCCCTATTGAATTTGGTTGAAATTGGTTCAGATTTAGATATAGCTCCCATATACAGGGTTGCCCATATTCGACGGACCACGGACTCGTTGGGCCCATTCCAATCGACGAGGCTTGTCCGCAGGCAACAATCTTTGCGTCAATTGAATTTTGTACGGGAACAAATGCAAATCAACGCGAATAATCCGTTGTAAAGTGGACCGAGCCATGCCCAACTGCTGAGAACGGCGTTTTTGGGATGTTCTTGGGGACCTCTCAACACTGGCTCGTACGGCAGCGATATTCTCGGCCGATCGCCTTGGTCGACTTTTATTTGGCCTCTTCGGATTAGAAAGAGCCTCACAAGTCGAAAATTTTTCATATAAACGCTTAATGGTGTTCTTAGAAGGCGCACTTCTCACATTTTTTAATATTTTAAAAGCACGTTGACTTGACTTCTTCTGTTGAATGTAAATTTCAACTATTTCAGAGCGCTCGCGTGGCGTGTATTGTTCCATGGTAAAAATCTGCTTGGACTGACGCTTCAAACGCGGTATGTCATTAAGCGATCTGACATCTCTGTCGAAAGTTATGGCGTTGCCAGATGGGTCCGTCGAATATGGGAGACCCTGTATATCTTTCGTCCGATTTGGCCCTTTAGTCCTATAGAAGCTGTATTTTACATCCAATCGTTTTGAAATTTAAAATGGAAGAGTTTCTTGATTCATGAACCAACACTACCGAATTTTAAGAAAATCGGTTAAGATTTAGCTAAATCTCTCATATATATGATTCGTCCGATTTTGCTCTTTAGTCCTGTAGAAGCTGTATTTTACATCCAATAATTTTGAAATTTAGAATGGGAGAGTTTCTTGATCCATGAACCAACACTACCGAATTTGAAGAAAATCGGTTCAGATTTAGCTATAGCTCCCATATATATGTTTCGTCCGATTTTGCTCTTTAGTCCTGTAGAAGCTGTATTTTACATCCAATCATTTTGAAATTTAGAATGGTAGAGTTACTTGGTCCGTGAACCAACACTACCGAATTTGAAGAAAATCGGTTAAGATTTAGCTATAGCTCCCATATATATGTTTCGTCCGATTTGGCCCTTTAGTTCTATAGAAGCTATATTTTACATCCAATCGTTTTGAAGTTTAGAATGGTAGAGCTTCTTGATCCATGAACCAACATTGCCGAATTTGAAGAAAATCGGTTAAGATTTAGCTATAGCTCCCATATATATGTTTTATCCGATTTGGCTCTTTAGATCCAATCGTTTTTATACCCTTCACCACACTGTGGTACAGGGTATTATTTAAGTATAAAATGTCCCAAAAGTAAATTTATGTAAACAATTTATACATGAATTACAAAATTTATGTATCAGAGTTATTCAATATTACGAGAGTGGTGTAGGGTATTATATAGTCGGTCCCGCCCGACTTTATCCTTTCCTTACTGGTTTTTTCTAGCATCATTACTCGCAGCTTTTGTTAAACAACTAAAATTTAGTTTGTAAATACTTCAATTCATCACTTTTTGTTAATCCATCAATAATTTATTTAGGTTATACGATTTGTAAGCGAAGCAAATTCACACATTGAACTTATGAAAAACAGAAATCTTGGCCATTAAATTAAGGCGTCGATACTTATCCCAAAATACTCCTATTTAAATACAATTTTATCTTTGTTACGGGAATAATTATAAATTTAGAGTGTACCCTAAGCAGAATATGTTTGGGACATTATACTACAGAATATAACAAATTTTAGGTATCCGAAACAAAAATTTTTTTTCGCCATTTTTGATATGTTTGAATTGGATAAAATATATTTCGAACAGAAATTCTTGAATATTATATATTTCTGAACAAATACATTTTATTTGAAAATCAATATAATTTATTTGTAGCGCATATTTTATTATATTAGAACAATATATAATTGCGAACTAACTTTCTCAAATAAATTATGTGTTTAAATACAAAAAAAAATATTGTTTAGGAATTTCTCAGTGCATATTTTATATAAACAAGATTTTCAAAACTTTGCTGATTTTTTAGAATTTGAGATTTAATTTTTTCTTGGTTTCGGACCATTCCTTAAAAATGGCATATCTAGCATAAACTTTTGTTTTAAAGCACACATTTTTAATTTCTAAATATTCCAAATCATCTTTTGTTGTCAACCCTTCAAGTAATTTATTGTTATTGTTATCGATCTCAAATTGTAAAATATTTTTACAAACATAAAAAAATTCTAAAAAATTATCTTTGAATTTCTGAAAAACTAAAACAATTAAGGTATCGATATGTTTTCTGAATACTTAAATGCAAATAAATTTTTGTCTCGGAAATGCTAGTCCCAAATAAAAAACATAGAAGGATTTATTTAGAACAACATCCTCTCAAATAATATAATATTTGCTTATGCCAAATATTATATATTTAGAGTATAAGCCTAAACATATATATGTTTCAAGAGAGAAAATATTTTTGAAACATTATTCTGTAGACTATTGGTTATTGTTTGATATACCATTTTGACTCTAATTCGTCTAAAACATCAGTTTAAATTAAAACCAGTAAGGAAAGGCAGAAAGTCGGGCGGGGCCGACTATATAATACCCTACACCTCCCTAACAATGCGATAAGGGGCATTGCCATAATAATTTGGAATAATTGGTAAATGGGTAGAAACGTATTCTAATTCTGAAACGATAATCGCTAAATTAAGCAATATTCGTTCCTAAAGTGAGAAACATCTTTCTGGAAAATTTTAATGATCGGAAGTAAAATACAACTTCTATAGCGGTTTGATACCAAATCAGGAGGAACATATATATGGAGCTTTAATGTAAATCTGAACCGATCTTCCCTGAATACTTATTCATGTAAAAAGACCTCCTTCTGTCGAATTTCGTACTGATCGGATATAAAATACAGTCTCTACAGCGCTTACATGTCAAATCGGGGGTAACATATATATGGGAGCTATATCTAAATCTGAACCGATTTTCTCCAAATTTGGCAGTATTCCTTCATGTAATAAGAATCCTCTTTCTGCCGAATTTCGCACTGATCGGATATGAAATACAGTTTTTACAGCGCTTACAGGTCAAATCGGGGGTAACATATATATGGGGGCTATATCTAAATCTGAACCGATTTCTGCCAAATTTAATAGTGTTCATCCATATAATAAGAAACCTCTTTCTGCCGAATTTCATACTGATCGGATATAAAATAAAGTTTTTACAGCGCTTACATGTCAAATC
The DNA here is from genome assembly GCA_963930755.1 of Eudasyphora cyanicolor. Lineage (NCBI taxonomy): Eukaryota > Metazoa > Arthropoda > Insecta > Diptera > Muscidae > Eudasyphora > Eudasyphora cyanicolor. Next base: position 241,847,518 of record OZ005737.1, on the reverse strand, counting down.
GGGGGTAACGTATATATGGGGACTATATCTAAATCTGAACCGATTTCTTCCAAATTTAATAATGTTCATCCATATAATAAGAAACCTCTTTCTGCCGAATTTCATACTGATCGGATATAAAATAAAGTTTTTAATGCGCTTACATGTCAAATCGGGGCTAACATATATATGGGGACTATATCTAAATCTGAACCGATTTTAACCAAATTCAATAGGGATCGTCCTTGGGCCAAAAAAAAAAATGTGTGTAAAGTTTCGTCGAGATCGGACCATAATTGCCACCTGTACTTTGATTACAAGAATACATGCACAGACGGACAGACAGACAGACGGACAGACGGACAGACGGACATAGCTAAATGAACTCAGAAAGTGATTCTAAGTCGATCGGTATAATAAACGATGGGTCTATTTCTTCTCCTTTTGGGTGTTACAAACAAATGCACAAAGTTATAATACCCTGTACCACAGTGTGGTGTAGGGTATAAATATTAAACGTAAAACATTCCAATTGGTATTCAAAACATGTTAGAGTTACAATTGAAGTTCTTTGAATCTCAAATAAAATCACATGAATTTTAAATTTAATTTGTATTGCTATGCAATTTTTGATTTTCAAATTATGTATTTTGAATTTCAATTAACCTTTTAAGCACTGAAAAAAATATTAACCTAATATTAATCTTCAAAATAAGGATATTTTCTTTTTTAAATTGACACAATTGATTTATAAAGGAAATTGTTCTCATTATGTAAAGTCTAATGTTGGTGCCAAATCTCTATAATTTGAATAATATTTTTGCTGTGTGATTTTTAATTTATATGAATAAAGCCATTTGTCTTTAATAACGAACCAAATGAAAATAGTCAATTTGGTCACTGTGAACTTCAACTAACGAGCTCTTCCATGTAGTCACTTTCAAATTAGGTTGAGATGTTTTTAATTTTTTTTTCTTCTTTAGAATGTAATAAACTTATCCATATCTTTTGCATGGACATAAATTCGGGTATATCAATTATGTAAAAACTCATTACAATTATAATAAAATTCTAGGTCCACAAAAAAATGCATAAAATTTGATGACATATTTCACTTAACATAAAAATTAAATCAATAACAACAAACAAATAATAACAGCAATGGCCCAAAACAACGCGGTCAGTAATGAAATAAGTCTTTAAATATTTATTTTCACATAAAAATCCACTTACAAACACACACCCACACAGATAGGGGGAGAGACGAAAATAACCAAAAACCGAATGAAACGTGCAGTTAATGTCCATGTGGTGGCTAGCTTGGACCGGCAGTGCCATCGCTGGGGCGGTGTGTTTCAGTGGTGTTTCGTAGAATGTATCACTCACAAAACTAATTTACAAATCAGAATGTAATTTCTGTTATTCGGGATGTGTGATAATAATTTCAAGTTTCGTGCGATGTCCTTCATAACATAAATAATGATGATTGTGATGACGAGGATATTCGCAGTGAACAGAATATGGCACAGGAGCAGAAAGTGGAGGTTGGCATAGGCCTTTTAAAAGGCCTATATAAAAAATGAAAAGTTGACATTTTTCCTAAAATTATGGTCTTAGGGTCTATATAAAAATGATCCTCGCCCATATGTAGAAGAACAAAATTTCAGTAAAACTTTGTACCCAATTGAAGAAATATTTTTTTTTTTAATTTTAGTTCTTCAAAAGCTAAATTGCAGGCCTTTTCTCTATAGAACCCTTAAGTATACCCCTCTGTAATATTTTGTTATTTATGTGGGAGTTGTTGTTATTTTTGTTTTTTTTTTTTGTACTTAGCCGAAGTGGAAAAACAGCATGTGTTTTATTTACAACTACAACAATAATACGATTTGGCAAGAACGGGCCCAGCAGAAAAAAGTAATAATGACAAAAACTCGGCATGACATTAAAACGGCACTCAAAACAATGACCACGAAAAAATCATAAACAATGAACAAACGAACGAACGAACAGACGAGCACATATACAGGCGCGTGAACGGACAGTAGTGATGCCATAATTGAGGACAGGATGTTCTCACATAGATAGCGGCACAAACACAAACCAACAAAAACCTAATCGTCAAGGTCTCACCGAATAAAATAATTTCACACACATACAGAGGCACTCTCAGGAACACAAGACCTGACATAAACGCACGACAACAAAACATTAATAAATGTTAAACGTGTACGAACAGTGTTGCTGCAGCAGTTTTAATTTTCGGAAAAGCAGTGTTTCACAACCGCAAGTGTGAGTAACAATTTTGTTAATTACTTTGTTGTTTATAGCATTTGTAGATAATACTAGCATACAAAAATGTTGGCGAAATGGTTGCGTAAATTTTTAATTTTCGAGACCAACCGACGTAACTGACCTTTTTTCAGAAATTGAGATAATTCCGCCATTCGATTTGTTTAGTCAAAGTACAAATTGTGTATAAATTTTGTGCATATATATATATATTACCGTTTTCTCAAAAAACGGTAAATGATTTTAGACGTAACTGACACAATGGCAAACAAATTTTCACCAAGAGACGCAAGTGCAATATGTCACTTAATATTTCGTTTTTCCGAAATGTGTGTTCGTTATTGCAAAATGTATGGAGTACTTGCTGGACCCAACCCACTCGTTGCCCATTTTTGGACCAATTGCGTTCGAAACGGGATCACGGTCCAGTCCCAATCATCAGATAACGACAGTAGGAATATCGATAATCCATTCGTAGGTAATAACGTAATAACTCCAAATTGGCTTAATTGCACGGGGCCACGCCTCCTCAATAAATAACTAATATAGCCTATGTCACCCGCTAGGATAATCTAAAGATTACAGTATTTATCCATTTTCCGTGATGTGCCTATAATTGCCATTAAACCACAACTGTACACCATTTAATCGTTTTTGCCTCACAGTGCCACTATAAGTATGTATTAAGAGAAAAACATACTGTATATTCCAAAAGCTAAATTCGCACTCTTAGCCCTACTCTACCATATTTAACCCTTTTTGCCATATCGTACCATATTTTACCATTTTTGCACTACTGTACCATATTTAACCCTTTTTGCCCCATGGTGCCATATTTAACACATTTTTGACACACTGCACAAATTTAATTTTTCCCCCCACTGTACCATATTTAGCACTTTTTGCCCTACTGTACCATATCCAAAATAGTTATGTCCCACTGCACAATATTTATCATTTTTCCCTAAAAAAACTCCTTGTGTCTAGTCTACATTCCAATGGCTACCCTCAAGCCAAATTAGATGATTCAAGCTCTTGCCATTTGGACTTGGCTTTGGTGCCATATTTATCCCTTTTTGTCCCAATGTGCGCGTAAATTTTTTAATTTCGAAAAATTGTGATTCAAACCGAATCTTCACCCTAGGCGCTACCCTCACACGAAATGTTGCAATTCTAGCTCCAGCCGTTTGGATTTGGCTGTGATACCATATTTTTTCTTTTTTGACCCATTGTGCGCCCAAAATTTCGAAAAACCCTTCCATATTGCGCGTCAATATAGCAAGGACTACCATCCTACTCTAGCTTTAGCCGTTTGGACGGTGATCAGTCGTAACTGACATTAAGTATAATTTTTTTCCCACAAAGTGACGTATTTGCATTGTTTATGAAAAACATGCATTATAATTAATTATACCCTACACCACACTGTGGTACAGGGTATTATGACTTTGTGCATTTCTTTGTAACACCTAAAAGGAGAAGAGATAGACCCATTGTTTATTATACCGATCGAGTCAGAATCACTTTCTGAGTCGATTTAACCATGCCCGTCTGTCTGTCCGTCTGTCCGTCTGTCTGTCCATGTATTCTTGTACTCAAAGTGCAGGTCGTATTTATGGTCCGATTGTGATGGAATTTAGCATAGTGCTCTTTTTTTGGCCCAAGGACGATCCCTATTGAATTTTGTTAAAATCGGTTCAGATTTGGATATAGTCCCCATATATATATTTCACCCGATTTGACATGTAAGCGCTGTAGAAACCACATTTTACATCCGATCTTTACGAAATTCGGCAGAGAGAGTTTTATTATTACGTGAATGAACACTACCAAATTCGGAGAAAATCCGTTTAGATTTAGATATAGCCCCCATATATATGTTTCACCCGATTTGACATGTAAGCGCTGTAGGAACTGTGTTTTAAATCAGATCAGTACGAAATTCGAAGTTCTCTTATTACATGAAAAAACACTGCGCAATTCGAGGAAAATCGGTTCAGATTTAGATATAGCCCCCATATATATGTTCCACCCGATTTAACATTTAAGCGCTGTAGAAATCGTGTTTTATATCCGATCATTACGAAATTTAGCAGAGAGAGTTTTCTTATTACATGTATGAACACTGCCAAATTCGGGGAAAATCGGTTCAGATTTAAACATAGTCCCAATATATATGTTACACCCGATTTGATATGTAAGCACTGAAACCGTGTTTTATATCCGATCAGTACGAAAATCGGCAGAGAGAGTTTGCTTATTACATGTATGAACACTGCCAAATTACATGTATGAACATTGGTAGGTAGGTGTAGGGTATTATATAGTCGGCCCCGCCCGACTTTTTGTCTTTCCTTTCTGGTTTTTTTTTTTTTTTGTTAATAATATTGAAAAAGATGGAGTTAAGTACACAATGAGAAAAGCAAACTGGAAATATAATAAATATTACGCCGTGGGGAAGAATGGACATTGTCTCAAAAACAGAAAAACTACTCTCCTGAACAATTTTGAAAATGTCAGTTACAGCAGTTGGTCATTCAAGCGACGATATAAAAGAACAAGCCCTTACTGACTACACATAAAATTCCTAACTCACTTTTATTTTAAAAACATTAAAATAAAAAATCCCTATTTAATATAAATTTGTTAAAAATAATACCAATGAAAACAAAGTTTCAGGGCAATTTTGTAATAGTTTTTTAATTCGAATTAATTTTTAAAATTTTGCATTTTATTCAGTTTTTTTCTTCCTCCTGTAAAATATCTAAAATGTTTGTAACGCTTTTTTAAATTCGAGTGACGATGATCCGAATTGGCAAACTAAATGCTATAAAAACTGTACTTTATATATAATCGTTTTGAAATTTGGAGTAGTGGAGTTCCTTTATCCAAGAACGAGCTTTGCTGAATTTTAAGAAAATCGGTTAATATATTTACCTCCGATACACAATACACAGTACGCAATAAGAAAAGCAAACTTGAAATATAATAAATATTACGCCGTGGGGAAGAATGGACATTGTCTCAAAAACAGAAAAACTGCTCTCCTGAACAATTTTGAAAATGTCAGTTACTGCAGTTGGTCATCCAAGCGACGATATGTCAGTATAAAAGTATTGGTTATTTTGGTATGTTTCTATGGCACCACAGCTTAAATTAAGAGTTAAGACTCATGACCTTTTGAAGCTTAGATAACCTCAGGGCCTGTATAGGGTGGTCTAAGTAGAGATACTTTTTTCAATAGCCTTTTTTGACAGATCACGTGTGAGTCGTGTCATGCTGTCATGTTATTTTTGTTAAGTATTGTTTGGCATTTCATCATGGAAAGACTTACGCCTGAACAACGTTTACAAATTATTCAGTTTTATTATCAAAATAATCGTTCGCCAATTGCGCTAAGTCCATTTTTTTAAATAAAAAAAAACACTTCCAGTCGACCCACGACCTTGACCCATGAGCAATATTTTAGCTCTCGTTAATAGCTATATTTTTGCCATTGATCGATTCCCGATCCGACGTACCGGAATCATCGGCCCATATTTCTTCAAAAATGATGCCGGTGAGAACGTAACCGTCAATGGCGACCGTTATCGTGCCATGATAACCGACTATTTGATGCCTGAAATTGTGGGGATATGTAAAGTCTAAAGTTTATGCGGGCAAACCCGCTTCGATTCAGGCCTTGAAGCAAAACATCACGCGTGTCATTCGCCAGTTACCAGTCGAAATGCTCGAACGAGTCATCGAAAATTGGAGTCAACGGATGAACCATCTGAGACGTAGCCGCGGCCAACTTTTGATACACATAATCTTCAAAAAAATGCCAAAAATGTTCTTTCAATTGATAATAAACATTCCCCATTCAATTTGAATTTTCTATGTTTTTTCTTAAAAAAGTAGGGAACCTCGAAATGGATCACGTTATATAAAAAAGGAAAAAATCTGAGCGCACGATTTCTAGAAAAGCCTACGCAAATATAAGCAAAAAAAGTAATGATTATTTTGATATGTTTCTAACAAATTTTAAAAAATGTCGATTAAACAAAAAATTTTTTTTGCCAATATACGATAAAATTAGAAATAATAACTAACTAACGAATAAAACAATACCAGCTTGACAAAAATCTAATGAATAAAGCAAATGTAAAAAATTATGTTTCATATTTCAAAAACGCCCAGTTTTAAACCCTGACTTTAGCGTAACGAGGGTATATTGGTCAGAATATTTAATATCGTTAATTTGGGTGGGGGTGCCCAAATTAACTTCTCTAGCACCTCTTCATCTACCTTGCCAAGTTTGGTCGCAATCGGCTGTTTGGTGAAGAAACGGTCGAATTAGTGTTTTGCAAAAACAAACGAAAATTGTCAGACCAGTCTTGGTCTTGGCCCATAACTTTTACAAATATTGAATATCCCCAACAATTTTTCAAAAACAACTTTCATAAACATTTTTTTTTAAAAATTTCTAAAAAATTTTTTTACAAGCAATGGCGCTTTGTGTCCTCTTTAAAACTAAGTCAACTTTGCAAAATCGGTTCAATCGTTCCATAGCAATTACAAATTTCGTTAAACGCAAAAAAGTTTTTTTTTAATTTTTTCAAAAATTAAAATGCACATAAAATTTTTCCAAAATTTTTTTTTTAAAAAAGAGGATAGCGGTTTCTTATTTCACCTATTTGTAACTGCTTATAAACATTTTAGCCAAAAATAAACTTCATAGGTCGATATTAAATATTCCGACCCATTTCTTGAAGAAGTTTTTACATAATATACTTCGAAGGTTATACTACAATACACAATTGGTTTTAATCAAAAGTTTTCTTTTGTATCTCACAAAAAATTCTTTTTTGGTACGAATTGAAAATTAAATTTTTAATTTTTTCCTCGACCCCGTGCTAATATTTTGTAAATATCGAAGCAGAATATGTACCGATGTTATCCGATTTTATTGGTTCGGTATGCCCAATAGGACAAAAGTTATGGCCACTTGCAGTTATATTTTCAAAAAATTTTAGTAATATAATTTATACTCGTAATATAATTTTTTTAAGAAAAAAGTATGTGTAGTATTTTCGAGAACAGTGCCTTAAAAATCTCAAAAATGCCCACAAAGACAAAAAAACTTAAAATTGTATCCATTTGAATGCTTTTATAGTACTCACAGTCCACTGGAAAATCGGCGTCATTATGTATTTAAATTAGGAAAAATAAACTATATACAACATTGAAATTTACTTTATTACAAAGCTTTATAGGTCCTACGCGGTCAATAAAATATACCCTTGAACAAAAAAAATTATAAAAAAAAATGTCTACCAAAGTGCTCAAAAGTCATGTGTTCAAAATTTTGACAAAAATAGTTAATATTTATGTAATAAAATTGGTTCAATGAAAAATATAGTATGTTATGATTTAGGTTTTCTATTATTGTTTATAATTTTGTATCAATTACTATTTTTATGGATGATTATTTTTTGTCCCTGTAGATATGCGTCATTCCCCTGTCAAATCGTATATTCCGTAAAATTCATATTTTCAAACCGTTCAGGATTTCCAATAATTCAAATTATAAAGAGTATTAAATTTACTACATGTACTCGTTGTTGGATTTTCGCCAACAATATTAATAAAATGATGTAAGTCGCGCTTTGTCTTCCGAAATGAACTTTCACACTCACGTGCGTCATTCCCCTGTGCTGCTTTTATTTTTAAAGTTCAATACTTTTTATAACTTTTTTTGTGCTTTTGACTTCAATCTGTAAAACCAAGGTCCGATCCATTTTTGAAATGCTAGTATTGAAACAGAAATTATGGAAACATTTGTAGTCAATCGTCATTCCCCTGTCAAAAAATGACAGGGGAATGACGATTAACAAGGGAGCTATAAAGAGCGACCATCAGGATCCTCGATCTTATGTCATATTTGGATAGAGCACCTCAAAATAAGAAGAAAAATTAACGGGCAATTTATCGATAACTTGCTTAGTTATCGGACGATAATATTTGAAAAAATCGACCAAAAAATAGATTTTTTTGATAAAATGATGACAATCAAGGATCCTCGGATTTATACTCCTCCGTCATTACCCTGGAGGGTATATTTTAAAAATTTCGCATAACTCGGTTAAAAAGTAAAAAATTGGTGTGTACCTTCGATAACAGTATTGCTTTTCTTAAGTGGATTAAATCTACCTATCTGAAATACAGAATTCAACAAAAAACTTCAATGCTACAAATGATGTCGAAATTGGCCCGTATTGTCGAAACCACCCGCATATGTCGGCACAGTGCAATATAAAGTAGGTGTATTTGTTAAACCCCTTCTGGTACCTCCCACACAAATTGACAGAATAATTCGTGTAATATTCCATATAACATTACTCACAAAGTGAGGGTATACATTAATCTGTTTACCCGACTGAAACTTTCTTACTTTTTTTACTCCTATTAAATATCTACCACATTGCTTCAGACATAAAAAAGATATTCCGTACGGTATACCGGGAAAAAGAATTGAGTCCCAGATCAATGAGCTGAGAAATGCTGTACTGTGTAAGGAAATAATTCTTCATTTTTATTTTTGATAGTTTTTTCTTTTTCGGACGATATTTCGTATTAAACTTTTGGGTCTATTTCCCTTTTTATTTGGGAGATTATTCATTTGGTGGATTTTCGTTTTTATTTTTGGACCATTTTTCTATGGCCGATTTTTTTTGCCTATCAAGGACTCATTTTCGAAACCACAAGGTGTTACTATGTATTATGGATTTGTCTGTTATTCCTAAAAGTTGAAGAGATTGATGAAATGACAGGGATAACTGAATATTTTTGCCTTCTTTACAGAAGTCATGATTTGTCACAATCTTAATACTGAAACACCAGATACATAGCAAACAAATCATTTAGTTCGAACAAGATTCTGACGGTTTTTCGGTGCAACCTATCGTTAAATGAATGAATTAATGCAAATAATATATTGTGCTCATTCGCCAAAGTGCACTGAGGAAATGTAAATATTAGAAGCATTGGCTGTCAAGGTCAATGCATTTGGAATACTCGTATGTGCCGTCCGATAAATAGTAGCTGTCGGTGAAGAACGAATAGAAATTTGATTTCAACGAGTACAGCTTTTCGTGTATTTTTAGACCGATTTTCCTATTTTTTTTGGTAAATATTACTATTATTATCAAATTAATATCAATGGATGCGTGCAAAGAAAGTTCAAGAAAAGACCCAGAAAAAATAATTTTTTTCTGTTTGAAAAATTATTTCCATTACTTCGTAACTCGAGAAAAAGGAAAACAAACTTCCGATGACACATATTGAATTTCTATCTTAAACAAATGTCGCATATTACTGTAATCAGCAGGTTAATGTGGAGCTTTTAGGGCCTCTTAGGATATTTTGGGACACCTATTGTACAGAGATAATATGACTTTGATATAAAGTCTGTCACACACAATAGTTCTTTCTCCCTAGAAAATCGTATTGGTCCATATACTCTAGAATGAACAGTCAAGCGTAAAATTAATCGTCTGACCGGTTTCTATATACAGATATTTACACTTGGTGGCATGTTATTCACGTTTTATGGAGCGTTTATAATCTACAAATAGGAAGCCGAGTTTCGGTCGTTATGGCCTACATTTTGTAGTTTACAATATAGTTGTAACTGCATTAATCAGTTCACTGCCAACCGCCATTACAACTATAGCAATATCCACTTCCTTCAAATCAGCAGGTTAATGTGGAGCTTTTAGGGCCTCTTAGGATATTTTGGGACACCTATTGTACAGAGATAATATGACTTTGATATAAAGTCTGTCACACACAATAGTTCTTTCTCCCTAGAAAATCGTATTGGTCCATATACTCTAGAATGAACAGTCAAGCGTAAAATTAATCGTCTGACCGGTTTCTATATACAGATATTTACACTTGGTGGCATGTTATTCACGTTTTATGGAGCGTTTATAATCTACAAATAGGAAACCGAGTTTCGGTCGTTATGGCCTACATTTTGTAGTTTACAATATAGTTGTAACTGCATTAATCAGTTCACTGCCAACCGCCATTACAACTATAGCAATATCCACTTCCTTCAAATCAGACAGCATTTCATACACACACATACATCAATGTGAATAATCGACGTTGTCATATGTATCTTTGTGTTGTTACTGTAATTATTCTTATACACTAATACGAGTGCACACACGCAAACAATCGTATATGAAATTCATTACATCAGTAAACATTTTTGGAAAAGCGATAAAAGTGCTTTTAATGTGGCATTTCAATTTAGTTACGACGTAGGCACCGGCAGCACTGTCGGTTGTCGTACAGTGGTGATAATCCTACAAGTAATTGAGATAAAAACGTATTTTTATTTAAATATATTTTTTTAGAGTTTCTGTGATAACTCAAAAATGAGTTGTCTTTTTTTTTAAACAAATAAGAAAATTTTAGTATAGAAAACTGCTGCTTAACTCATTATTGGTAAAATATTTAAAATACAGAATTTTAAAATTATTGCTACAGAAATTTTTGGGAAACACTTTTCATTTGCATGTGTCAATTTCAGAGGATGGGGTATATTAATAGGTTTAACAATTTGGCTTATTTATAATGAGCTGTAGCTGAAATTTTGAGGTCAATCGGTTAATTCGTTCTAGAGTTATAGAGCACACCAAACAGACAGATAGACGGACGGACGGACATTGTTCAAATTACTTAATATATATTAAAGCTGATTTAAGCCGAACAACCGTAAAGTTTGGTATTTTTCGATACGTTACACTCTTCCTCTGAAGTGAGGTTATATATTAACTTATGATCCACACAGTTAATAACACTGTGCAACTGTGAAAAAAATACACGAACTTGGCAGTATGTATATTCTACTACCAAAGGGTGGAATAACTCTATACTCGATTTGGCGAAAGTAGTGACCAATTTTTTATATTGGCCCTAAAAGTTTCTGGAATTCAGTGAGCCCCATCGAAAAAGGTGTCCTCAGCTTTTGTCCAACAACTTGGTGATACCGCTTAACTATATTTGGAAATAATGTAACTAAGAATATGCAGAAGAAAGTTTGTTGAAATTGTATGCGAAAAAAAAATTCCGCATTTTTGGTTAAAAGTGAAGGAAAATTATTTTTTTTAATTACTTCAGCATAACTTACAGGGACACATAATTTTTCACCAGTAATGTTTGGCAAAATTGTAGCCACGGGAAATCTGAACAACTTTTGTGAACATATCAAAACAATCTGAAGGTGTCTAGGCACCCTAAATAGTTCAAAAATACCACATTGTACCAAACGGGGCGTGTCAATGATGCCCACTTTTCAATGGGCTATAGTTACTATATAAACATTACACTGTACACAATTTCAAGTATTTGTATATACTAGTAAAAAAGTTATAAGCTGTTAACTTTTGGTGAAAAATGGTAGATTTGTGTGGCAGGTACCAAAAAGAGTAACGGGTTGTCCAAAAGGGATGATATGATTTTGAAGTAACGTTTCGGCTATTTGTAATATGTCATGATCTGTCATTTGTTTTTCATCGTATTCACTAGTGTTTACAATTTAATCATGGAGAGATACACGCAAGGACAACGTTTACAAATTATTCAGTTTTATTATCAAAATAATCGTTCTACAAATGCAACTTTTCATGCGCTAAGTCAATTTTTTTAAAATCCAAAAAAACCCTTTCCAGCCGTCCTACGACCTTGACACCCATGAGCAATATTTTAGCTCTCGTTAAGAGCTATCTTTTTGCAATTGACCGATTGTGGCTACGTGCCACACTGCAAATGAAACAATTGAATTGTTGCCTGGAATGGTTGGATATTCGATTATTTCAAGAATTGTGATATTGAATGGCCTCCAAGAAGTTCTGATTTAACACCATTAGACTATTTCTTGTGGGGTTATTTGAAGTCATTGGTCTTTCGAAATAAACCAGAGTCTCTTCAAGCTTTACAAGTCAATATTGAACGTGCCATTCATGACATACGACTTTATTTAGTGGAAAAGTGCTCGAAAATTCGGTTCATCGAATTCGTTCCTGCAGAAGAAGTCGTGGAGGCCATTTGAATGAAGTTTTATTTAGAACTTAATTGTATCAATGGTATGTACTTCACAGTAAATAAAAAACTGTTGAATTTCCTTAACAATAAGTGTTTTTTTTCAAAGAAATCATATCATTCTTATTGGAAAACCGTTATTTGTATGCACTGGTAATAATAACTTTAGTTTTTGTACAAAATGTGCCCTTTGGTTTGTGAGGTATCAAAAGGAGTGAGGCCACTTCGCCCATTTTTCTCAAGCTAATAGCGGCAGATAAAATATTACCATGTGTGTGTCGAATTGCGTAAGATTCGGATAACTACTATAGAAGTTATCAGAGGATCAATATTTCACTAAATTTCAACCCTTTATGAGGGAGGAACTACACCATTTTCAACAGTAATTGAGAAGTTTCCCATTGTAATTGAGAAAATTTCACTTGAAATTGAGATTTTACATTTGAAATTGACAAAATTTCAATTGAAATTGAGATTTTACATTTGAAATTGACTAAATTTCAATTGAAAATGAGATTTTCCATTTGAAGTTGGCTAAATTTAATTTGAAATTGATATTTTCCATTTGTAATTGACAAAATTTCAATTGAAATTGAGATTTTCTATTTGAAATTGTCTAAATTTCATTTGAAATTAGGATACTTGCACTTTAAATTGAGAAATTATGAAAATAACTTTGATTTTGAAATACATGTTAAAAGCTGGAGTTGAAGGATAAATGCGCTATTTTCTTGATAAATATGACCCATGGAATCGTTAACCGTTTGTTACCGGTTTCCCGCTTGGGACCAGTGTCCATTTGATAGGTGCAATATGAATATTCGGAGTCATACAATTGGATCGGCGTAGAGGGTCATCCACTGCAGCATATACAAACAAATGGGCTATATATTATATATATAAACTTGAAATGGTTGCACGTTTTTTAGTTTATTTATAATAATTATTCGTATTACAAGAACTTTATTATAATTTCTGAATTATAAATAAAAAAGTTCTCAATTTAAAAACAAAATATCCTAATTTTAAACGGAATTTTCTCAATTTAAAATGGAAATATCCTAACTTAAAATGAAATGTAGACATTTTTAAATGGAAAATCTCAATTACAAATGAAATTTTGTCAATTTCAGATGGAAAATCTCAATTTAAATTGACATTTAGTCAATTTCAAATGGAAAATCTCAATTTTAAATGAAATTTCGCCAATTTTAAATGAAAAATCTCAATTTCAATTGAAATTTAGTCGATTTCAAATGTAAAATCTTAATTCTAATTGAAATTTTGTCGATTTCAAATGTAAAATCTTACTTTCAAGTGAAATTTTCTCAATTACTGTTGAAAATGGTGCAGAAGGAGTGGATCAATATGGCCTATCTTTGAAATTAGCCAGAAAAAAAATATTATTACATACCAAATTTGAAGTCAATCGGTTACTCCTTTCGAATGTTATCGTTCGCTCCAGCCAGACAGACAGATGGAAGGGCGGACCTTGCTTAAACAACCTAAAATATTCTAAATTTGATTTCCGTCAAACATACTTTGGGTCTTACTTCACTCCTTCGATGTGTTACACTTTTGGCCCATTGAAAATTATATGCTATGGGCCAAAAGTGTAAGAGATAGAACCATAATAAGCTATAAGTCATTATATTATGTATCGCAATGTGGTGTCGGGCATAATTAGCACAACTATATTTTGTGTAAAATTTTAGATGGCCATTTATACACTTAAATTACTATATCTACTCAAAAGAAATATATATATTTTTTTGAAACACTGTGTCCATTTCTAAAGTTGTAATGCTACATTAAATTAATGCTCAGCTCCTCATTGCAACCGCTACTATTGCTATGGTGTATCTGGTTCTTTTGGATAAATTGGCGGACGGAAGTGAACCACAATGCACGGAATTCGATGTGGCAAAAGCCACAAAATAATGATTCAACGTAATTTCAAACTAACATTTGCGGTTTTAAGGACACTACTACAGAAGCTCCAACTCACTTTATTCACTCTCATACCGCCCCGATGGTTTTAAATGCGATTTGTGCTCTCCTCCCTATGGCTGCAAATGCACCCCTTAGCTCAAAGCCACACTTGACGACTAAATATTTCTATGCGAACTCTGTAGTATCCGCGGTAGTATCGAGAGCATTGGTTGATACTGAGAGCATACTGAACGCTACACTACTATTGATATCAATATGAAGAACATTTTATTGAGTTTTGGTCTCGGCGTATATGAGTATGTCGTACTGCTGCTGTAATTGTGTGTGGCATATTAGAGGATGTTTTTTTTGCTTAGTGTCCATGATGGGGCTATCACACACATCGTTTCAATGCTGTGCGAAGGGGCATACCTAGCAAACTGCTCTGTCATATGACCCACAACATGATGACCCATTCCAACCCATTACAATAATCGTTTGTAATGGGGGGCTGCAGTGTAGGTGGTCATTCTAAGTGATGAAGATTATATTGGTGTTTGAACGGATGGAATGCCTGCCGATAATGTTGATTGTATTTGTGCAAGTCAGGCTGTGGTTATTGTGCTCATTAATCTACCAAAACGTACAATGAAACTATTATTTATTCAAGTAAAGATCGAGTACCGGCTATATATAATTATTGATTACACTATGCAAAATGATTTTCCACCATAACTTGGTAATACTGTTTCTGACGCAGTTCAGTCCTCTAAACACTAAAATTGACATAAGACGTTTTTTGTGTGCTTAATTTTTAGTTTTATGCGTTTCAAATAAATGGATACATTGCATATCGTTCATTCCATATCAAACCGAACGATTTTTGGAAAAAATCTGGTCGACATTGCAGATTGCCTTGTAAGTTTGTATATGAGTTTTAATATGGAAATGAATCATCTTGTAGTTGGCGAGAAAAAAAACAAACATTTTTTTCAGGTGTCATCAGCATCTTAAATCTGAAAAATTTGGGAAAATATCTGAAAAGGTGTATTTTTGAAGTTATGTATTATTCAAACGCGTGGACGGAATTTTACAAATGATGGCTCGTTCGTGAGGTCTTGACTTGTACTTTAAAGTACATACATTAGTGCTGGTTAATGCATAGTTTTTAAATGCATCAGTTGCATATTCAACTTTATGTTGCATATTGCACATCAATTACACCAACTTAAAATTCGGAGAAAAATATAGTCATGTAGCCTCATTTGTCCTTAACTGACCCTACACATTTTATGATGGGGTTCAGCATCGTTCTTTTTTAAAACAATATTAAAAAAATGCCAATGATTTTCCTTTATAAACAACTAGCTGAGCCAGGTGCGCTTCGCTGCCCATGTCAAAATTAGCGCTGTAGAAACTGTATTTTATATCCGATCAGTACGAAATTCGGCAGAAAGAGGTTTGTTATTACATGAAGGAATACTGCCAAATTCGGAGAAAATCGGTTCAGATTTAGATATAGTCCCCATATATATGTTACCCCCGATTTGATATGTAAGCGCTGTAGAAACTGTATTTTATATCCGATCAGTAAGAAATTCGGCAGAAAGAGGTTTCTTATTACATGAAGGAATACTGCAAAATCCGGAGAAAATCGGTTCAGATTTAGATATAGTCCCCATATATATGTTACCCCCAATTTGACATGTAAGCGCTGTAGAGACTGTGTTTTATATACGATCAGTACGAAATTCGACAGAAACAGGTTTCTATTTTACATGAATGAGTATTCAAGGAAAATCGATTCAGATTTCTATATAACCTCCATATATATGTTCCTCGAGATTTGGTTACAAAGCGCTATAGAAGTTGTACTTTACTTCCGATCATTTCAAAGTTCTCCAGAAAAATGTTTCTCAATTTAGGAACGAATATTGCTTAATTTAGCGATTATCGGTCCAAAATACATTAACCAATTATTCCAAATTATTATCGCAATGACCCATATCGCATTGTTAGGGAGGTGTAGGGTATTATATAGTCGGCCCCGCCCGACTTTCTGCCTTTCCTTACTGGTATTAGTAATAAATTCACTGAATGAAAAAATACCGAATTCAGTGGAAAGTCCAGAAAATAGAAATGTATACTTATAAAATTTCCAAATTCTTGTATCATTGGTCATGCATCAGATTATCATATTGCGATTGTATTGGAGTGAGCAGCTGTAATTATCGCATACCGAGCATTTTTGTTCATGTATTTCCTATATAATACTCGTACTTGCAAGATATATCAAAATATTGGCTGTGCCACGCCCACTGGTCCTATTCCGCCCATTTGTAAGCCAATGAGGTAGACTGCTACCAGATACATATACGCAAAATTTCAACACTCTCGCTAACAAAATGAGCAAGATAATTCAATTTCGAAATTTGGCTTATAAGGGCGGGGCCACGCCCATTGGTCCGATCCCGCCCATTTTCTGACCAATTACGTAGAATGCCACCAGATACATATACACAACATTGCAGCACTCCCGCTAGTAAATTGTGCAAGATATCAAAATTTGGTCTATGTGGGCGGGACCACGCCCATTGGGCCGATCCCGCCCATTTTTGGACCAATCACGCAGACTGCCACCATATACATATACACAAAATTCCAGCACTCTCGCTAACATATTGTGCAAGTTATATCAATTTCAAAATTTGGCTTATATGGGCGGGGCCAAGCCCATTGGTCCGATCCCGCTCATTTTTTGACCAATTACGTAGAATGCCACCACATACATATACGCAACATTGCAGCACTCCCGCTAGGAAATTGTGCAAGATATCAAAATTTCAAAATTTGGTCAATGTGGGCGGGGCCACGCCTATTGGTCCGAACCCGCCCATTTTTGGACCAATCACGTAGATCGCCAACGGATATACACTTAATTCCAGGTTTCTCGCTAACAAATTGTGCAAGATATCACATTTTTAAAATTTGGCTTATATGGGCGGTGCCACGCCCATTGGTTCGATCCCGCCCGTTTTTGGATCAATCACGTGGACTGCCATCAGATAAATATGTACAACATTACAACACTCTAACTAACAAATTGTGCAAGATATATCAATTTCAAAATTTGGCTTATATGGGCGGGGCCACGCCCATTGGTCCTGTCCCGCCCATTTTTTGACCAAATACGTAGAATGCCACCAGATACATATACGCAACATTGCAGCACTCCCGCTAGCAAATTGTGCAAGATATGAAAATTTCAAAATTTGGTCTATGTGGGCGGGGCCACGCCCATTGGTCCGATCCCGCCCATATTTGGATCCATCACGTAGACTGCCACCATATACATATACATAACATTCCAGCACTCTAGCTAACAAATTGTGCAAAATATCTCAATTTCAAAATTTGGCTTATATGGGCGGGGCCACGCCCATTGGTCCGATCCCGCCCATATTTGGATCCATCACGTAGACTGCCACCATATACATATACATAACATTCCAGCACTCTAGCTAACAAATTGTGCAAAATATCTCAATTTCAAAATTTGGCTTATATGGGCGGGGCCACGCCCATTGGTCCGATTCCGCCCATTTTTTGAAAATTCACATAATCTGCCACTAAATGCATACACACAAAATTTCAGCAGTCTAGCTAAAAATTTTTCTCAATATCAAAATTGGACCCATATGGGCGGGTCCACGCCCACTTGATATATCGAAAATTCAAGTACCCTATTTTCAGCACCCCCTACACATGTACATTCTGTAAAAATTTCAAGATGATCGGTCTAGCCGTTTAGACGTCTATACGGAACAAACAAACTCACAGACACTCTCTTTTATATAAATTAAAGTAAGTTAAATACGAGCTTTTTCCTTTGATGAGTTTATTTGAACTGATTCGTTCTTTTCAAAATATTTCTTAAACACTCTAAATGCTTAAAGTAAAAATGCTGACACTTATTTTCTACATCGCCGCAGTGCCCAGCGCAAATCATGCCATTAATCCAGGCGTTGAGTTATTGAAATATGATAGGACAACTCAGCACTTCATACTTTGCAGTTAACACTGTTCGACAGTCAGTGTGATGTCGTTCAGTGTTAATCAGCATTGGATTTCGTATTGAGATTTTGCCGTTACACTGATCGACAACTGGTGTTCGGTTGTTCAGTGTTAACTTATATATAGACTAGCTGGACCCGGTCCACTTCGTTGCCCCAGACTTCAGATTTCGGATTCCGTCAATTTTCTAACCAATTACGTAAACTGCCATCAAATGTATATTTACAAAATTACAACACTCTCGCTAACAAATTGTTCAAGGTATTTCAATTTCAGAAATTTGCTTATAAGGGTGGGGCCACGGCCATTGGTCCAATCCCAACCCTTTTGGACCATTCACGTAGACTATCACCAGATCGATATGCAAAAAATTACAGCACTCTCGATAAAAAATTGTGCAAGATATGACTCTCAATTTCAAAATTTGGCTTATACTCGCATAGGCGGGGCAACGTCCATTGGTCTGATCACGCCTATTTTTGGTCGAATCACGTAGACTGTCATCAGATAAATATACCCAAAACTGCAGCGCTCACTTCAACAAATTGTGCAAGATATCTCAATTTAAAAATTAGGCTCCTATGGGCGGTGCCGCCCTTTTTTGTGTAATCACGTGAGATGCACAAAATCACAGCACTCTCGGTAACAAATTGTGCATGATATCTCAATTTAAAAATTTTGGTTTATATGGGCGGGGCCAGGCCAATTGATCCGATCCCGTCACTTTTTAGGACATTAACGTAGGCTATCATCAGATACATATGCACAAAATTACAGAATTATCGCTAAACAATTGTGTAAGACATCTCAATTTCAAAATTTAGTTTATACGGGCAGCACCACGGCCATTGATCCGATCCCGACCCTTTTTGGACCAATAACGTAGACTACCACCAGACATCACTCTCGCTAAAAATTGTGCAAGAAATGTGTCTCAATTTCAAAATTTGGCTTATATAGGCGGGGCCACGTCCATTGGTCTGATCCCGACAATTTTTGGGCGAATCGCGTAGACTGTCATCAGATACATATGTCCAAAACTGCAGCACTCTCGATAATAAATTGAGCAAGATATTTAAATTTCAAAATTTGGCATAAAGGGACGTGGCCACGCCCATTGGTTCGATGCCGCTCATTTTTGGACCAATCACGTAGACTACCACCAGATATATATACTCTCGGTAAAAAACTGTGCAATATATTTCAATTTCAAAATTTGGCTTAAATGGGGGGGGGGGGGGGGCGGCACGCCCATTGTTCTGATCCCGCCCATTTTTGGACCAATCACGTAGACTGCCACCATATACATATACACAAAATTCCAGCACTCTCGCTATCAAATTGTGCAAAATATCTCAAAATTTGGATTATATGAGCGGGGCCACGCCTATTGGTCCGAACCCGCCCATTTTTGGACCAATCATGTAGGTCGCCAACGGATATATATATACAAAATTCCAGGTATCTCGGTAACAAATTGTGCAAGATATCACATTTTTACAATTTGGCTTATATGGGCGGTGCCACGCCCATTGCTCCGATCCCGCCCATTTTTTGAAAAATCACGTGGACTGCTACCAGATAAATACGTACAACATTACAGCACTCTAGCTAACAAATTGTGCAAGATATATCAATTTAAAAATTTGGCTTATATGGGCGGGGCCACGCCCATTGGTCCGATTCCGCTAATTTTTGGACCAGTTACGAAGACTGCCACCATATACATATACACAAAATTCCAGCACTCTCGCTATCAAATTGTGCAAAATATCTCAATTTAAAAATTTGGCTTATATGGGCGGGGCAACGCCTATTGGTCCGAACCCGCCCATTTTTGGACCAATCATGTAGGTCGCCAACGGATATATATATACAAAATTCTAGGTCTCTCGGTAACAAATTGTGCAAGATATCACATTTTTAAAATTTGGCTTATATGGGCGGTGCCACGCCCATTGGTCCGATCCCGCCCATTTTTGGAAAAATCACGTGGCCTGCTACCAGATACATATACACAACATTGCAGCACTCTCGCTAGCAAATTGTGCAAGATATCGAAATTTCAAAATTTGGTCTATGTGGGCGGTGCCACGCCCATTGAGCCGATCCCGCCCATTTTTGGACCGTAGACTGTCACCAGATACATATACACAAACTGGTAGAACTCACACTAATGAATTGTGGAAAATATTTCAATTTTAAAATTTGGCTTATATGGGCGGGGCCACGCCCATTGGTCCGATTCCGCCCATTTTTGGAAAATTCACATAATCTGACACTAAATGCATACACACGAAATTTCAGCACTCTAGCTAAAAATTTGACCCATATGGGCGGGTCCACGCCCATATGATATATCGAAAATTCAAGTACCCTATTTTCAGCACCCCCTACACATGTACATTCTGTGGAAATTTCAAGATGATCGGTCAAGCCGTTTAGACGTCTATACGGAACAAACAAACATACAAACAAACAAACAAACAAACCCACAAACAAACCCACAAACAGACACTCTCTTTTATATATGGGGCAAAATTCCTCAAGTGTCCCATGTAAAAAATAAAAGTTGTCCGATTTGGCTGAAATTTTACTCGTTTATTCTCCAAGCTTAGAAACTCGGAGAATGCTAATATTGGGTCAATCGATCAGCGATTGAACAAGTTATTGGACATTCAATTCGGAAAAAAGCAACAATTTTTGTCAAAACTGAAATTTTCAAACGCGTTTTTCACATTAAATGAAGATTTAAGAGCAGAGCGTCAAATGACGTTCTGTAGGGATATTTCATGGACTCTCTTGCAGATAAACAACTATTGTCGTAAAGTTGCATTTTCGATCAATTTTTTTGCATTAAAAAAAATATTTCGCAATATCAAAAATATATCACGAATTTTTTTTTCTGCAATATTTTTAAAAGAATCTTTGACATGTTTGTTAGTTCATATCAAATTTGTGGAATGTACTTTTTCCGCAACAAAAAGATATGATTTTTTTTAAAAAATTAGTTCGAAAAATTACAGTCAATGCTAACAAAGTTTCAATTAATAAATTTAATAAAATATATACATACATATATATTTATACATAAATTTAAAAAGAAAAAACATTACTGATTTTTACAAATCAATTTGAAGATCAAGTAGATTTAGATTTTGTTGCACAAGGTGGCGTTTCGTTTACGTTTCCTACAAGTAGGGAAGAAATTAGATTTCCTGCAGTTGGAATGAATATGTGATACTGTTGTGTTCCAGGTACCGTTCTTGCAGTTTGGTATCTTTTTTGTAGGAATATTGATATCTTCTGGTGATCTTCCTTTGTGCTATAAAAGGGTATTATTTTCTTGCAATGCATTCTAGCCCAATTAAATAATGACGAAGCATTTAAAATCCGTGATTCTATTGGACATTGTAGACTAAATCTTGCAGCATTTCGTTTTATGTTGGCACCAACACCATCACAGGCTCCTTTTCCATGTGCGGTTGCATGGAAATGCCATTCGGCTGGTATATTGAAGTCTGATTGATGAGCAATTAGATTTGCGAAATTGTATTTATTTTTAAAATGTTGACCGGCGCCATCAGAGAAATAATAAATTTTTTTCGGTATAAAATTTTGTTTTAGGTATTCCACGATTAATTTTTGAAATGCATACACTGATGTTGAGTTATGATTCAAGTCATCTGATATTATAGCCAAACTTTTATGCTGCAATACTTCCTTTTCCTTGTGATAAATAACAACTTTAAAAATAGTAGCTTGGTTATTGTTCCAGTGGAAGCCTTGGGCGGCGTTTTGAATTATAAAACCATAGTTTTCGGCAAAATCACAAGTAATTAAAAATTCTCCTTCCATCAAAGATTCTTTTAGAGAATTAAAAAATGTAGATTGCTGCCTTGCAATGAAATCATGAACTTTTAGTTGTGAAAGCTTTTCACATAACTGTTCAGCAAAACGTTCAGTTTCCAGTACGACTGTGTTTATTGTGCATCTATCAGTTTGGAACCATGCCTCAAATACTACTTCTTTTATGTCTAGTTTTTTCAAAGCGTTCATTATTTCGTATCTTAAACCCGAAATACCTGGGCAAGATTTGCAATCTCCAAAATAACAGACGTTTACTGGGTCAGTACAAATAATTTTTTCAAGCAAATTTTTAAAATTGCGAATATCAATAATTGAACCATTTATATTATATTGTTTGTTAAACGTATACAACTTGTTTAACATAAGGTTCACGTTTTCATGATAAGTACACACACACATCGTGTGTGTTCCGCTACTTCCTGCAAGTACGCAATGAGCAGGTCTCAACTTGGCAAATTTCGATAAACTTATATCGACGGAGTACCTTGTTTTGAAGAGGGAATATAATTCCTTTAGGTTACATAATAGCTATCTTTTTTGCACCTGTTCACGTCCTCCTTCTTTTTTTACCGAAACATAATCTTTTTTTCCAGGCATTAAACGGCTGTTTTCATCCAATTCGAAAAAATGTTTAACTAACTCTTCGGTTTTATAAGGTAATTTTCTACCGCATTTCGGCTTTGGGATTGCTAAAATTCCTTGTTCAGAACACAATTTCTTTGAAGTTCTTACTTCCCGTTCAGAAGCGCCGATTTCCTTCATAATACGGTCGCGTCCCCAAGTTTGTGGGGCAAGGGTTAGTAATTGCATTTTTTCTTTTTTATCCTCTGAATTCTTATACTTTTTCATTACCTCTGACAAAATTGAATCACTATCCTTTTCGCTAACTGGATTACGATACTTTTTACCTCCAGTCCACTTAACGTAATTTTCACGATCTTCACAATTCAGATATTCAAATTGCTTTTTGGATTTTGAAAGTTGAATCGAACATTTTATGCAAATTTTCGCTTCCTTTGTCAAATTAAAATTGCTCCACAGGTTTTCGGATATTTTGCGTACGGGTTATGACTTTTAATCCCAAATGGATTAATGCATCGCGTTAAATGTGGATTAAGTCTGCTGGACTCCATTGTAGTTAGCAGATGTATTGACAAATTTAAATAGTTTCCTTTTTATACGTCTGCATTTGCAATTAAAACTTGGTTTGACAAGAAAAGCGAGGTCTGGTATGCCGTACAGTGACAAAGTTTATCGAAATATATGCAAATAATTTTCGAAGTTTTTAGAATTTTGTTATTTTTTCGAACTAAATTTTGTAAAAAAATCATATCTTTTTGTTGCGAAAAAAGTACATTCCACAAATTTGATATGAACTAACAAACATGTCAAAGATTCTTTTAAAAATATTGCAGAAAAAAAAATTCGTGATATATTTTTGATATTGCGAAATATTTTTTTTAATGCAAAAAAATTGGTCCAAAATGCAACTTTACGACATTAGTTGTGTATCTACAAGAGAGTCCATGAAATATCCCTCCAGAACGTCATTTGACGCTTTGCTCTTAAATCTTCATTTAATGTGAAAAACGCGTTTGAAAATTTCAGTTTTGACAAAAATTGTTGCTTTTTTCCGAATTGAATGTCCAATAACTTGGTCAATCGCTGATCGATTGACCCAATATTGACATTCTCCGAATTTCTATGCTTGGACAATAAACGAGTAAAATTTCAGCCAAATCGGACAACTTTTATTTTTTACCTGGGACACTTGAGGAATTTTGCCCCATATATAGATTATTATTACTCCCGATTTGATATGAAAGCGCTTTATAAGCTGTATTTTACATACATTCCCATCCATATATATTAGGGCGGGTCGATTTAAAAATCAACCATTGCTCAGTGAAGATCGTATTCTAGGGATCAAAATAAGAAACTTTGCCGAAGGAACAATACCTCTAAAACGAATTCTGATGTCCCGGAAAAAATCCCACTTTGACCCATTTAGAGTGCTCCAATCGAGTCCAAATGTATGACCGACCCCCACTCAGTGAAGTGCTCAGTGAAAATCGTATTCTAGGGATCAAAATAAGAAACTTTGCCGAAGGAACCATACCTCTAAAACGAATTCTGATGTCCCGGAAAAAATCCCACTTTGACCCATTTAGAGTGCTCCAATCGAGTCCAAATGTATGGAACCCCCAAGGGGTTCCAGGGGGTGTGCCACTGGCATGGGTGGGTCGGGCCTCCAAAGATAGTGGGGGTCGGTCATAAATTTGGACTCGATTGGAGCACTCTAAATGGGTCAAAGTGGGATTTTTCAAAATTTGCCTCTACCCAAAAGTTACACCCAAATTCCGGGACATCAGAATTCGTTTTAGAGGTATGGTTCCTTCGCAAAGATTCTTATTTTGATCCCTAGAATACGATTTTCAATGAGCAATGGCGACTTTTTTTGCCTCCCCACAAATCGACCCGGCCTAATATATATATATAATATCCTATTGTGTTTGGAAAATTGTGTCAAAATATAAAATGTATTTGTGAATTTTTCGATGATCTAAAGAGGTTTTAGTTAAAAAATTCTTTAACTTTTCTCAAAAACTGAGATTTCTTGCATTATCGTTTATCTCTGAAACCGCTGATTGAATGAAAAAATTATATTAGGAGCAGATGAATGCTATTTACTTTAGGATTCTTTAAAGCTTTCTTGAAACAATTAGGATAAATTGTTCTCCAGATATGCTAAGATATGTGATTCAAACTCTATTTGTTAGATGTCACAAAATGCTTATAAGCTATAAAAATAACGATATTTGCTTTCGTTCGAGCAAAAAAAAAATTAATATAAAATAATAATTTTTGACAACATGCAAAAATAAGTTTAAAATTGAGAAAAAATTCGCAACATTTAACATTTTTTTCAGAGATCGAAGAAAAAGCTATCGGGTATAGGACAAAACTAATATGAATTTTTCGATTTTTTTATGAGGTTTTAATCAGGGCTGCGGAGTCGAGCCAAAACTACTCGACTCCGACTCCAGCTCCGACTCCGGCAGTTCAATAACATAAATTTCTAAAATTATATTTTTACTAAGATGTGAATTCATTTTATTGCAAATAAGTTATAGCTTTGTTAAAAAACCACAAAATAGTAGGTATTAAATACCAGTAATTAAATAAAATGTTATTATTTATTTATCGACGCTAGAATGACAATTCTTTCAAAATTAAAACATGATACAATTTTCTACAATCTGCCTCTGTTTTAATACCCGTATACCACAATTTTTGGAAATTATGTTCGCTTCAGGCATCCAGTTTTTTCGTTAGCTATTAAGTTATAACTTTGTTTTTTTTGGCAGATTTGTAAAAAATACTACAGATGGACACATCTTAAAATATACTGTTCGACTCAGAATCACTAGCAGTACATCTGTCTGTCAATCTTAAGTTGTTCGTTGAGTACAGCTAAAAATTCCACTCCGATCCTGCTGAAATTTGGCAATAAATACTCTTTTGCAACAGGGAGGAAACCTATTGCAATTGGTCAAAAACGGTTCAGATCGATATTGCCCCCGGATATGTTTCTTTAGGTTTGGCCTTTTAGCGCCATGGGAGCTGTATCCCACATTCAATCATTTTGAAATCTAGCAGGATAGAGTTTGTTTAGGCAAGAAAGCATTTCGTCGAATTTTTATATATTATTTTATATTTTATATATTTATATTTCTATTTACTATATCTGAGCTTATACTGCTCTAACAAGGTGGTGTACGATATCATATAGTTGCTTCGCCAGTCATTTGACTTTCCTCACAGGTTTTTTACTCGCTTAGGAATAGCGTATAGTCTTGCAAAATTCTTATTTTGTTACCAGCATATTCATCTTGCTAAACTTATCACATATATACCCAGAAGTTTCCTAAAACTGCCTTTACATAAAGAGTCGATAATTTGGTTGATTTTATAGATATTTTGGACATACTAAAATATTTGGTTAAAAGCTTCAAATGTTTTATCCTTCCTTTGTACCAGGATTGTTTTCCCAAAAATTGTTGAGTGCAAAAAATCTATCGCATAAATGGTACATTTTGCACAATCCATCTTGGAGTTGGAGTCGACCACAATTTTTCGACTCCGGACTCCGACTCCGGGCAAATATCCCAGACTCCGATTCCGACTCCACAGCCCTGGTTTTAATTACAAAATTATTAACATATTCTCAAAAAAATCTATTTTTGCACTGTCTTGTAAGACATCTTTGAAACTGCTAATGGGATGAACAAATTATATTAAAAGAAGATAAAGGCTACTTCATTTAAGATTCTTTAAAGCTTTCCTGAATTAGGATAAATGGTTCTCGAGTTATGCTAAAATATGTTAACCCCTATTTGTTAGACGTTTAGCTTTATTTTGATAGATACATATATGCACATGAGCCATCCTACTAATAGACCATACAGTACATACCAAAAAAAACCAAAAATATGTTTTTTCACAAAAATGTCAAAACAAATTTAAATTTCGCAAAAAATGCTTTTGGCATGGTTTTCCTTGAAAGTAGGAAAAAAAGTGTATTATTAGATGTAAACTTGGGATATTATCAGTAGATTATATGGAACAAATTACTATTTTTTAAAAACTAAATATAAAATAATTGTCTTGTTTTTTTAATATTCGACATATTTGTTATTGCTTCGATGTTTTGTTTGTTCATTTTAATCGAAAGTTGATCCGATTTCACTAGGGAATAAGGTATTTGTTGACAAGGTATTAAGAACTGCATTTTGTTTTTAAGGTTATTTGGGAAGCTGAATCCAAATGTGTAAGAAAACTGAGTTGATAAGAATCACGATTTCCATAAAAAAGTAAATTTTTTAATATGTGTGTCTTTGCTGCTGTTCTATTTATGTAATAAAAAATGCGAGCTGATATATATAAATTGTAATAAGATTTAAAATCAGCGACCTCAAATTGGTAAAAAAGTACTATAAAGTTACAGTCAACACAAAAATGTCAAATGTTGTTCCATTGTGTCATTGGACTTTTCATTACTTCTAACAATCGCAATATTTGTTGCCAGTCTTCAGTCTAGACTGCTTTAATTGCATTTATATTTTTATCCGATCTCCTTAGAGAGGATGTTATATATCGCTCACTCACTTCAAGAGTGACAGAGCTAAAAATTGAAAATTGCAAAGCTTGTAACTTTAAGTTCGTATAAAATGATAAGTAACATGAAATAAGATGTTAAAGAATGCTTGAATAATCCGAATGGTAATCCATATGGTTGTTTACTTATAGACCAAATTTCGCAGAGATTAATTTATGGACATTTGCAAAATTCGCATTTTTGTAAAGCAACCTCAAAAATTTTAAATTTTGAGTTATGTCACTCTTGAAGTGAGTGAGCGATTTCATTTGCTACGAGTCAAATGTGTAACACATCGAAGGAGTGGCCTAAGACTCTAATTATGTTCCGCGGAAATTCGTTTTGGGTCATTTTAAGTCATTTGAGCAATGTCCGTCCGTCTGTCTGTCTGTGTGTCTGTCTGCTTGCTGGTGCGCACGATAACTCTCGAAAGGAGTAACCGATTGGCTTCAAATTTGGTACGCGGTAATATTTTTCCCTGTCTCCTGCTAAGTTCGAAGATGGGCCATATTGGTCAACTCCTTCTAGTACCTCCCCCACAAAGGGTTAACTTTAAGTGAAATATTGATTCTTTAATACCTTTCATACTACTTACTTGAATCTTCTGAAATTTCACACATGGTATTAGTTTGTTAATCGCTAACTCGTCAAGAAAAATGGGCGAAGTGGTACATTGGTTCATTCGTGTGGTACCTCCCACACGAATGAACCATTTTGCGCCAACAGTTAACTGTTTATGGCTTTAATATCAGTTCATACAAATACTGGAAATTTTGTATAATGTAATGCTTTTATAGTACCTAAAGTCCAGAGAAAAGTGAGAGTTATTTTCATGCCCCTTTTAGTTCCTCCCATACAAATGGACCATTTTGTACCAAAACTTAACAGCTTATAACTTTATTACCAGTATATAACAATTTTTACAATTTTGTACAGTGTAATGCAATTTTGTACAATTTTGTACAGTGTAATGCTTTTATATAATTGACCACACAAATTGTCAATTTTGTAACAAATGCAATTTAAATTGAAAATAATTTAATTATAACAAAAAATAAATAAATTTCCGAATATTTTTTTGGGACTCAAGGTGAGGGGACTGATAAGTCGGTTTACCCGACTGAACTTTCTTACTTGTTTCTTTTTTTTTGGTTTTTTACTCTTATCCCTTCTACATAAATGCCAATTTATAGCCTTCAAATTTATCAAATTTATACTCATTTTAAAGGAGACGTTTCACAGAATCTGCCAAAATTTTAATTGGTGTGGTTGCCACCCTTCTCCGTTTTGGACCTTTTTTTAACATAAATTTCAAAAGTTTGATCGGTTTTCTCCAATTGCAAAGCTAAATTGTTAAATTTTTCTTTTTATGTATTAGGGTGTAACAAAATCGACTGCAAAGGGAATCCCGAGCGCGGCTTTTCATATCGAAGATATAGGACTAAAAGTAAAAAATCCCATTTTTGGGGATTTTTGATGTATTTTTTGGGAATTGAGGGAGTTTCCATTAGAAATTTCCACATGCTGCGTTTGATTATTATGTCTAATATCAAAATAAAGAACTTAAAAAAAATTCATCGAAATATATACATTTTTGAGAATTTTATGCCGTATTTGCGTTTCTGTCTATATGCCAAATATTTTTTTTAAACCCTACACCACACTGTGGTACAGTTTATTATACCGATCGACTCAGAATCATTTTCTGAGTTGATTTAGCTATGTTCGTCTGTCTATCTGTCCGTCTGTCAGTGCATGTATTCTTGTAATCAAAGTACAGGTCGCAATTATGATCCGATCTCGGCGAAACTTTACACATATTTTTTTTTGGCCCAAGGACGATCCCTATTGAATTTGGTTAAAATCAGTTCAGATTTATATATAGCCCCTACGTATATGTTAGCCCCGATTTGACATGAAAGCGCTGTAAATACTTTATTTTATATCCGATCAGTATGAAATTCGGCAGAAAGAGTTTTTCTTTTATATGAATGAACACTTTTAAATTTGGAAGAAATCGATTCAGATTTAGATATATCCCCCATATATATGTTGCCCCGATTTGACATGTAAGCGCTGTAGAAACTGTATTTAATATCCGATCAGTACGAATTCGACAGAAAGAGGTCTTTTTACATGAATGAGTATTCAGGGAAGATCGGTTCAGATTTATATATAACCTCCATATATATATTCCTCCTGATTTGGTTTCAAAGCGCTATAGAAGTTTTACTTTACTTCCGATAATTAAAATTTTCCAGAAAGATGTCTCAATTTAGGAACGAATATTCCTTAATTTAGCGATTATCGTTTCAGAATTAGATAATGTGTTCCTACCCATTTACCAATTTCTACAAATTATTATCGCAATGACCCTTATCGCATTGTTAGGGAGGTGTAGGGTATTATATAGTCGGCCCAGCCCGACTTTCTGCCTTTCTTTATTGGTTATACCTGTCAATGATTAAGGGTATCCTAGAAATAGTGCCACAAAACATTATTTTCTGAAAAGGCAAATCTTACTAGATCACATGTTTTTATCAAACAATAATAAATGTTTGATAAAAACATGTGATCTACAAGAAATCAGTGCATATTGGCTGATATAGTAACTAATAAGCACAAGAAGGTGGGGAAAAAATAAAAAAAAAAATTTGCATATAGACAGAAACGTAAATATATATGCTAAAATGTTACACCCTAATACAAATAAATAAAAAGAAATATTTAACAATTTAGCTTTGCGATTGGAGAAAATCGATCAAACTTTTGAAATTTATGTAAAAAAAGGTCCAAATCGGAGAAGGGTGGCAACCACACCAATTAAAATTTTTGCTTCGGATTTTCTCTAGCATATTCTGTTAAACGTCTCCGTTAAAATGGGTATAAATTTGATATACTTTGTGTAACAAACTTTTTCTACAAGACCTAAATACGATTTGGACTTTTTTCGCCAAAAAATCTCCAAAAATTAAATTTTTAATTTTTTTAACGCGAACAAAATCAGTAAACTTTTGACTGAGATATTGGCTAAACTCCAAGGCAAAGTCGGCGAAAAAATTAAAAATTCAAATTTAAAATCCACATATCTCGGAAACTATTCAAGATACCTTAAACTGCTTATTGTAGGTCTGGTCTAGGAGTATCCACCGAAAAAACCGGACACTCCGTTCAAAAGTTAGAAGCCGATGAAAATTTTGTATACCGGTGGTGGTCAACTTTAGGGCCCTTCCGAACTTAAACTCGCTAACACCTCTTGTATACACACCTAAAATTTCATTGCCATACGATAAGTGGTTTTGAAATGGCAGAATTATGTCAATTTTTTCCATTTTAGCCCACTGTGCCATGGTGGAGGGTGTATAAGATTCGGCATGGCCGAACTTAACGCTATTATTTGTTAGTAATTTTGATGTTATTGAAGCAAAAATTAGGACCTAAAAACTCAATGAAAATTGGCTGTAGTAAAAGATATGTATATGTATTTAAAATCGTTTTTTCCCAAATAGCTTTGCCTGTTTAGCCACACGCCGATAATAAAACTTGTTTTAATATTCACCATTAGTCTACGTGGAAGTCTATCAAACTCCTGAAACTCATAACATGCGCTCTCAAAAACTCAAACAGTACGAAATTATTTTTGATCGCGACTGCATTCATCACAAGTTGGAAATTAGAATGTGTGAATATATCCTAGCGAGTACATTATAAAAAATGTTAACTCTTAATCGACCCCTTAAATGTCAGGAAGAATTATATTATGTTGGTCCCAACTGTTCAAACTTCTTTAACCTGAGTAGGGTATTGTTTAAGCTACATTTAATTATACACTTAAACCATTGCATATGTCATACAATGATATATACATTTCTTGTTTCGATTTAATCGATTTAGTTATTATAGTAGATTTGACACCACGCTGGACATAAAATAGTTGATTTCGCATCTCCTTGAAAATATGTATGTACACATTAATTTATAGAAACATAGCTCCCAACTGACTTTTGAAAAATTGAAAATTGTTTTGGTCACTACTGCACTGACCACAGTTCTTGTGAATAGCATATTCCAGCCACTCACTTTACTGTATGTGTGCAAACTTCAAATAAATACTGTTACATGGGTTCAATGGTCAAGAGATCATCAAACGCGTGGCCAGAAACAAATGCTTAACATGTTATGTATTTTCCAAATTTCAATAAAATCTCTTTAGTCATGATAATAGAAGTCATATCACACAATTGAAAATCTTGATCACACCAAAAATTTTTTAAATTTTTGTGAAATATATTTAGGCTATAATTTGAGGGCTAAATATTTAGAACAGCATTTTAAAAAATTTTGTTCGCGGTTTTAAGTCCATCTTGTCCTCAAGTCTGACGACTCATTCCCTTAAAGATCAGTATATGAATATATAAATATATATAGCTCCATAGCTCTTTCTGGTATTTTTAAAGTATTGGAAGAATTAAAAACTCTTAAAAAATTTAAAGCGAAATAACGAAAATTACTTTGGTCACTGTTAAACTGGCCACAAAAAAGTCAAAAATCTACTATTTGGATAGTTCGTAGGTTATACAACACTCGAGTCTATACATAAGTCAAATTTCTAGCTTTCTACCCATAGGAGATGCAACGGTCAAAAGTCGCTTGTTGTAAAATCCCATCCGTTGAAAATCATTTTATAAGTAGACACATAAATTAGTAGGATCATAGCCCATAAGGGACTTTTAAAGTACAGAAAGAGGGAAAATTGCGTTGGTCACTGCTACACTGTGCAAAGTCTAAGAATTGTCCGATTTGACAACGTTAGATATATTACCATAGTAATTGGTGAGCGGTATATTTGGAAAAGGCTTTAGAAATTTTAAGACTCGGTTTTATGACCTCAGACATGTTGGACCATAATAAATAAGTTGGAGTTTTCTATCTACCTTTTTTATTTTTCTTAATTTTCAATAGCTTACCAGTAACAGAATTAAATAATATCAATATATATTTGCACTTTCTCATTATTATTTTATATTTTCCCAATACGACTTTATATGTTCTCATTACAAATGTTAATTTTCCAATATGAATTTAGATGTTCTCCTTTCACATTTTCATTTTCCAATATCATTTTATATTATCTCAATATAAATTTAAATTGTTCTCATCAAACAAAAGTGAATAACTTAATATGTATCTAACATCAAGGCCTTCAAAAAGTAAATAAGCGTTAAAAGATTACTTAGAAAAAATTTAAATTTGATTTGAAAATGTCACTCAAAAAGGTTATCCTTTTTGCGACAAATATACATACGAAATTTTGACGAAGTTATTTGTATAGTATGCACTGTCAAAAAGAGCAATTTAACTTAACCACAAATAGTTATTGCATAAAATTTTCTACATAATTTAAAGTTTACACTTCATTTAATATGACCGCAATGAACTTTCCGTACATAACTTTCACTGAAGTGCCGAATACAAAAACAGGCAAGTTTAGCATTAAAACCACAAAAGTTTAACCGCAAATTCAATTCATTTTCTACTTTGAAAGTCTAACTGCAACTAATTCGTGGACATAGAGTTGGGTTAAGCATTAGCGGATTGGGGTATCCGATCGTAAACTACTTATAGGTAAATTATGTAAAAGCATAAAGTTCGAAAAAATACTGGGAAATATAATGTATGAAAAATTCAAAGTTATTAATGTGACCAAATAGTAATAAAATACTAACGCATTTATGTTATGTTGTAGCGTTTTTGTATCGTATCTTATTTTCATACGTTAACACATATTTTCATAAAAATACAAACCGACCCTTCTTAATATACGTTCATATATAAAACAAGGGACAAATAGACTCACTTTTGTATACACACATTTGAACTCGCCAATATAAATACGAAAACTCTTGCAAAAGTTATATTTCAGAAGCAGAAATCAAAGAATTTTGTATTGGGCATTCAAACCGCGATTTTCGATTTAATGGAAGAAGTAAATCGAGAAAAAAAGAATGAAACGACTTCAAAACCAAAAATCTATACAGTTATATTTAAACATATACACAATACAAATACAAAATGTACACAAGTATAGCTTCGGGTCTTAGAATTATGAAAGAATTAATTTATCAACTGACTACACAAATTGCGACTTTCCAAAAATTTCAACATTCACGACATACTTTTCTTTTTCGTAAATCATACCAACGTTCTATGTGGCGTATTCGTTATATAATCAAGATAAGCGGAAAGATATCATACGCATAGAGGTACGGTAAATTTAAATATCGGGTGGCCCAGTAACGGTTGCTTTTTCATTTCCGGGCCCCCCCGAAATGTTTTAAACACAGGCATAAACTGTTTACAGTTTTCAAAATCACTCAAAAAAACACGAAAAATATTTGGAAGGCCGTTAAGGTTTTAACTTTAAAACTTTCTTATCGATGTAAAATTTACAAAAACAAACATTAAAAGCTAAGATTGGAGATTTTTACGTTTTTTGACGTCTAGAATCAGAATCTATGCATTAAAACAGAAACCCAAAAAAAGATGTTGTTTTTGTCGACCGGTGTAATTATTGGTTGGCTTTAAATTTATGATAACCAGATATGGCGAAAATCAAGTTAAAATTACATTTATGATTTCTTATCTATCTACCTTTTTAATATGTAGGTTGCAGTGATGGAATTAGTTTGCACAACCGTGTATGTAAATTTGACTTTATATTGGGTGTGGTAATAAGTAGTACGGTTTTGGCCATTACACAGAACTTATCACGGTTTTTGCAAACGATTAACCTAGATAAAATAAAGGCTTACGAAATCATAAAATTGGCAACGACTAAATTAAGTGACATGCGTAGAAATTCAGATGCGGAGTTTGATAAACTGTTTAAAGAATCTACACAACTTGCGAGAAGTTTTGGAATAGAAGCTGCACTACCTAGAAGAGTAGGCACGCAAAAGTATAGGGCTAATATTCATGGTTCAGATGCCAAGGCGTATTTTAGGACAAGATTGTTCATACCATATCTGGACGAAGTAATATCACATTTAAATAATAGATTTTCCGAACATGAAGCTATAATTACAAGTCTGTTTAATATCGTTCCGATACGAGTTGTAAATCTAATAAAGGAAGATTTCGAAGAAGTCACACTTTTTTACAAAAATTATTTAAAAAATTCAGCAAAATCTGTTTTAGCTGAAATACGTATATGAAGTGATTATTTGAAGCAGAAGAATGATAAGCCATCAAATACATTATATGCTATTTCAGTTTGTGATGAGGACATGTTCCCAAGCGTTTTTACCCTTTTGCAGATACTGGCCACAATACCTGTGACAACAGCATCTGCTGAGCGAAGTTTCTCGACGTTAAGAAGGATAAAAACTTGTCTCCGGAACAGAATGGAAGGAGAAAGGCTATCTTATCTGGCTCTGAAGTCTATATACAAAGATGAAGTCAAAATCTATGAAATAATTGATATATTTCTTTCAAAAAATCGAAGATTACATTTTTAACTCTTACGTATTTTATTATAAAAATTTTACTGATCTCGTACTAAAGTACACATTTATATTTAGGAATAAAAAACGCATTTTTTAATTGTTTATCATTGTTATGGAAAAAAAGGTTGGTCCCCGTCTCATCAGCGATTTCAAATATATCTTACAAAATATTGCAAAAAATCGATTTTTTAGAGAAAATTTTAAAGTTTTTTAATTTCGACCTCTTAAAAAACGAAAAATTCGCAATTATTATATTTATACCTTACACCACACTGTGGTAGAAGATATTGCAAGCTTGTTCCCTGACAGATGGTTTGTAATACCTAGAAATACTACAGCTAGGTCCACCTTTAAGTGTCTGTCCGTCCGCATGTCTGTCTGTCTCAAGGATGTAACGAATATTCGCATATACGAACGCGAAATATTCGCATCATTTTAACATTCGCAAAAACCATCTTTGGATTATTCGCTTTCGCATTCGCTTTCGCAAAAATATATTTCAGTATTCGCTTCCATTTGTTAAAAGTGTTAAATCTCCTTTCTCCCTTCACACAATTTGAAGAGATTAATACCAATGAAAACCTCTGCCACTTCTCTTCAAAACAGCTGAAAAACTATGCTTGTCCTTGTGGTAACAGGAGGTAAAAATATGGAAAACATTCTTAATACTTGAATATCCTGGAAAAGTATCAATTCAGTTCCTTAAATTTGTTGGTACTAAAGTGTCAAACTATTATTTGCATTCGCATTCGCAAAAATTAATATTTCACTATTCGCTTTCGCACTCACATTCGCATTAAATAGATTTCAATATTCGCTTTCGCTAAAGTCGCTTAGTCATTTATATCGACCTATGTAGATTATTTTTGGCTAAAATATTTATAAGTTACAAATAGGTAAAATGAGTCCTCGCTATAATTATTTAAAATTTTTTTTTTTGAAAATTTTATGGGCATTTTTATTTTTGAAAAAAGATAAAGGGTCCGCCAAATAACTTTTTTTTTGAAAATGCTATAAAAAAACTACTGAATATTTTCGCAAATTTCTTTTTTTATTTGAAAGTACAATCCTTCCGGTTAATAATGGAAAATAATTTCATTCAAATGGCTGCCTCGGCTGGCCATGCAGTAGCCTACACGATCGGTCCAATTTTTAAGCACATTATCGATTGTGTGCAGCTGTATTTCACCAATGGCTTCACGAATATTGTCCTGTCGGCGTAACACTTATCTTTGAGGGCACCCCACAAATAATAGTCCAACGATGTCAAATTGCAGCTCCGAGGTGGCCAAACGACATCAGCTCTGCGGCTGATAATGCGATCTTCAAAAACAGGGCGCAACACATCGAGTGTAGCTTCGGCTGTGTGGCACGTAGCGCCGTCCTGTTGAAACCAAATGTTGCCAATATCCTCCTCTTCAATTTTTGTGAACAAAAATTCGTTCAACATGGCCCGATAACGATCGCCATTGCAACGGCCACTCCTTGCTCATTTTCGAAGAAAAATGGCCCAATTATGCCTCTGGAATAAAAACCGCACCAAACAGTGACTCGTTTTGGGTGTATCGGCTTTTCAATGTATGCGTGCGGGTTTTCTGTGCCCCAAATGCGACAATTTTGCTTGTTACATACCCGCCAAGATCAAAATGAAAAAATCAAAATCAAATGAAAATCAAAAATTAAAAAAAAATTGAAAATCAAAATTTTCAAAGTAATGTCGCAATATTTCCCAGCGTTGTTCAAGCGTATACACAACCATATTCGTTCAGCGGAAGGATAAAACTAATTATCTGTGAAATCAGACATTCCAAGTTTTTAGACTTTTTGAATTAGTTACACTTTCTAAAATATCCATCGATTTTCGTCACAATGATCGCATTTTATTAATTAAAAATATAATAAAATTGTCTCTAAAAATGTTTTTTTTTTTGCATAATCTTGTAAGATATCTCTGAAACCGCTGATAGGATGAATAAATCTTCACAGACGATGAAGGATACCTTATTAAGGATTATTTAAAGCTCTCCCGAACCAATTACGACGCATGGTTCTTCAGTTATGCTAAAATATGTGGTTGAAACTTAATTTGTTTAGGGTTTTATCCTTATTTTGGCAGATAAACAGGTCCCATCCCACTAAACGACCACAAAGCATTTAAAGGAAATTACCTAAGCTTTGTTTTGCGCAAAAAAGGAAAAATAAAAATAATGGTTCTTACAAAAATGTCAAAACAAGTTTAATTTCGCAAAAATAACTCACAAACAAATATTTTTTATTTTTTTTTTATTTTCTTAAAAAGGTTGAAGAAAAAGCTATCGTAAATACTTTGGGCAACATTTTCTGAATACAATAGCTAACTAGGTATATGCATACAAAATTTATAAAAAGTTTCTAGATGGTAAAACAAGATATCGCTGTCATTTATTTTAAAAAAAAACTAACATTTTATGGTAATTTGAAATTAAAAAAAAAAAAAAAAATCATTTTTGGTTTTACGAAATTTTTAGTTCGTCTTGAAATGCAGAACCTTTTTGCAATGTTTATGTCGTTTGAAAGAGAACGCAACGGACCAATTTTTTAATTTTATAAACATATTTTGATTTCTTTAAAAAAAATTGAATTTCAAAATTTGTAATGGTCTGCTGCATATTCTATGTGAATTTGAAAAAAATCGAATCCAGAGCATTTATTTTTGAAATTGAAGAGCATTTATTTTTGATAATTAGTTGTATGGAAAGGGAAAACAGGACCGTTAGCCAAATTGTCAGTATTCAACACTCTCCAACCTGGACCACAATGGTCGACTCTAGTATAGAGAGAAAGACCACAGCGGTCGATTAATTCACTGACCCAATGCTGTAACAGTTAGCTATTATATGCACATGTAATGGTGTGTGGCAAACACAAAAGTAATTGTGCAATCAGAATCACAAATACATACAAAGCGGAAGAGAGAGAGAGAGAGAGCACCATTAAAAACACCAACAAAGCATCTGAAGTTTAAATACAGAATTGCACAAACATGCATTTCCACACGAGTGGCACAAAAAAAACCTGAATGGACTCACACAAGGATTCAACAAAACCCATTGAAGATTTACAGGATTCGATTTATTCCTC
Organism: Eudasyphora cyanicolor; assembly: GCA_963930755.1. Classification (NCBI taxonomy): domain Eukaryota; kingdom Metazoa; phylum Arthropoda; class Insecta; order Diptera; family Muscidae; genus Eudasyphora; species Eudasyphora cyanicolor. The sequence continues at coordinate 241,809,496 of OZ005737.1, read as the reverse complement.
GGGTTTTTGTTGTTGCCTGCAAAACAAATGCCATTTTCCAGTGACTGTTCGTTCCAAGCGGGTGTGCGAAAGGGCGTGTGGATATTGGTCCGATATTGACAAACGAATTCTAGTCTTTGAAAATTGCAGTAAAAGTGGAGAATCAAAAACACAGCTGGAATAATCGGCGAAATAAGTACGCCTTTTGTGTGGAGCAACTCGGCAGCAGTCCTGCCACATTAGCAAGGACCAGTGGTACACCTACACCCATACGAACACACATCACTTACATTCGAGTGCATGGCGAATGGATTGCTCCTATTTATAAATCACATTTCCTCCAAAAAAAGGTCGAGCAGGCAATAGTTAGATGACTTTGACATATCCGAATGCTTTCATTCGGCAGGAGCGTTGCTTGAATTTTCGAAATATACATATAAGGGGGAGACGGTTTAGAGAATTTCTAACCACGCAGTAAATAAGTAAAAGGGAATTATAAACAACAAGCATTTGACCTCACAAAATAACTCAAACCTAAAGAAAATAACACAAAAAAATATAGTATATGAGAACAGTAGGAATCACAACATGTCAGATGCTATGTATGGGAGCTTTATCTAAATATTGACCGATATCGCCCGTTTGCAATCCCAAACAACCTGCAACTATAAGAAATATTTATACCAAATTTTATCAACCTAGCTCTATTATAACGGACTGTAGTGTGATTACAACAGACAGACGGACGGACAGACGGACAAGGCTAAATCGTCTTAGAATTTTACGACGATTAAGAATATATATACTTTATGGGGTCTCAGATCAATATTTAGAGGTGTTGCAAACGGAGTGACAAAATAAATATATCCCCATCCTATGGTGGAGGGTATAAAAACACAATTTTAAAGTGTATCAAAAGATGTAAGTGACAATTTTGCTTTATAGGGAAATTTGGGAAAAACAATTTTCAACGGTCAATGGTTTTTTGTTTATATTTTTTAAGAAAAAAACTAATTTACATTTTGAAATGTAATGTCTTCATATGGGCGTCTTCGAGGTCCAAAAAGTTATTTTTTTGTTGAATATTTGGTTCTGATTTCAAAATTACACGTATATTTTCTGTTATTCCCTGAAAAATAATTAAAAAAAACACATAAGAATTTAAAAAATACTTAATATTATATTTATTAAGAATATTCTTTATACTATTTCACTGAAAAAATCTTTGCATTATAATATTTCTGAAATCAACACGTATTATTAGAAAACTTGTTATTTGTGAAAATTGGAAGATTTAAGCCTCACATATACGAGTATGTCCACTAGTTCTAAAAATTTGAACTGGATGAAATAAACTGAAAACAATTAACTTTTGCTTTATATTGATATAATAGGCAGTTGCTTTTATGTAATGAAATGCTTAATTGTTATATATTATGTCACTCGTTTTTTGATGTTTTCTATGTAGGGAAGGGCTTCACAACTCTTTCAACCACACGGCTCTCTACAAACATGTCTAAAATCTTTATGCTCCCTCACGCAGAAAAATTATTTGAAATTATTATATATTTGTTAATACAGGGTGGTGCAGAATGAGCTAAATGGTTTGAATTCTTTATAACTTTTTTAATTATTATTCTTTCTTTGTTTTTTTCAGCATTTTGTAAAAGAGACTTGGGGAATTAATTATGAATCGAACAACGTACAAAAATAATTGAATTTTTCCGAAATTTTGCGAAAAAGTTATGGAAAATATGCTAAAAAGAGCACGTATGTGCGAAGCAAAAAATTGACATCGCTTATGGAATATAATTTTTCAAAGCTAATTGCAAAAAATTCTCCAATAATAAACTGTATTTTTAAAAAAAGTTCTTAAAAATTGCATTTTTCTAGAAAAATGAAATTTCTACGAAATTTTCTAGAAAAATGAAATTTCTACGAAATTTTCTAGAAAATTTAATTTTTTACGAAATTCTGTAGAAAAATTAATTAATTTAAGCAAGCAAGCAACAGAAAAATATTTTTTTTACGAAATTTTCTAGAAAATTGTAATTACGATTAATTTTTTACAAAAATGGTTAAATAATTTCGTTAGAATTGTATTTTTCTTAAAAATTTCGGCGAAATTGCAATTTCTAGAACATGTTTTGAAATTAAATTTCTCTATCAAATTTCATTGAAATAAAATTTTTCTTCAAAAATCGTCAATGTTTTATTTTCTTTAATTTTTCTAAAAAAACTAGTAAGGAAAGGCAGAAAATCGGGCGGGGCCGACTATATAATACCCTACACCTCTCTAACAATGCCAAAAGGTCATTGCGATAATAACTTGTAATAATTGGTTAATGGGTAGGAACATATTATCTAATTCTGAACCGATAATAGCTAAAGTAAGCAATATTCTTTCCTAAATTGAGAAACATCATTCTGGAAAACTTTAATGGTCGGAAGTAAGGTACAACTTCTATAGCGCTTTGAAACCAAATCAGGAGGAACATATATATGGGGGCTATATCTAAATCTGAACCGATTTTCTCCGAATTTGGCAGTATTCCTTCATGTAAAAAGAAACCTCTTTTTGCCGAATTTCGCAGTGGTCGGATATAAAATAACATTTTACAGCGCTTACATGTCAAATCGGGGCTAACATATATATGGGGGCTATATCTAAATCTGAACCGATTTCCTCCAAATTTAAGAGTGTTCATTCACATAATAAGAAACCTCTTTCTGCGGAATTTCATACTGATCGGATATAATATAACATTTTTACAGCGCTTACATGTAAAATCGGGTGAAACATATATATGGGGGCTATATCTAAATCTGAACTGACTTTCCCCGAATTTAGCAGTGTTCATTCTTGTAATAAGGGAACTCTCTCTGCCAAATTTCGTACTGATCTGATATAAAATACAGTTTCTACAGCGCTTACATGTCAAACCGGGGGTAACATATATATGGGGGCTATATCTAGATCTGAACCGATTTTAACCAATTTCAATAGGGATCGTCCCTGGGCCAAAAAAGAGCACTGTGCTAAATTTCATCACAATCGGACCATAACTACGACCTGCACTTTGATTACAAGAATACATGGACAGACGGACAGACAGACGGACAGACGGGCTGACAGACAGGCGGACATGGCTTAATCGACTCAAAAATTGATTCTATGACGATTGGTATAATAAAATATGGTTCTATTTCTTCTCTTTTTGGGTGTTACAAACAATAACCTGTACCACAGTGTGGTGTAGGGTATAATTAGTAAAATTTCATTTGAATCAGAATAATATTAACCTATGATTTTTTTGTCTAAAAAATTCGTAAGAAGTTTCTAAATGGTAAAACAAGATATCACTATTTGTTTTTGATAAAAAGTTTCCAAATTTAAAAATATTTTTTTCATACGAAATTTTCAATTGCTTTTGAACGGAAAAATCTATTTTTACAACGTGAACATCGTTTAAAAGAGATCATAACGGACCATTTTTTGTTGATTTTTATACCCTACACCACACTGTGGTACAGGGTATTATAACTTTGTGCATTTGTTTGTAACACCCAAAAGGAGAAGAAATAGACCCATCGTTTATTATACCGATCGACTTTGAATTACTTTCTGAGTTGATTTAGCTATGTCCGTCTGTCCGTCTGTCTGTCTGTCCGTCTGTCTGTCTGTGCATGTATTCTTGTAATCAAAGTACAGGTCGCAATTATGGCCCGATCTCGACGAAACTTTACACATATATTTTATTTGGCCCAAGGACGATCCCTATTGAATTTGGTTAAAATCGGTTCAGATTTAGATATAGCCCCCATATATATGTTACCCCAGATTTGACATGTAAGCGCTTTAAAAACTTTATTTTACACCCGATCAGTCTGAAATTCGGCAGAAAGAGGTTTCTTATCATATGAATGAACACTGTTAAATTTGGAATAAATCGGTTCAGATTTAGATATAGCCCCCATATATACGTTACCCCCGATTTGAAGTGTAAGCACTGTAAAAATGTTATTTTATATCCGATCAGTATGAAATTCGTGAGAAAGAGGTTTCCTATTATATGAATGAACACTTTTAAATTTGGAAGAAATCGGTTCAGATTTAGATATAGCCCCCATATAAACGTTACCCCTGATTTCACATGTAAGCGCTGTAAAAATGTTATTTTATATCCGATCAGTGCGAATTTCGGCAAAAAGAGGTTTCCTTCTACATGAAGAAATAGTGCCAAATTCGGAGAAAATCGGTTAAGATTTAGATATAGCCCCATATATATGTTACCCCCGATTCGACATGTAAGCGCTGTAGAGATTGTATTTTATATCCGATCAGTACGAAATTCGACAGAAAGATGTCTTTTTTACATGAATGAGTATTCAGGGAAAATTGGTTCAGATTTATATATAACATCCGTACATATGTTCCTCCTGATTTGGTATCAAACCGCTATAGAAGTTGTATTTTACTTCCGATCATTAAAATTTTCCAGAAAGATGTTTCTCAATTTAGGAACGAATATTGCTTAATTTAGCGATTATCGGTTCAGAATTAGATAATATGTTCCTACCCATTTACCAATTATTCCAAATTATTATCGCAATGACCCTTATCGCATTATTAGGGAGGTGTAGGGTATTAAATAGTCGGCCCCGCCCGACTTTCTGCCTTTCCTTACTGGTTTTAAATTAAAAAACATTTTTTGATTTCTTTTAAAAAAAGCTCTGCTTCTCTTTTTTCAAATTCACACAAAATATGTATCAGGCTCTCACAAATTCAAAACAGTTATTGGATTTTTGGGGACTCAATATTTGCAAAGTTTATTGAGATATTTTCTTCAATTACTGTTTTGGATTTGTAAGAGCCTGTTTTGTTTTCCCGAAATTTTTGATTATTTAAAAAAAACTTTAATGTAAAAAATGCTCCTGCTTCGATTTTTTAAGATTTTCTCATAATTTCGTTTGTATTTTTTTTTTTACAAATTTCGACGAAATTGTATTTTTCCATCAAATTTCGCATTTTTTCAAAAACATTAATTTAGAAAAATGCTCCCTGTATTAATTTTTTAATTAAAACCTTGGGAGCAAGTTTTTGGAAACTAAAGTTTTTAAAAATAATTTGAAAAACTGTATAAATTAAAAAAACAACAAAAAATTAATTTATTATTTTTTATCCCCTCACCTTAGTGAGGAGGGTATACATATATCATTTGCTACGATCCAAAACGTAACAAATCGAAGGAGTGACCTAAGACCATAAGTATGTTCGGTGGAAATCCGTTTTGGATCATTTTAAGTCATCTGAGCAATGTCCGTCCGTCAGTCTGTCTGTGTGTCTTTCTGCTGGCTGGTGCGCACGATAACTCTCGAAAGGAGTAACCAATTGACTTCAAATTTGGTATGCGGTAATATTTTTCTCTATCTCCGGCTAAGTTCGAAGATGGGCCATATTGGTCCACTCCTTCTAATACCTCCCCCACAAAAGTTTAACTTTTAGTGAAATATTGATTCTTTAATACCTTCTATACTGCTTACTCGAATCTTCTGAAATGTCACACATAGTATAAGTTTGTTAGTCACTCACACGTCCCTTTTGGTACCTCCAATACAAATGGACCATTTTGATGAATCGTATATTTGTTTTTAAGGTGATATCATGGCTTGTCAGTATTTTGTGATATTTAAAGAATGATGTTCTTGCCATTTTTATGCGACAACACATCTCTTTTGACATATCCCACTGTTCGTTTATTAAGGCTCCTAAATACTTGAAGTTTGTCACTTTTTCAATTTCCATATCTTTTATTTTTAACTTGGTGCTGATGTGTTCTTTCTTCCTGCTGATTATAATGTATTTTGTCTTTTTAGTGTTGATTCTTAGACCACTTACGTTTGTAAGTTTGTCTATTACAGGCCGCCAATACTACTTGCCAGTATTGTGATAAGGTGATCCATGTATTTTTATCCAATCCTTTCTTTTTCTACGGCCTCCTTAAATATTTTCTGGGAGTATACATTGAATAAAAGAGGTGACAGTATACACCCTGGTCTAACGCCTCTTGAGATGGTTATTTCTTCAGTGTTTACCCGACTGAACTTTCTTACCTATTTTAATTTCAAACCCCCATAAAATTTTGGAAATTTTTTTAAATAAATGAAAATGTGATCTTATATATTCACCCCTATTTGGCCTTAATATGTGTATCGATATTTCATCACGTACCTTATGACGGATTATAGTACACTGACCTACATAAGGTTCATTGATCAGATACACTGTCGATTAGTGGATTAGGTGTCGATAAGTGGGTTAAGGCACTGATCTAAATTAGGGATTGGATTAATAATTATATAAAATGAGAGACAATTGAATTCATGAGAAATTAAAAAAGCTATTTCTTTTTGCAATTACAAAAAAAGTCTTTTGTTCCAATTTTTGAAAGCAGGCATCCTAACGAATAAATCAATGCCTAGTTGAAAAAAATCTATGCATAAATGTGTAATTTATAGCCCTTTTGAATTCATGCCCTCGCTATCGTGAGTGAGTGTATACATCAGTTGCTTCGGACCAAAAGTGTAGCTCATGGAAGGAGTGTCCATCGGAATAATGTCCGTCCGTCTGTCTGGTTTGCGCGCACGATAACTTTAATCGATAGGATTAACCGATTGACTTGAAGTCAATTGGTATGTGTTACTACTTTTTCTATGTTGGTCCACTCCTACGAGTACCTCCTGCACAAAAGGCAACGATATATTGAAATATTGGTTCATTAATAACTTCTATACTATTTATCAGAATATTTAGCAATTCCACACTTATCATTAGTTACTTGGTCAATATTACCTTGAGAAAAATAGGTAAAGTCGGCGTACCCCTTTTGGTACCTCTCATATCAATGGACCATTTCCACCTCGGTGGCTACGTCAACAAGCAAAATTGTCGCATATGGGGCTCGGGAAACCGAAGAGTTATTGTTGAGAAGCCTCTCTATCCTCAACGTGTGACTGTTTGGTGCGGTTTATGCTCCGGCGGGGTCATTGGACCTTACTTTTTCGAAAATGAGGTTGGATCAACAGTTACGGTGAATGGATTGCGCTATCGAGAGATGATTAATGATTTTTATGGTCGGAGTTGGATGGTA